>NDFZ01005302.1:105087-364302 GCA_002192655.3 Mamestra configurata
TATGTTTATATTACTATTAAAAATGTTTTCTAATATTTCGGTGTCGCCTATTTAGTGCTATTTTTAAAACTGGGCGGGAATGCTGCGACCCGATATTTTATTTTGATGGCCCGATGGCAGGCTGCTATAGGCTATACGGGAACGGGAAAAACGAGATAAAAAATACAAAAAAAGTCATTTATTTCTTTTCTCATGATTATGTTCGTTATATATGGCAATAATTTTATCGTCCACAATGTGAATGCACGCTCTACAATATTTATTTTGTGTGCAGCTCCACCTCTTCTTGTCTGACTTATAGTTGCCGGGCTTCAAGTAAAAAGTGTTTTCTCCCACTTTTATATGTGTCTTTCCTTTCTTAGTTTTTATTAAAGTCACTGAAAAGAATAATGAGATTAGTTTAATAAGCTCTTTATTGTATCTAGTTTAATTCTTTTGTCGCACCTGTTTTATTGGCATGCTTTGAAATCGTGTCGCCACAGCGGGTCCATCTTTTGTTTTTATTGAGATGTGTTTGCTCTTGACTCTAGTCTACGAAAGACAAAATCGAAATGTTCACTTTAATTTTGAAGAGATTGGGGTTGTATACGTTCGGAAACACAGACGCAGGCAGAGAGTTTCCCAGGGTTGCGGAATTTGTTCGAAAGAGTCACCGCGGCCCTGGAAAGCAAAGGGCTTTAGAAGGAACACGGATGGGTTTTAGTCAGTAAGAGTCTGACACGCCCTTCCGCTCCACCCAGAGCGGAAGAAGTCATTTGATGACTTCCCATCCTTAAAAAAAAAAAAAAAAAAAGGCAGAGAGTTCCACTCCTTTGCTGTGCGCATTATAAAAGACGTTTAGAAACGTTTAATTTTCGAATTGGTGGAATAGCAACAAGGTAGGGATGGTAACTTGCAGTGCGTCTAGATGTCCGATGGTATAACGCCGGTGGGATGAGGTCTTGGAGTCCCTGGGTTAATCATCCCCTTTAATATGCTTTCTATCCCACGCACAACGGACCGAATGGGAGTCTAATTGCGGATAACGGAGTTCCTAATCTACTGTATCCATTCTATATTATATTTTCTTTATTAGATTAGTAGGTCCTTTCGGTGCCTTCATCCGTGTGAATGTCGAAAATTATTCCAAAGGAATATTCCTTTGGGATAATTTTAATTTTAAATAATTAATTAAAATTAAATTTATGAATTAAAAATTAAATTTTTAATTCATAAGTACTTTAATTTTTTAATATGTATTTTTTTTTTTACTTTTTTTAAGAGCATATGTTCTACCTGTGTATCAAGTTTTATCCAAATCCAATAAATAAATATACAGACAGATATCCCATACTTAATATTACTATTTGCATACATAATATTAGTATGGGATTACTCAAACGATTAACTACATTCGATGCAGATTATAATGTCTCCAATATTTCGTTATATGAGCACTGAATTCATAAAGATGGAGTTCTACTATACCGTAAAAGTCTCCAGGTTGAAAATTATTTACTCCTTAATATTTGTTGGTATCCTACTTAGAACCTATCCTATCTAGATACGACCTTCTAGAATTAGGTTTAAAAACAAAAGCTTGAAGAGCTTGGAATTTAAGAAAAAAAATATTGGTTCCAAATTATTTTTTATCAATCATAATAATTAATAATACCATAATAACATGATCACAGCTTACAAGCTAAAGAACAACATGTAACAATAGAGAATTGTAGACAATACTGAAGCAAGACATTTTCTTTACATACAATACATACTTCTTATTCAGCTAAAATAATACCATCGCTTAAAGAAAATTAATTAAAGACAGGTAGAACTTTTGTAAGTAATAAACTGAAACCAAATTATAAAAAAGAACCATTTTGTACTATCCATAGAACAATTCCAAATATATTCCACACAATTTATAATTTATTAAATATATAATTCTGTTTTACCTATATTTAAATTCACATCTAAATAAGTCACTCTCTTTAATTTATTTAATAACTATGTATCTCTAGAACAGAAGCGATAACACATAAAATTTTAAATGGATTTTCTAATAATAACTGTTCACCAATAGAGACAATTCAAAAGTCAATATCATCATCTGCCTAGCCTTTTCCTAACTATATTGGGATTGGCTTCGAATCAAACCGGATTAACACTAGGAAGTGCTGACGGGCGGGTGTTTTGGGGGACAGTCTTTATGTAGAACTTTGACGTTCACTCAGCCTAATTTGAATAAATGACTTGATTTTTTTGTTTTTTTGATTCAGCTGAATACCAGTATTTTACTTGAAGCGGCTGCCGCCCAGTCCTCCCCAACGCATTAACTGGGTAACACGGTACTTCTTGACAAACCGTTCTGACTGCCAAAGCTCTACAAATGAAAGCCGAGACCAACGGCTTAACGTGCTTTCCGAGGCGCGGAGGAGTCTCGGTATGTTAAAATGGTCACCCATCCACAGACCGACCTCGGTAAGAGTTGCTTACTCTTGAAGATCGACCGTGTGGTTTTTTTTTTAATTAGCCACGAGCTCCTCAAAAGTCAATATACAGGACTTAATTAAATGAGATAGCGAAACCCGGGATATCGATATAATGACGCTATCAGCATCGTCATCATTTCAGTCCAAAGACATCCACTGCTGGACATAGGCCTCCCTCAAGTATCGCCACATTGACTGGTCCTGTGCGTCTCGTTTCCTGTGGGTTCGCGCGTCCTTCACACCAGATAGATAAATATAAAATTAAAAAAGGCCGTCCAATGCTGCGACGTCTGATATGCAGTCGACCTTCTGTTCAGCGAGTGTCATCGAGTTATTGGGTTATGGTGATCGGAAGAAGTCACTAGTATTCAGCTGCATCCAGATGGATACCAGTACTGGAACGCGACCTGAATTTAATTTGTTCCAGTAGGTAAACTGTATACTTTCTACCTCCATGATAATTATTTATCCCTTAATTAACTAACTAATTATCTTGTACTTACAATAAAATACTAACAACATGGTTGAATCGGAACTCTTGATCACAAATCAGCTATATTACGACTAGATATTTTATTTATGGATCGGGTTCTAAACTGTGCTTGTTTTAAAGTAGAATAAAACTATTTATAATTATTTGAAAACCTAATAAAACACCTAACTATACTCCTTATACAAATATGTAACCTTTTCACGATTGACAATAATTAAGTGGACACCTTAAACCATTAAAACAATGTGCACAATTATAATACTCTTCCAACAAAAACTGTTCACACGGACCAACCAGTCATTTGCTAGCTTGAAGTGAGCCTTGATTTGAAGAATCGACCGATCTGTATCTATAAATGCCTAGTACACTTCTGCCCCGTTAACTTGATACAACAAAAATAATAAAACAATCAGTTGAATCGGCTGGAGTGGCAAGTTTGTTAAGTTAATCAATTTGTTAGGGCGGCCATTTTATAGTTTTGGTAATGAATTTAACTTATGTGTTTTAGTTGTTTTTAAGGTTATTTTATGTTATTTTTAAATGGTTGCAATAAATAAACAAATTCCCCGTAGTTTACACAATATTAGTTTTGTCAAGTAGTTTACCAAGTTATCAATTTATTCACCGAAATACGTCTGTTGACTGTGACTTGACACGCCAATTTGTCAATTTAAAATTAGTACATTAAGAAAACTTTTACTTCTATTTTTAACAAATATCGAATTTTGTTTTGGTAACTCAGTATAGGTTGATATACCAAAATATCAATGTGCGTTCACAAAAATATGTGAATCGTTAATTTGACACGATATTTTGTCAAGTTAGACATGTTTAAATGGGAGATTTCAACATATTACTAAAATCAATTGCTCCATAAATTATAAATAATTGGAACTGTCAATTTTTTTCATACAAATACTGGACCACAAACAAAACACTAAAAAAAAGCTGGACTAATACTGGACTGGTAGTGTTAAATAAATAAATAAATGCCAAATGCGTAAGAAGTCAACAAAAAATATATAGAAGTCGACATTGGTGTTAATTAAGCCGTTGTAATTAAATAAATTAACGCCAGCCACTGAAATCGTCTGGTCACAAAATGTGGAAGCGAAATGAGTTCAATACACTCGTACGTACTATGTAAATAAATATATATGGCCCAGCCTTTTTCTAAAACCAAGTAAATTCTTAAAGCTAGCAAATGACAATTTACAGAAAAAACTTTACATGACTTTCTTAACTTCAAAATCGTAAAATACATATTTTGTGTGTACTAAATTCTAACGTAATTTATTTAAATTGTTAACTTATAGACTGAGATCCCAGAGCTGTCAGATCTCTCTTATTTTCTTACTAAAATAATGTGTGGGATAGAGTAGTGTTATTAACACTACTCTAACATACGCAGACCTGCTAGCTTAGGTCGACGCCCGATTTCCAGGTGCCATGCCATTTAATCACTTTTTTTTTAAGTCTGGGTGCTGATTTTTATGTACATATGTTTTTCAGAATATTGTTTTAGTAATTAAATAATATTTTAACGATAACCGACTACTTGCAACCCCAGGAACATCTGCCACCTGGACGTGATCTGCAGTGGCCTATATGGAAAGCACTGAATCGGTTGCGCACCCAGGTAGACCGGTGCAGACCCAACCTGGCAAAATGGGGTTTCATAGATCCGTCGGATGCGGTACTCCTGTTTAAAACATGAGCCACACGTTGGAGTGCCTCAAGTGCTCATGCACCTGTACTTTTGGGGGATTTGATGAATACCACCGACGCGACGCTGCAATTGACCCAAAAAAATCTAAGGAGTTAACCATTGAATCCAAATGAAGAAGAAGGTCGCCACCTCGAGTGAGATCCTATTCACAAGGCTGAAATTAGGGCATACTTATTTTGTAGGTGAAAATAACGAAAGCTAAAATCTGCCAGGATTTGGGAGGATGCCTACCTACCTCTTTGACTTTGACTGAAATACCTTCCATACATGGCAAAAAAAAAGTTGGCCGTCGGCCCAAGCTACCAGGTATGACACTAATTTATTCCTCATATTTTTTTAGTGACAAAATAAGGGAGGTATGGTAGCTCTGGGATCTGTCTATTAGTTTAAGGTCAATGATTGTAATTATTCCGTAACTAAAATTGAAATCTTGAAGTGCATTTATATTGAAAGATAGTTTAACGATATTAATAATTATCTGCTTATTTAGTTTTTTTGTGATTGATCCCTAGGTTAAGACTCTCAAAATATATAAAGTATTTTCTTTATAAAGGATTTCCACCTTCATATAATTTGATAAATAATTATTCTAGTTGTATAGAAACAACAATGAAATTTATTTAGCTACAACATTTTAAACTAATTTCTTTTTCGGGTGATTATGAAAGTTATTCATCTTGATGATGTTATTTTCGACGGTGTAGATTTGAGCTTTACATCCTCGGAAACAGTGGCTGGAGCAGACCCAACGGACCTTCATCCCTCTTGAAGATTTGTGGGTGAACAGGTAATCGCCGACTCTTAACATCGTTCTTCCAGTAGTGCTTGATTCCGTGAATTCGCAAAATGCTACAAAATAAAAGTGAGTAACGGTTATTAACAGTACCTTTAGCAGTTAATTTTTATTATTAGTTAGTTTGTTAAAGGCTAAATTTGTGAGGCTTCAGCCACTTTAAGTGCTCTTCAAAGTCAAACGTGTCATAGAACTAGACCAATGACACGCTTGACTGGAGGTAGAAGATTTTCTATCTCCAGAGTATCCAATCTTGATGGTTGGCAATACTAGGTTGCATCAGTTTTAAAAAATCTATTTAGATATTCGACTTTTTGACAGACGGTCGTTCTTCAGATCGGCCTTCTGTCAAAAAGTAAAAAAAAAAAAAAAAAATATTCAGGAGACCGTTTCTCAACTCAGACATCCTAATTCAGTCTTAATTGCAACAAATCCTGTAAAGCTTTTTAATTGTAAGCAATTAAACATAAATAAAATGATTAATTTTGAATTACTTCAAGATATATTTAATGAATATACATATACCTAAGCTCATATGTGCAAATATGTGAGTTAATACACATCAATATATAATAGTAATAATACTCGTAACACAACAACAATTTCAATAATTTTGAATGTATTTGTTTTTAAACAGTCACGTTTCTTAAGCTCAACAGATTAATATGAAATTAAGGCCATTTTAATTTAAATTTTGCATTTGCAAACTCTATAAATGTGCTCATTGACGTTATAAAGTGTAAAATAACATTCACAGACTGATCCCATTTTAATACTTTTTAGTTATTGGTGACTAGATTTGTTTTAAACAGATACATCTAAACAATATTTTTTTTAAGTAGGTACGAGTATTTGGGCGTCACTACGCTACATTAACGGCCAGTTTCAATAAAGTATCTACCATTAACCTACTGTCAAATTAGCTACCAACAGTAGCTGAAACGTCATATTTGCTTTTGTAACATGACGTTTCAGCTACTGTTGGTAGCTTATTTGACAGATGGTTAAAGGTAGGTACGTTATTGAAACCGACCGTTAATGACACACAAAGTCAGGATTGCGACGTCCATAATAGTAATGTGTGAACACGTTTAGGAGCAACCAAACTATAGCGTGCAATCTGCGTCCGCGATGACGTGGAGATGTCGTTGGCTCACAAGGTTTTTTAAATTACAATATTAGTACTTATTGAGTTAAAAACGCTAAAACGTTCTGTATGTTTTGATAAATTCGTAGCGTTGTTAACTCAGTAAGTATTCAAATTGTAACATAGATCCTTATAATAGTGAGCCAACGATGTGTTCATTGAATTTCTTAAACTTAAACGCGGTCAAGTTTTCAATAATAAAATCAGTGCTAACATGCACACTATCGCGGACGTACGCCTATAGCAAAAAGCCACGTTTGAGCAAAAAGTACCTTTACAAAAATATTGCCGGTGTGCGTCCGATTTGAATATAACACGTGTGAACATAAATGTTTATTACATTTGTGTAAACATAGAATATGATTATTATGAATGAAATAGTATTTTAATAACGTTTTAAGTAGTAATTATAAAAATTGTGACAAAGATTTCGGATGGTTATGCTGGTCTCTAATTGACACTATTTGGTCACAAACAGATACGATAGTCGCCGTGCACTTCTTGCTGTGGTGGGTCGAGCATTTCCATAAATCCTTGAGTCCATTGCTGCGCTTCTTGAAAAATGTGTAACCCTTGTAGTTCAGAATACGGTTGCCTCTAATAGATGTTGTATAAGAAACTGCAAAGGAAATAGTGATATTTAGGTAAGTTATTGTAACAACACCATCATTTGTTGCAGATGTCGACAGCCCATGCTTACATGTAGCCATGCTGGCTTCAACAGGGTATTTCCTAATACGTCAGTTGTTTGTTTTAATTTTTTACTATTCAAAGTTTATTTATAAAAAAAAACCCATCAAGAGCACGCAACGTTACTCAACTGAAATTATTGTTTGCCTCTCCAATCAGCTGGGTATAAAAAAAAACATTTCAGTATCACACTTTTGGAGCAGACTGTGAATGATTTGAATGAATTCAAACAAAAATAAGAGACCTATTTTTTTAAATTCTTCAAAAGAAAGCATTCTGGTTTCATATATATATTACAAAATAATAAAGGTCGTTGGACCTTAGCATACAGTTTTAATAAATAAAACAACAAAAAATTGAGGTCTTGTTAGTAATAAAACAAAGAAAGAACAGTGTAATGATTTGTAATTTGTCAAAACAACAAACATTAAAATTCATATTAAATAAAATAACAAATTCACAATATTTCGTGCTGGCAGTTATTTGGCCTCCGTATCGAAATGTCCTATTCTTAATTCGTCCTTTAGCAAATCGTTCTATTCGCAAAACGACCTATTCGCAGAACGTCCTATTGTCAAAGGACAGTTATGCTGAAAACATACTTTCGGTTTTACGTGGCTCATTATTTAGTTTATATTAAAATTCAAACGATACTGAGATATTCTCCTCTGGTGTGGACACAACCTGTATCGAGAACATTTTACAATCTCATGTTCCAAGTACAGAGGCTAACGGAGACTGGTAGAAGCAGAAATTCGAAGACGGGCTGAAATCTAGAACGGCAAAGATTCACAAACTACTAGGAGACCAGAATCATGAATAGGTATTTCCGAGGCTGGAGCAATCATGACCGGAGACACTCACAAACCACCTCGATATCAGAATCATGGTGAAGAACTTTCGGAAAGCTGCTGGCAAGACAATAACTTATTTCCGAGAACCGAATTTTAAAGAAATCTACGCAGACGAAGTCGCGTAGAAACTATAACGTTCCTATTTAAAGACAACACGATTGGCGCAGTGGTTAAGCGATTGGCTGCTGTGCTGCATGTCACGGGTTCGATTCCCACACGGAACAAATATTTGTATAGCCAACAGATAGTTGTTCTGGGTCTGCCTGTTTGTGATGTGAGTTTGTATGTTTGTGAATGCACCCACGATACAGGAGAAATAAAGTAAAAAAAAAAGAATATGATTTGATCGCGAAAAAAAATTCTCAGTATTTACTTGTAAAATTTAAAAGCCTTATAATATTTGTGTGTGTAGTATTACTGTATTTTTCTCGTTCTCTTGTTTTTGGACGAGCTGCTAATTTGACGATTTGCGAGGAGGATAGAAAGAAAGAAAGAAAGAAAAATATTTATTTGGAGGAAAGTGTCAAATTTGAGGACGTTTTGAGATTAGGACTTTCCTATACGGAGGCTTTATTCGGGTTTTTGAGCCATATAATTAAGTACCTTATTCCATCATAATTTCGTTGCAAGAGAGAGTGCTATTACTATTGGTCACGTATTGCTTCGTCTCTATTTGGCAAAGGGCCACTAATACTTAAACTTCATCTGCGTCCCTCGATCACTTAAATCTAAATTTTCAATGATTATGACTATGTACGCAATACACAATTTCTCTATCTATAGTATGGACTCTAGCCTTGCATCCCTTATTGCAATGCGTTGAACATCTCCACAAACGTTTTCTAGATCCTGTCGAGTTCTTTTTCAAACAATAACTGTAACGTCCCACCCAAAGGATGTGGTTCCCTCGTTTTGACTGAGTGAAGAAGTATTCTGTAAATTATAAAAAATACTTTTGAGTGGAAACTTTAGTAAAAGCAAATATTGATGAAACACAAAACACTGGCAAAAATTATATAATCTAGTTCGCTTAGGCTTTAAGTAAACATGTTAGTTGATAAAAAAAACTTCCGGTAAATGATAAATTTTATTTATTCATTAATTATTATAACACCTTCGCAGATACATCCAAGGCAATGTTATAACTTAGGTATATATAAAACATATAATACAATACATCAGATACCTCAATCATTATTTACATGGCCAAACCTTTTTCAATTAGATTTTGCACTACTTTTACAAATCTCGTTCGCAAGTTTTAAATATTTTAACGATACATATATAAGGTAGTTTCAAAGGCTACAGGCCGTTTGTGAGCTGACACTGCGTTTCGTCCGGCAAATGAGTGGAGATCACATTCTGACAGTAAAATTTCATGACATACACAAATATCATAAGTAAAATATTTTTCTTAGAATTAATGCATGCAATATATTTATTTATTTATTAAATCTACTTGTAACATAATGTACAAAGGCACAAAGGCAAACTTAATGCCTTAGGCAGTATTTACCAGCCAACCAAGAGTGGTGGAGTGATAATGTCACCGGAAAATTGCAAACGCCGTAAGATTGTAAAATATCGCGTGAAATTGTAAACTATTTTTTCTTAATAAGACACGGGTTTATTGGAAGCTATTGAATTTTAATGGGATTTATTGTAAACGAAACGATTTTTTCATAATATATCGAGAAATAATAATCTAAAAAGATTTATTACAATCTTACGGAGTCTGCAATTTTCCGGTGACAATAACATTGCAGGTGCGTTCAAAATGGAAAAAAATATGGGTAAAAAGTATACTTATACAGGATGGATGCTCCAGAAGTGCGTGGTCATATTTAAGAGTGACGTTGGGTGGCTGATATACATTCGGGAAAAAATTGCAAAATTTTTTTTTTTTTTTTGTTTTGAATATATCGACCACAAAAATCGAGTAATAAGTTCCGAATGAAATGACTTTTCAAGCAGTCTGATGCAGTTGGCGCCATCAAATCTGTGATTGAACTAAAATAAATAACACCAACTGAAACAAACTGAGTGACTAAAGTCATTTGTTCGGAGCTTTTTAGTAGATTTTTCGTGGTCGAATTTTTTGAAAAACTTCTTTTTTTTTCCTCAATGTATATCAACTACCCAAGATGAGCACTCTGTATAAAGAAACATATATTTTTATGTATATAGAAATAATATATTATTCACTACTATTCACAAAGACTTACAAAAAAGGAAGATCTTCATATCCTTGTTTGATTTGTTCTTTTCCTGCCATCTTCATTTATCCCATAATTTGAAAGTTTCTCAACGATTCGCATAGCTCAATGGTTATGCTCGCTCGTCATATCCACAATTTCATCACCAAAAGTCAGAATTGTAGCCTTACACCCTTTGCAGTGATGAGTGGAACACTTCCAATGGGTCTTGATACTTGTACTGTACTTTTTGAAAAAACTGTAACCGTTGTATTTTAACACCGGCTTCCCTTTTTGAGATGTCGACATAATTACTGAAATTCAATTAAGATTTAACTAAAAAATCAATACAAAGCCTGTAATTTTTTTTTTTAAGAATAACTTTTGTACTTTGAAAAAAGAGTGAAGGCATCTTCACTCTTCTTTTAATCTATTTTTACAAGCTTTTTTCTTGCTCTGGTTATTTTAAATAGAAAGGTACCTTGCTAAAAAATTTAATCAAAAAACCAACTTTCGATAAATCTTATTTATTTGCTCAGGAATCCTCTTATAATTTACAAATATTTGCCTCTGGTGACACGTTCAGGAGAGCATTCTCGTTAGATCTATTAGCAACATAAAAAGCGAGATTTCACAACCTGACAAAAATATTTCAAT
The DNA here is from genome assembly GCA_002192655.3 of Mamestra configurata. Lineage (NCBI taxonomy): Eukaryota > Metazoa > Arthropoda > Insecta > Lepidoptera > Noctuidae > Mamestra > Mamestra configurata. The sequence goes on from NDFZ01005302.1 coordinate 116,120, forward strand.
GTTGCCAATTCTTCAACAATGTTAAAACATGAATATATTATTTAAAATAAGTAGAAAAAAAAAATTATATATAATTATATTTTCAACGACACTTGTTGCATGGAAGAAAAATGTGCACTGTCTCTGAAGTCACCCTGTATTTAGAGTGAGAGACAAAAACCCCCTTGATCACTTAAATGTTCTTGTATTTTCCATATCCCTTTCCATCTCCTTTCGCCAGTCCCAGCCAGTTGATTAATGTAGTAGACACACATAACCACTGAGAAAACGCTGTTGGTAGCTATAGAAACTGCCGGTCGATTCTGTAAACATGTTGAGGTGAAGGCTTGGGTGAAGTGATCACGAGGTGAGCTGTCGTCAATCCATATAATCAACATGGAATTACAGCTCAGTCCGTGATCACGGGACATCTTGATTGTATGGATTGACAGCTCACCTTGTGATCACTTTACCCAAGCCTTCACTTCAACATGTTTACAGAATCAACCGGCAGTTTCTCGCGCCGATGATCCGCCGCGAAACGCACAGAACTGGTCAATGTGGCGACACTTGGGGAAGGCCTATTTCCCTCAGTAGACGTCTTTTGGCCGAAATGATGATTTTGATATACGAGTAAGTGACGCCTTTAAGTGCAATCAACTAATAACTAACTTTGACTGTATCTTCCTACCTAATTAGATTTTATAATCTGTGCTGTCTTAAATATGCATTGTGCAGTGAGACGATCATAAGGGTCGGCTACACGCTCGATTGCGCAAACAGTTTGTGCAAACATTGGCGCAAAAACGGCATGGTGTGCTAGCCATTTGTTTTTCTGTGTTAACGCACATGTTTGCTTGCACGAACAAGAATGGGTGCAAATAAGATTGAGCGTGTAGCCAGGCCACTAGAAGATTATAACGGGAAATAAATAATTATATTTTATTCAAACAAACAACAAAATAACACTTGCTTAAATCTGCATTTATATGTATAAAATAATAATTATATTTATATATAATTATTATATTTCATATTATTTATATATAATTTATTTTTATAAAATATATTTTATTTCAGGTAAAAAGCGAATTTTAAAATAATCACTAGTATTACATGTTGGCCTTGACCAGGTGCTACTGTAGGGCGAAGATTTAATAAAGTAAGATGCCAATTTATACTGCTTTTGTTACCAATGACGTGAGATCCACTGTACCTCTCTACATCAGTTTTAAAGACTCATTGGGCGAGTTTTTGAATTGAGAATTTGGCGTTAAATTCTTAAATGATCAAATTTGTCAGGTTTTCAGGAAAAGGAAGGGTTGAACAAATACACAAATTTTAAGTTAAATATGCGTTAGACCCAAAATACACGAAGTAGACTCCTACTTCTCTGCTTCCTCTCATGCAGACTCATTTTGCCCAAGATAAAATGGAAGAAATGAAGGAAGACCTTGATCAGCAGTGAAACACTGCTCATGAATAAATGAATGAATGAGTTAATACAAACTTGAGTCGTCAATGACTATGAGAGTTGTTAATGTAAGTGAATATATCGTCAACAGTAATAAGTTTCGCCCCGCAACCTTTACTACAGTGAGTCGAGCATCGCCAGTAACATTTTCTTCCTTTTGTTATTCTCTTGCAGAAGCTATAGCCGCCCATCTGAATAAGCAGCTGACCTCGTCTCGAAGTTCTAAAGAAATATTCTGAAAAATTGTTGCACTTTAAAAACACAAAAAAAAATCTAAAAATGAGTTGAAATCGATCCCTACCGCCAACTTATTGTACCTAAACATTTGGAAAACTCGTTACCTATCTTATTATTTCAGATATAAAAACGTTTTTCTGCTAAATGTCGGTTACGATTAATCGGCGTTAAGGGCTCGACATATACTAGTAATTAGAAATGGATATAATGAAATAACGGAACAGAAGTCCAGTTGTTCCATTATATTTTATATTCCATTATTCACAATTGCAGTAGCACATGTGAATTCATAATTTTATCTTTACTATGATATTTTCATTGATCAATATGATTGGCTCAATAATATGGTGCTGGCACACCCAATGGTGCACTGATCAATGATGACCGTTATTTTGTAAATAATAAAACTAAGCATGGTTTAGTTATTTTTGCACTGAGTTTGCCCAGCCGCCTTTTTACTATATTCCAATCCATTTTAAACAAAAAACTGTCCATTGAACTTACAGTCAAATAAATTAATAGGATCACAGTCTGCACTGCAGACACATTGATTTAGCAATCAGCGAAGACCTTGTATGATTCATAGGACTATGAACAGGTTAATACTGTGTAGCAGACACTACGTGAATAACAATATATTTATATATTATTATTTTATAATAATATATTAATATATTATTACATTTTTGGAAGAAAATTGTTTAATTTATTTAAGTAGCTTCTCGATTCACTACTGTCTACATCTCTTCTCTATATTTTTATAAGCGAAATGGAACAAAAATACGATTAAATAAGTATGAAAATTATTTTAATTTCTAATTAGTTAAAACTAATAAAGGCTGCATGGTTAACTAATACTATTAGTCTTAAAATTTTACATTTGTGGTATATATGAGAAAAATAAGTATTATTTGAAAATGTTATTTACAATAAATCTAATCAATATTTTAACAGGCTTTTTTCATAAGATTGAAGTGAAAACATATTTTATTATTAAATATAATTGTATAAATAAAAATGTATCGCCTGCCAATGCAAGAAAATAAGTTTTAGATTAAAATTACAAGGCTTTTGCCATTGAAAGCGATATTGCACAAAATTCTATTCGATACTCTTTTCTTAATAATATTAGTAAGACCTATTTTACACTTATGGCCGGTTTCAATAACGTATCTACCTTTAACCTATTGTCAAATTAGCTACCAACAGTAGCTGAAACGTCATTTTTGAAACGAAAACATGACGTTTCAGATACTGCTGGTAGCTAATTTGACAGTTGGTCAAAGGTTACGTTACGTTATTGAAACCGTCTAAAAAACTAGTGTATATTAGTCGATTGGGCATACTGTGTCGGGACGTGTGGCTTTAGATGTTCGGTCCGCGATGTGTTTCTTAGACACAGAGGATGTCACAATTTGTGGTCTGTCATTATTGGGATAGAAAATCCTATATATACTGATTCGATGTTGATTGAGGTTACAGTGAGTGCGGGTTTAGACAGCCGGTCGTGGGCGATGCTCTTCAATCGGTTGGTCAAAGATGAATATTTAGTCACAATTTGTTCTTTTCGTCACAATAATAACTAGAATATAATATTAACACATTATAAATTGCCGCCAAACTTGAAACTTGTATTCACAAGTTTCACACTTAATGTTATCATACGTTACACTTAACATTAACACAGCCGAACTCATTTCATTACGTATGCACGTGATTATTATTAACTCTAATAATTTGATTGAAAACAGTGTGAACAGTAGCCCGGCATCGCTTGTGGTTATGTGTTGAACACACCCATCTTGATTTCGGCCCGGACACGTGTTGCTTGCAAAACGTGAAGCCTTCTATGCGTAGAAGTGTTCGACCTCGACGCGACATTACGAATGATGCTGAAAAAATAAGAAAATCCATTATGATGTACCTATTTCAAAAATTTAATTATCCCTTTCAGACGTGTTTTTTTTGTAGGAATTTGTGAATATTCACATTTGCAAAGTAGGCTAAAGAAAATACTGTAAAACAACAAATAACTAATATTTTTGTAGAAATACTGTTTTTTTTTTAAATGAGAATATTTTTTATTTTTTTTTGATAATTACGTCTCAAGCTTGTGTTATTACAGGGTATGTAAGAGGGGGTTGTACTAAAATAAGAAAAGGGATGCTTTTTAGAAATATATTTTGAAATTATAAAAATAAACAAATTTAAATTTGTTATTTTTCAATTGCTAACATACTCGTAAAAGTATAAAAAATCTGTTACTACCTATTTAACAGGAAAAATGTTATCAAATCATACAAAATTGGAACTTCGTAAGGCATAAATGCAACCTTACATTTTATGCACTTGATTCTACTACCTGGTAACCCGGTCCCAGGTCCGTCATCATGAGCTGGAAAATATCCAACACCATCGCGAGCTATTTCAGCTGTAGGATGAAATTCTCCCGGTCTGCATAGAATATTTATTTCTGGAATAAGGCTATTTCTACTTGAACGGCCTCTTTTAGCCGCTGACATCTTATTCTGCAAAACCAAAGAGTCTGCTAGTTGGCGGCAAACAAACGAACATGCTTTTTGGTGAAAGAACTTTGGTATATTATAAAATCAAAAACCTGATCGTTTTTGTTTGTTACACGAAAATAATACAAAGTTTTTCACAAAACTGATACACACACAATACATCTGATTGACACCTACTAGATGTGAATCTAACATACACACATATTTTTTCTTTTTTTCATGAAAATTTTGCCCACACTAGGAATTTCTCCTGTATCGTGGCGCGTACACAAACATACAAAGTCACATACACAATCAGCCAGACTCCGGAACCACTATCTGTAGGCCATACAAATATATGAAAAAAAAAACTGTTAATTGATGATGTAACACTTTCGAGGAGGGAAAATAGGTTTGCCTTTTACATATTGAGCTGGAACTGTGTGTACATGAACAAAAGGAATCATTTGTTCATCAACACACAGTTTTCATTGTAACGGTAGATCCTGAGGAAAATATTTGTAATAATAGTCAGAAGGAACTTTATTAGAGTGATGGAAAACTTAACTTTATAAAATATTTTTTTTTGTAAAGTACTTAGTGTATATTTCTTTTAATATTTTGATAATTACTAACTACTTGAGACTAAATAGACAAAAGTAACAAATTGCAAAATCCCTTTTTTTACTTAACATTATTAACAATTAACAATAAACTATAAAAAAACCTTACATTGAAAAATAAACTGTAGAAAAACTATTGAGACAAAAACTTCTTCAAAAATTTCTTAATTATTTTTTTAGTGCTTTCCGGGCCTGCATCTTATTTGAATCCGAATTTGCAATATTCTAACAAACGGTGTTCGAATCTAGTAAACCCTTCACCAACTAATAGTACTACGGATACTTCAGACCGACATTTCTTAGAATCGGATCGGATGCAGGGCGAGACCACACTAACAATCCATGTTTCCTTGAACTTTAGATTCAATCAATTATTTCCTCGAATAATATATTTCCTAGAAGTCATAAGAAGCATGAGTGTCAATGTATCGCACTATAATGTCGTCGATAGTGTGCACTACGGCTTTACACTTCAGTCTCTCGTGTGACGCACACCGCCATCTTATTTTACTGCCCGCATAACCGTTGTATCTGAATTTCATGTTGTTTAGCACCAACACTTTGTTCCCTCGAACGGTGTATTGATAATGTGCAGCCATACCTGGGAAAATATTGGTATGAAATTATGAATGTTTCTTTGAGAGTAAAAAGAAATATTATTCGCTCGATCTTCGGACTAACAGTCCAGCAAGACCTAATTGGTTTATTTGGCTGACAGTACCTGATAATTTTGACATTTTTGTAATTAAAGGATTTGATAATATTAATTTAATTTATTTAAAGTTAATCATTACAATACAATCAGTCCGAATTCTTCATTTCCTTACTTCGTTTTAGATTTATAATTTAAACATCTGACATAGAAAAATAAAAATTTTCTACGTATTATTTTATATAAATTATTAGTATCTATTATTTTTAATTATATTAGTAATATGGATGTAATTATAACAAGCTTTTGTAACGGCTCCACACTAAGATGCTCGGTACCGTTGGTGCTATCAGAGTGTTAAAAAACTAGGTGATGAAGAAAATAGTAAGTACATTTTGGAGCAAGCAGACACACACTTTAAAAAATTGAATATGGGGGGCCAGCCAACACAATTTGTCGCCCTGAGAGCGAAAAAAAAAATCTCACAGACTAATGAAAATCACTGAACACTGTTGGTCCTACAAACATTTTTTAAGCGCTTGATGGACTGAGAAGAACAAATATTCGTCAAGATATTAAATATATACACTTAACAAAAATTTTGGGTCTAAATACATATTTTATATATTAATAATTAATTCACTCAGAACAATTATACTAGCATCTGCGGCACCGTGAAAGTCAAAAATTATTGCGAGGGAAAGTAGTAGCGGTACAAAAATGTATCCTATATTTCTTATCAAAGACATGGTCCACTCGTGTGCCAAATTTCTTATAAATCCACCAAGCCGTGATTAAATAACAAACATCTAAACGTCCAGACATTATTTCACATTAAAATTATTAGGATAAGTCACAACAATTAATAAATACGACGGCTTGTACTTTGCCTAACTGTGTTACATTAAAACTACTAAAGGCTCAATAAGTCCTCATACCTTAGGAACTTTAAAATAATTAATTTTAAAAACTATATTTTTGGATAAATTTCTCATAAAATTATAATTATAAGTAACAATTTCAAATCAAATCAGTCAATATTTATATAATTAAGTTCACTAAAAGAAATATTTAGATTATGTGATTAATTTTCATACACAGAGATGAAAAAATATAATCTACATACAAACTTAAAAGTATGAAACAATATTATATGTTAATACTTTTTTATTGGAAGTACTTTTCGATTTTAATAATGGACTGGAACTTAGAACTATGACAAATAATACGAGTCGAGCGAGCGAAGCGAACTATGTTGCGGGAGGTCTACTCTTTTCTCCGAAACTGTGACAAATTAGTCACAGTTACTAGCACGTCTCAAAAAATACGATCACTGAGTCCATTAGCGTTTAATTCTTTTTTATTATGTAATTATTATAATATTATTTTGGGATCGAACAAATACATGTCTGTGTTTGTGCCTGTATTTTGTAATTACAAAATAATCGACGAATTACAAAATTATCAACAATTTAAATAAAAAAATTATCATAGTGCGTAAAGGGGTAATCGTCAATTGGAGCCATATTCCACTATAAATGTTTAACGGAGCCTCTGTGAGAAAACTCACAGAGGCATCGTTATATAGGCATACGGACGGGCCGAATACAAATTCGGCCCCTCGTATGCCTATATAACGGTCCGGGACCTTAAGGTCCACAGATTTTACAAGACATGAAATGATCAACAAGCCTTTTCATTAATTTAATGAATGTGCTCGTGTGTCATTTTAACAATTGATCCATTGACAGTGTAGATTGAAGCCCCGCAGCCTCTGTTATGGTGTGTCGAACATACCCATCTGATTTTATTCCTGTGGGAGGCTTTCATATAATATGTGTAAGGCCCCATCCCGAGCAACGGTTTGCCTTTCTGTGATCGTAAGAGAACAATACCTGTAAAAATAAAACTTGTTTAATTTTAAATAATAATATTACTTCAAAATGCACCAAGTAGGTCCTATGATGGAAAACATTTTCGTGATTTGTTACTTATTAATTGTGGAAAATATTTTACCTTTTATTTTTTTACTTTGCACTGAGTTATTAGACCATAGTTATTATTTACAGCCTTTTTATTTTTTTATTGTAACCAACATTCTACAAAAAGGACATTCAAAATAAAATACTGATCATGTTTACATTTTATTATAATAAGTTAACCTAATTACATTCACTCCAAAACTTATTCAAATTCATAAATTCCTTAATTAAAGTAAGTTGCTTCAAATGAAGCAAAATATGCTACCATATTTTTTTAAATTAATTGTGGGATAAAATTAATAAATATCACGTCAAACATAGTTTCATGGTATTTTTGGCAAAACTTTAATATTCCTAAGTTTTGAGCTCATTTCTCTGCTTGACATTGTTTTTCTTATTTATTCATAAATTTAGAGCATATTTTTTCTTAATTTCTTATTGGTTAAAACAAAACCTCATTAATACTACAGAAGATCGTTAAACTGATAAAATTCTAGTCGTTTCACTCATACAATATAATTTTTTAAAGTATTCCGAGGGTTGCGGGTAGCCGATGATGCGAGACGCACAGGACCGGTTGTTGTTGCAACACTTGGGGGAGGCCTATGTCCAGCAGTAGACGTCTTTTGGCTGATATGATAATGATGATGAATCCGAACGCAAGCAAGAGGTATAGTGTAGTTTTCAGTGGCACATTGCGTGCGGGCATCATACGAAGTTTATTTCATCACGTGTTTAAGTCAAACTTCGGAATTGTGATTTAAATTGTCACCGGTTTATTGCAAACAACGTAAGTTTATAATAATACGCGGCAGATTATTAACTCTTTCTTCTCAATAAAGCACGGACGTATTGTAAGCTATCGAATTTGGATGGTTTTGTTGTATTCACTGTTCATACAATATAGGGAGTTAATAATCGAATCAAAATGTATTACAATCTAACGGTGTTTGCAATAATCCGATGACATTGTTATTGGACTATCTAGCTATTTATGTTTATTTAAGACAGGCCACCGTCAATGTTAGTAGTATGATAATCTAAAAAATAAACTATTTCGTCGTCGATCGTGTGGATGACTGCCTTGCATCCGTATTTGGCATGGCTGGTGCATCTCCATCGAGTCTTGAAAGAATCTCCTGTGCCATTTCTTCTATACCTATTTCCACCAATCATGAGGATCCTGGAACCTGTCCTGTTGGTGAAGAATGTTGGACGAAGAGCTGAAAATCGGTGATTATTTGTTATTGTACGCTGTCGATAAAAAAATGCCAAAATGGGAAATAATTAAACTCATTCTCTGTAATAGAAAGTATACTATTCCCTGTCAACGCCTCATCTACTTGGCAACATCACATTTAACTAATGAAAACAATATAAAACAAATAATGAAATGAAGCTATTCTATTGTAAATATTTGTATTTTTAATTTTTGACGTAGGTACAATCATATTTAAAAAAAAAACAGTTGTTCGAGAATGACATGCACTTCTGAAATTTCGCGTGGTTAATCCCAAACATATTAAACTCTTGACAATTTACCGGTGATGGAATGTCACTGTGCGATCCCTTTGCAGGTTCCTAAAAAATACTAACAAACGCCAATTGCAGTAAAACAGTATTATTAGCAAATAGTTTGCCTAAATAATCACCGTTATATGGACACAAATGAAACAATTACATTGTAGTTGTATTTTATTGGAACAACTCTCCTATGACATGTCACAATGTTCAATTAATTTATCATGCAAAACTGAGCTCTATTAATTCGCTAGTAAGATGACGTTAACTGACACATGCTGCACCTGGCCAGTATGGCCACCCTTCGTCTTACCCTCACCTTAGTATTGAAGAGCAGTGAACACAACAATGATTTCGCACAACGGCTCACTATAAAGTAATCTTATAGAAAACTGACATTTGGGTTCGTAGCGTAACGGAATTAGTACAATGATGCGATACGCTGTTAAATATTTATTCAACACACCAACAACAACCCCAGCTAAGGCGCGTTTGACAATTTGTTACATTAAATTTGCGATAGATTTCGTTTTAAAAACTGAGTTGTCTTTTTTAAAATATCATCAGTATCAATATTTTTAATATTTTCCCTTTTTTCTAGGAATTGTAATTTTAATTGATGGAGAAAGTGTATTTCTAAATTAAATTGTCCGCGCATGCACATATAACATTAGCTCACAATACTAAGTATTTTATTGTTACAGCACTGGTAAATAAAAATGTATTCTATTTGGGTTATGAATGAAAATTCATAATTATGAGAATCAAAAACTAAAAATATTTCCCCCATAAGAATCCCATTATCATAATTATGAATTTCAGATTTTTATTATAAAAGCTACCTATTCTAATGGGCACTTTCATCACGTTTTCGACACACTAATTTTCATTATTTCGTGCCTACATATAAATTAAATACTTTACTAATGATCTTGTTGGATAAATTAAGAAAAAAAAAACATACCTAAACAAAAGAATAAAATTTAGATACACACATTTATTTAAACAAAATAGGTAGGTATTTAATGATTAAACCAACAAATCTTTGAATTATTAGCTGACAACTTGACAGTTGTCTGCTAGGCTAATACATTACCCACTAAAAAAAATCACTTAAACTCAAATCTTATTACAAGTATTATAAGACTTAAAATAATGTATTTTAGATTAAAAACCGCCGCATGTGAGACAAGTTTATTTTTGAGTAGGTACCTAAATAAGATTATACCAAAATTCATTCTTATGAGCACAAGTCGCAAACAAAACGGACGTTAATTCATAAAGTATATTATTTGAGACTAAAATTAACTAACATTTTCGGTTTTTCGTCTCGCCTCTGTCTCACACTTGTAGTTTGACAGTTGCACGACAGTGACAGGGACATACTGCTTGCCCAGATGAAATGGCTATCCTTTACTATATCTCAACTTAAGCGTAAAAACATAAATTATAAATTATTTATACATACGTAAGGTCCAAACAAAACTTTCACAATTCCTAAATATAACTTTCATGTTACCAACTCTGCAATATGGGAAAAAAGTGCAACACCCAATTATTGTTCTTAAGGTCTTGACTAAGGTTTTGGGTCAGATATATTTTTGTAATCTTATGGAAGTTTCTAATTTGGATCGTAATTGAAAACTGCCAAAAACGCCTCTTATTTCCCTCGTCATGACAAATTTTCGACATTCATTGTCGGCGAGATGATATTACGACTTGTATGAGAACGATTTTTAGTACGACAGTCGGACTGGTGTTTTGTTTGGACCTTACATTACCTAACTACGAGCAGGTTTAACTTAATTTATGCTCATTAATAAAATAAACCACATCGTTATCAACAGTGTGTAGTCTTGCTGGACATCCGAAGCGCTCGTGAGTCGCACACCGCCATCTTGTTTTATCGGAACAAATTCTATTAATTCTGTACTTTATGTCTCCAATCATAAGCATGTTTTTGCCTCGACTGCTTCGAAAGAAAAAGGGTGTCAGCGATAGACCTGAAATAAATAAATAACATATTAATTACATTTATAAAATACATTGTTTTACATTAAAAAAACTATAAAATGCCGTGTTACAATTATAAAATATACAATCTATAAAATTATCAATATCTTGTCAAATTAGGATTTATATATATTTTTTTTAGCAATTTTATTAAAAAAACCACTAAAAGGGAAAAAAAATCATTAAAAAAGTGAAATATATATTTTAAACAACATAAACCTCAACCAATAAATTATTTTACATTAAAACCCGATTTAAAACTGACTATAAAATAACCATGCTAAGATAAAAAAATTGTAAAAAAATATGCATCAAAAAACTTTCTCAAAAAAGTTTCTGAAATCCTCGTGGTGGATGCTTGTGGTATTCAAGGGCGTACACTATGATGTCATCAATGGTATGGATCCTGGCAGAACAAGTTCTGTTAGAACACCGCCACCTGATCTTTTGTTCAAACAGATTACGTTGAGTATACGTGTATCCATTTAGAAGCAGCAACTTACGTCCCCTTTTCGACCAAATGTAATTCGCTGGAACACAAAATGTTATTCATGCAATAAAGGCAATTTGAATACTCCTTTATCAGAATGATGGACCTTCATGGTGGATAACCAAAATATATGATGAAACACTTAGCATATAAGTTTATTAATACATTATAATACTTCTAATACAAAAATATCACTTGATTAGGTTGATGCAATCAGATAGATAACAATTATTTATGGGAACGCAATATACTCCACACACGTTTATTCGTACGTGTATTTTGAACCGGTTCTCCAACATCTGTCATTACTATTTCCTAACTTCAAATGTCAAACGACCAGCGACAGCTGTCACTTCACTGTTGCCACTCGCACTCGACCTTCGCCGACCGCTTGATGTTTTCAAAAAATTAATATGGCGGATAAGTGTTGACGCTAAAAAAAATTGCATGCCCTATACATTTCTGTGCGCATAATACGACAAAATGTAACATTACAGCTGTTTTTTTTTTGCAATTTCTGTGTTGGTCCCATAGTAAAAGTAATCATAATGATGAATACAATGATCCCATTCCAGGTATTGCGTTTATTCTATTACATGTTCAACAAAAATATAAAAGGCAATGATAAAAGAGTTCTTTTTAAGATAATAAATATTTATTTCAACAACAATAACGCAAAAGTTTCCGTTATAAAAATGGAATTTTCGTAACGTTTCTCGGTGGATGATTGTGGTCTTCAATAGCGCTCACTATGGCATTATGAAGAGTAAGGATTTTGGCGTAACAAGATCTGATTGAACAACGCCACCTGACCTTGGGTCCACACTCAGTACGTAGTGTATATGTGTATCCATTTAGGAGTATCAATTTGCGACCTCTTTTCGAGTAAATGAAATTTACTGGAACAGAAAGGTGTAATCACATATTATTTTATTTACTGGTTACGGTTACAGGCTAAACAAGACCTCGTGGCAAAATATTAACTGCCACACGGGTCGATCTTTAAGGTTAATCAAGGCTTGCCGAGGTCGGTTTGTGGATGGGTGACCAGAAAATCTAACACCAGTCCAAGAAGTACCTACTGTGTTACCCAGTTTCTGGAAAATGGAGGTCAGATAGGCTCCACGTAAATACTGGTAACCTACCAATATTTTACGTGGAGCTCGTCGACTTCAGCCTCCAATATAGTTGGGATGACGCTAGGCAGATGATGGTGGTTACGATTACTGGTAGCTCAAAAATAGAAAGTAGCGACATGAGAACATTTTTATGCTTTCAATAATTATTTATTGGGTTATTTTTATCATAAAAAATAACAGTATTTCTTTAAATAAATATGATAGTTTTGACGTCTTTCGGTTGATGGTTGTGGTCTTTAGTAGCTTTCACTATGACATCATTAATGGTCAGGATTTTAGCGTAACAAGACCTGTTTGAACATCGCCACCTGATCTTATTTGCGGTAACTCGATGTCGACTATAAGTGTATCCATCTAGGACTAATAACCTACGCCCCCTTTCCGAGTAAGTATATTTTCCTGGAATTGGAAATGACAATAAAAATATATTAACAGGTAGGTACGGTAGGTTTTTAGCAATAAATAAATAAAAAAACAACAAAATCATTTATTTAACGTTGGCTTTGCCTTTGTGCGAATGGATTACACAATTTTTTGAAAAAAAAATAGGATGAGAAGTAGCCTAAGGATTTCTTTGAGTTTTAACAAGCGTTGGTTCAGGGGTTTAGACGTAAAAAGATAACAGTCAGTTTATTTTGCTATTATATGTAGTATAAGTTTTAATATTGATTCCGTAATAAATTATGTAACAAATAAACATTCTAAAAAAAAAATCGCGTGTGGATATATTTTGGTGGGTGGTTGTAGTCTCCAAGAGTGTCCCCCATGACATCATCAATGGTATGGACCCTAGCCGGCCATTTCCTATTTGAACACCGCTAAATGTCCTCTGGTTAACATAATATAGTTCGCTGAAATACACGTAATACATTGGGGTATTCCTGCCCACCAAAAGTATTCCTCGAAACGCATAATTTTGGAGTGCTAACAAAATCAAATTAAAAATATTATACTGCTATTCCTCGAAACGCACCAAATGGTCAAGGTGTGGAAGGTGGATAGAGATGGGTGTTGATTGACTAACAGAAAATATCGATAAAAATATCGAAAATATCACAACCGTTTACCCCGTTCACCCCGTCAGGGGTTGATTATGTAAAAAATATTGGATCTGTTTCAATTATCCCACTTTTAGTTTGTTAGTACCAATTACGTATTCAATTATTGAAAAATTTGTAAATTGAAGCAAGTAATTATGCCCTCCCCAAAAACTTCATAACCCCTTTTCGCCCCTTTAGGGTTTAAAATCCAAACATTTACTATTCTTATTTTTGTTTCGAAATCGTTAATGCCGTGTTTCAACTACATCAGACCATGCATTAAGATTCTCCCCAGTTCACTCGAACCGCAAAATTTATACTTACTTATAACATTTTTCAATTACTCAGCCTTAATTATCAAACCATTTAAATTGATAAAGATTCACACTTTTCAAAAATCACCACTTTTCCATTCCACCCGGGTTTTTATTGAATAATTTGATCAAAAAACGGTAATTTTGACTTAACCATAATAGTTACTTTTTTATAGGTAATAGCGAGTACTTTAATCACGTAGTACATTATTTTTATGTCTCATCAAAAGTTTTCTCAGCGCACTTTTTGCTACTTTGGTTTACATAATTGCAATTTTCGTAGGGATCTCTATTTATTTTGAAAATAAAATATAGCCTATGTTTGAAGACAATATTTTTTTTAAATCGGTTGATAAGTTTTTGAGCCAAATTGTAACAAGCGAATGAACAAACAAATTAATCTTTCCCCTTTATAATTTTAGTTTAGATTGATTTCCTTAGCGCACCTGAATAGTTCGTACAAAGTTGATGCGCTTTTAAGAATACCCCAATATAATTATAACAGACCCGTTTGTGATTACAGACACGAATCATTTTAAAATTAAAAGAATTAAGTAAATGCAATTGCATCTAAGATATTAACCACAGAACAATGATTTATTCTTAAATAATATATTTTTTTTTTGGTAATAATTTAGTTTTAATACCAGCGGTAAAACATTATGAATTTCAAGAACATTTTTATTAAATTAAGAGTTTGTGGGCATCTCTCGCGGGGTGGTTGTGGTCTTCAAAAGCATAGACAATGAAGTCATCAATGGTATGGATCTTGGCTGAACATGTCCTGATAGTACATCGCCACCTGGTCTTGTGTGACGATACATTATTCCGATTGTAAGTGAATCCATTTAAAAGTATTAGCTTATGTCCTCTTATGGACATAATATAGTTCGCTGAAATACATTTAATTAATTAGTTAGTTAAACCTTTGGATTTACAAATACAAATAAATTTAAAACCGGTTTCAGTAAATGAAGTTGCCTCAAGATGTTAAGCACGGAACAGTTATTTATAAATGACGTTTTTATTAAACATACAAAAATAGTTTTATATGATACCTGTAGTAAGAAAATTATAAATCTCAAGAGCATTTTTGTTAACTTAAGGGTTTCTGTGAATCTCTCGCAGGGTGGTTGTGGTCTTCAAGGGCATAGACGATGACATCATCAATGGTATGGATCCTGGCTGAACATGTCCTGATAGAACATCGCCACCTGGTCTTGTATAACGATACATTATTTCGATTATAAGTGAATCCATTCAGGAGTAGTAACTTATGCCCTCTACTCGTGACAATAATCTGGCCTGTAATGTAAAATACGAGTGACACCAATGAGTGAATAGATGATTAAAATAGAAGTTAAATTAGTTTTGAAATAAATATTATTGGAATTGACGAGAATGTTTAGTTGTGATGTGAAAGCGACTATTGAATCTAATTAAAAGTTGACAGTGTCTTTAAAAAGACAAGAAAAAGAGTACATAAAGACATATTTTTTATTTCAGTAAAACAAAGCAATAAACTAGACAATACCACTCATAAAACTAGTAAAGATATTAATGATAATTTTTAAGCGCTAGAAGCATTTATTGCTAATTGAAAACCGACTATTGTAAGCCTTTTATAATCGGATGAAAACTGCCACAATCAGAAGCATCTTTTTCTAGATTTAGAGCTAGATCAACGCAAGATGTTGAATTGACTTTATTATAATGACTCCTACATAATTATGTAAATATACTTCCATAATAATACTGATAAAATATCATCCTAATTAGAGGTAAGGTACTATGTTAGCCACATGACTCATCATCATTCATCATCATCAATATATATATAAAACTCTTCCGTTATTGAGTACCTAGCTGAGTGACTGAGTGACTGACAGACAACGCACAGCCGAAACTAATGGTCGTAGAAAGCTGACATTTGGAATGAAGGTTCCTTGGGGAGCGTAGCAAAGCACTAAGAGAGTATGTCCCAACGGGATAAGCGTGTAAAAGGTCGCGGGCAAAAGCTGGTTAAGCCCATACAAAGACAAACCATTCTCTTTCCAATTTTCTTCTAACTCATTCTTCATTCAAATTTTCTTTAATATAATTATTCAACGGAGCAATTTACAGTGACAGGTTAATCTCTTCTATAGTGAGTCGGCGCATGTGTGTGTTCCTCGTGCTTCCTTGCTAGAACTCCATCCATCTCGAAGTAGAAGGCCTTGCATCCTCTCTTGGTACACCTCCATCTTATGCCTAAACTTTCTACTTGTTGGTAGTACTTCGCGTTCTTATATATCATCCCGTGCTTCCCTCTTGGGGTTAAGAAAAATACTGCAAACACACAAAAAATAAAAATATCATTCTTGTTTTAAATAAAATCTACTATATTTTATGGTTTACGGTTGATTCAATAAGTGTCAACAAATTATAGAATGGTAAATCATGTATTGAGAAATAAATATAGATTTTGACCGTTGGGTGTATCATCCGAAACAAATATAAGAAAAGGATTGTGTGGTTTTATGAAACCACGGTAAAAGTGAAACATTTTTTCACATTATAGATATTTAACTAAAAATTTTCGGAATAATATTCCATTAAGGGTATAAAAAAACACTGACAAAAACAAACAAATTAGCGTGGAGCACTGGCACAAATGAGTAATAGTCTGTACACTACACGGTCAGCTGATGAAACTATAGACGCCGCCATATTGGCCTCGGCTGCTCTGACGAGCGCCTTTAACTTTATCCCTACTCCGCGGCCGACCGTCACGCGACATGCGATACACAGACCAAAAAATTTGAGACGATGTAATAAAAGTTTCACTTTAAAAACGAGAAAAAACATCAAGGAATTCGTCAAAACTTCTACTCTAGTAAAACGTCCTTGTCTTTGGACTTTAGTTTGTGCTATATCTTCCTTCGTGCGTATGATGCCCATAGATTCCAACAATGAGTTCCTCGTAAGTTCTTATGCTGGCTGGACATAGTTTGCTTTTCTTCTGGGAGCAGTACCATCGGTGTCTCCGGTTCTCCAACGTTTTCGTAGATACGTCAGAATAGAATGTATGATTTCTGTAGCGTAGCATGTAGTTTCCCCGATTCGAACGTATGAATTCAAAATCTGAAGAAAAAAAAACTTAAAATACTGTTAAAGAATAATAGTAATGGCTAAAATTTTTTTTAATAAGCTGGTAGACAAAAAGAAATGAGCTTCTACTATGACTTGCCAATGACAACTTAGTTTCGTTGTGCGAGAGAGACGCAGCTATGCAGAACGAATAGTGCTATCCCTTTCTCAAAACGAATTCCTGAGGGCACGACACGTCATAATAGTAGCTGAAAGACTGAAGACCTTAGAACTCAAAGATGTTGTTAGTAGAATTGAATAAGAACATTTATGCAAAACAAGCATCAAAACACCATTAGGATTTCATGATTTCATTTAATAAGTTGCATTTAGCAATTAAAATACAATTTAACTAAAAACTAAATAAGTACCTGTACATATAAAACACAATACTTAAAATTAAAACATATATTGACTACAAAATTTTATATTAAAGTATGTAAGCGTTTTAAATACTGGCATATTTTATTTTTTAATTATCAGTAGATTTGTATCTATGTTTAATAGTGTGGCAGGGTCCTTAAATATTTGCGGAATTTGTTCGAAAGAGTCACCGCGGCCCTGGAATGCAAAGGGCTTTAGAAGGAACACGGATGGGTTTTAGTCAGTAAGAGTCTGACACGCCCTTCCGCTCCACCCAGAGTGGAAGAAGTCATTTGATCATTACCCATCCTTAAAAAAAAAGTGTCCTTAATTATGACTCTCTTGATTTGAAACTCTCTTCAACTCTAATCAGCTGAAATATTAATCGAATTTGCTAATCTTATAACTAAACAATGCTTTTTCGTATTCTGGGGTCTTTGTAAGTTGCAGTATTTTCCCCGTTTCTGCATCTTCTATTTCGTTCGCTTCTTTATCGTAGTGTAAATGTATTTTGGCACTTCTTTCAATTCTTATTCTAGTGATTGTGTTGCCCATATAATGCAACTACTTGGCCGTTCACAGTCCTAACACTTGCTTTACAGTTTTCTACCTTCCTCTTAGAGCAGTACCACTTTTTGATTGGCCGCTCAATATTCTTTGACGTCTTGTATAAGTTACACCAATAGCTGTAGTTTCCAAAGTGCAAAGTAAAATTGCCCCTCTTCGTTGGCAATAGAACTGCTTCTGTAAAATTTAATGGGTACAAGATTTTGTGTCGCATATTAAGGAATAATATTGAGAGAACGAAAAAAGCTGTTTAAGATGTAATTTTTTATTGTAATCATTAAGTTTAGTCTACAGACATTCTCGAAGTAGCTATATTAGTTAAAACTAACATGCATCTATTTCCTACATTTAATGATACGAGACGCATTCTCGTATCATTCATTAAATGTAGGAAATAGTTACTGCTATGAGATCAAAATATCAAGGTCTATTGTGTACTGGTACAGTCAACAAAGCTATTTGGTAAGCAGGCAGCTATCTTGCACCTACTTTTAAACAATGTTGTGAGTGTACTGTGTAGATAATTATAGTACACCACACTCGTAAGTATGTCATTAAAAAGTTCTAATGTACACATTAGAAATAAATATTAGCAGTGCAGTGGAAAAATTAATATTTTTGCCTGTATACCAACTAGCTTTATTGGCTGTACGCACTGCTCTGCTTTAAAAAACATTATTGGTATGGCACCTATTATATTTAACAAATTGTATTAAGGATCTGCCCTTAACAAAATTCAAGAAACTCCCGTCATCGTTGCTGACAGAGAAATGTTATTACTCTGTTACCGATTTTATAAGTTATGAATTTTAATATTTATTTTCTTCACTTTATCTCATTCATTATGTAAATAATTTTAGACTTAGCTGTTTCATGATCTCATTTAGAATTTAAGAACCTTGTTTCTATAATTATCTGTAATGTAATGTTAACCACTATATTTTTGTACGCCAACAGGCAGAATGTACTGGGTAACTATGTATAATATGTATATACCCGTAAGTAACACCATTACTGTTACACCTGCATTCTATACAAATAAATAAATTATCATTTTTGTCAATAATAAACAAAACAAAAAAAAACATGACAAAAATAGTACATATTTCCAAAGTCAAAGTTCAACACACACAGCACAGCAGAAATTAAATCATCACGTCGTCATAATAACAAAATCGCGATTAGAAAATGATGAATCAGCGGAATCGTTTATTGCATAAAATTGACGAGTCATATGAGTACGAGTTACGACGGAACTCAACTCTAACCACTTTTGAGATGCCACTCAAAAGTGGCATCTCAAAAGTACAAACATGACCTTCAAAAAGGTCATGTTTGAAAGGCAAACAATATCCTTCAGTTCGCAATTCAACACAAAAAAAAACATTGTAGTTATAATCACAGAAGTCTCGCATGACTCAATAATCATTAACGCTTAAAACGAATATATTATACTACGACGTCACATCCTCCACATTTATTTGATTCACTTTGTAGTCCACTTTCTAATGTACTAGGCATCGCACAATTTTTAGAGCTTTAAAAATGAAATATATTTAAAGTTTGTAAATTGACCATCCCCTACTATGTTACCTGCGCCCGCGCCGCCATTACTCTTGTCATTCGCTTTTCTTGTGCGGGCTGATGTCTACGAAAAATAGTCAATGATAAAGCTACGGGAATAATGGTAGTACCACATTGGCCGAGTCAGCCTTGGTACCCGCTCTTTTTGAAGTTGTCACAAGGCAACCTTGTTTACTTTAAACCTGATCCTAATTTACTAATGTCTCCTTTCAGAACCAGACACCCACTTTGGACACGACTTACCCTGGTGTCATCCCTATTATCAGGGAAGCTTATGCAAGACAAGACTTAAAACCAGATGCTAGCTTTAAAAATTAAATAAATCTAGCTAGCTAAATAAATCTTTCGGATGTGACGTCTCGAATAATTATGGTCGAACATCACTTAAGAGGGGACTCTAGTGGGCCTTTCTCCATACAAACGGATTCCGCTGTTTTCTTCGTAGATAATGCTTCTAGAACAACGAAATTTTTCCTAAAAATGAAGGTCCGACCAAGTACGTGCCCCTATTTTTTCCTTTTTTTCTAAAATGTAATCACAAAAAGAACTATGACCCTCCAAAAATCTGAAAAAAAAGTTCAGACGACTATCAGACAAATTCAAAAGGTTTTTATCAAAAAAGAAAAAAATAGAAGCATAGATATACTTTTCCACTAAATTTTGAAATAAGATTTTTTTAGATCAGTCCAGTTTTGGAGAAGAAAACAGCGGAATACGAAACGCCTTTTCGTTAAGATTTTTGTAGGTAAAATCAGCCTGAGCTGCAGTTGTCCCATTCGCACTTTACGGGGGGAGGTTGGGGGTGAGGGATGGTAAGACTTATACGTACACTAATAGGGAAGTGGCAATTGTCGATATTTTTTTATTGATACTCTAGTGATATACACCGATGTCGATTGTTTTATTATTTTTTTATTTGAGATGAGTTTGCTCTTGACTCTAGTCTAGGTCATAGATGACAGAGACAAAGTTGACGATGGAGCGAGCTTACCCAAAAGAAGCCTGTTCACTCTAATTTTGAAGAGATTAGGGTTGGGCCTATGCGTTCGGAAACACATAGAGAGAGTTCCACTCCTTCTCTTCACTATACAATAATTTTATTTTTTAATTCGTGTGAGTATTACTTACTTCTAAGCATGCATGAGAACTGGAAAGTGCAGTTGCGATTGCACTATCACAAGTTTAAACAGCAAAATTAAGCCAAGGTCCAGGAACCGAAAGAACAAACGAAAGTTAGTGAAAGCGAATCGCTGATGGGTGTAATGCACTGAATCGTTCGGTCACCTTACGTCCTGTCTGTGTGATTTGCGTTCTTTCGATTGGAATATACTCAGTATCATGCAAACTAAATTTTTATTTCTTATAAAATACTTTCGACGTGTTACATGTAACTGGCCTTGGACTTGATAGTAATAGTTCTGATTTCTTTTCAATTTTAATGTGTTATTCTGAAGTATACAGCTGTCGATTAGTTTATTTTGTATTCCTTCTTGTGGAGTCATTCCCGCAATCTTTTATGGGCATTTAACCTCTATAGTGAAATCTTCATTTATAAGTTCATCAGGACTTGCAGATAGAAAACTTTTAGTATTGTCAACGAACAACTCGCACTCGACAACGGACAAGCCAGTTTTCTCTGAAAATTGGTTAATGGCTTCGTCTTCTTTCTCCTTTCCATAATTAGTAGCAGGAGTGACTTTGAATTGCGAATACAATAAGGATTTTAATAATCCTGCAACGGAGGGTTTTCTCCGAAGCTTACATATTTTACCAAAATTTGACGCCGTGATACGTTTGCACCTTTCCATTGCCCACAGCTCATTTTCACTCAGGCCAATTGAATTTTTTTTGAACTTTCCTCTGTAAGTTTTAAATTAGAAAGAAAAATATATTTTTCTTGTCCTCAAATATTTCTGCAGGCATGTCTGGCTCCAATTCTAGCTGACCATAATTGTCGTCAAGTCCAGTAACCTTTCGTCTTTTGCTTGTTTCATTCTGGCCAAACGAAAGTTTTCTCTTTCGGTAGTTTTCTCTTTTCTCTTTCGATCGGCTGAACCTTGAATTTTTTTCGATATGCGCGAATGTATAGCCAAGTCGCTGTTCCACGGTGTGACCGCACCAAAGCATCGTGCTTGATAGGACCCTCTGGTCGTATAATTTACTTGTTTCCCACCAATAAATTTTGCAATAACATTGTTAAATTGTTCAACCGTATTATTTGTCACATCCAGTATGAGGCTTTCTGCATTTGACGCTAAATGCTTCGCGTGATTCTGGATGTCAGTCCATAAACCGCTTTTTTGCAGATCTGGAACCAAATTCGAGTTCTTTTTAGGGTTCCGTACCCAAAGGGTAAAACGGTACCCTATTACTGAGACTTCGCTGTCCATCTGTCCGTCTGTCACCAGGCTGTATCTCATGAACCGTGATAGTTAAACAGTTTAAATTTTCACAGATGATGTAAGTATTTCTGTTGCCGCTATAAAAATAAATACTAAAAAACAGAATAAAATAGATATTTAAGGGGGCGCTCCCATACAACAAACGTGATTTTTTTGCTCGATATTGATAATGGCAACAGGTAGACGCTTGAAATATTCACAGAATATTAGATATATATTCACTTTAAAAATAAATAATTAAATTAAAATAAAACAAATATTTAAGGGGGGCTACCATACAACAAATGTGATACTTTTTCCGTTTTTATAGATAATGGTACGGAACCTTTCGTGCGCGAGACCGACTCGCACTTGGCCGGTTTTTGTATTTTTCTGGGTTGCAAAAGTAAGCATAGCAATTACTATGGTCTCCAAATATGTGGTTTGCTGCATTTTTTATGTCTTTCTTCAAACCAAAGAATCAAGTACGTAAACAATAGCTTAGTCAAACACAATAATAAGAGCTGGTGGGTAAGGATGAAGTAGGTATCACAAATAAGGCTCGCTGCAAACAAAAATATTTCCGATCCGACTGAGGCGCACAAAAAGCGAATCGGTAGTATGAATGGTACAAACTTGGAAGGCGCGGGAATCGGGCGGCCGCGCCGGCTCTTACGCACACAAATACACTACTCGTTCACACATTGATAGCTCGCTTGGTCGAGCGCAGAACGACGGCAATAGTTTCTTCAAATAAGTACCTATTTTTCAAATTCGTCGGCACTAGAGTCCCCTCTTAAGGTAAGTTCGTTTAACCATCAATTTTCCATTACGTTCAAAAAGTTGAGGGGCCTCGTGAGTATGATGTCCTTTAACTATGATATGTTGGTTTTTACCGTAAATAGCTAACGCAGCTTTACAGTTCTGACTATTAACGGACGAGCATCGCCAATGGACTAAGTTCTTCAATTCACAAGCTCTCCTTAAAGAATATATGTAATTTTCGAATAAAACTTGCTCATTACCGCATCTTGATTGTATGTACTGTATCCCTGGAATAATCAGAAACGTGAAAACAAAATGAATCTCTTATCACTTATAAAATAACTATATTAAGTTAAGAATCATGCCAAAAAAATTAAAAGCAGTTTACAGTGTTTTTGTACCTACTAAAATAAAATAAAATATATATATGATTATTTATGATTGATTAATTGATGGTTTTCTTGATAAATAAATTAATATCATAATTGAAACAGTA
This sequence comes from Mamestra configurata, assembly GCA_002192655.3. Classification (NCBI taxonomy): domain Eukaryota; kingdom Metazoa; phylum Arthropoda; class Insecta; order Lepidoptera; family Noctuidae; genus Mamestra; species Mamestra configurata. The sequence goes on from NDFZ01005302.1 coordinate 139,373, forward strand.
CAAATTAATTAATCGGTTTAATAAGAGCATTAAATATCCTACTGTTCACTATCGCAATGAAACACAGAAAAGAAAAAATTAAACATTGTAGTTAAAACCAAAGAACATGCGAGACTCAATAATAATTATGAAAATCATTAACGCTTAAAACGAATATATTCTCCATTACATACAAAAAAATGAGGGGGTATATGGGTATGGTATCCTTTCACAATAACCTTTCTGGTAATCCTATTAATGGTTAATCGGGCTTTACAATTCTTATAAACAAACGATGAACAGCGCCAGTGAACTAAATTTTTCTTCTCACAGGTTCTCACGAACGAATATGTAAAGTTGTCATATAATACTTGATCTTTACCTGCTCTTGATTTTATGTACTGTACGTCTGGAATTAAAAATCGTAATTATAAACCGTACCTACATCGTATATAGTACTAATACTTACACTATATTAGTAGTACCTACTTAAAATGTTTAACGAAGTTAAAAAAAATTGGTTGTCTGTAAAGTCGGTTTACGGACGACAGTTTAACGTGACAACGTCATAACAAAACATTGATGAAACGATCGTAACGTTACAATGAGCGTAACGTTACAATGAATCATCTTTTTTCGTGCGTGCAGCCGACGTTCATCAATTTATTAGACGTTGTCACGTCAATAAAATAAAACCCGATTATTTCATTTTGAGTTGAGAACTTATCAAACTCAACTTTAATGGTTTTTGAAAAGTTATCAACTTCAAATTATCAATTCAGAAATCCGGTATAAATGTTTATTTTATTGTGTTTTTGGTAATTATCTTGTTTAATTCAAACAAATTATATCAATAAATCAGTTTAATATCTACAATAACTTGATTTAGGTAGGTACTGGCCAAAATAATACATAATAAAAGGGTAGGAAAAAAATGAAGAAATACCAATTAAAACAAAAGTATTTCGGTAAATAACGTAACAAAATTGTTATTTGTGGGTTATTCGTTATTTATTATTTTAATTTTAATTGTGCAATAAAAAAATAATCACGTAATTAATAAATGCATTCATAGGTACGTTACATTTTCTTAAAACTAAATTGGGTTTTACGAGTACTGCGAAGATTAATAATACTCGTACAGTTCTAATCGATTTTATAGCTCGATCTATCAAGCAGTTACAATTCATCTACTTCTATATTTTAAAATACTTTATTGTTTTAGTTCGTCTACAGGTTTATAAAAATATGTATAAATATTTTTGTTATAATTGAAGTTTTTTTTTTAACTGTGACGCAAATACCTAGTAACTGTGATAGAAGTCACAATAAATATTGAAAAATGGTATGTCGTGAAATGAGACCATTTTTCCATTACGGAGATTTAAATAACAGCTTCGTTAAAAGCATATTTGCAACTGTTATCAACCATTCTGAACCAACCAAATTGGTCAGTAAAGGTTCAATTCCGTGCATAGCAGCTGAGGCGACAATAGTCAAGCGTATGAGATTGTATGGCACCGCTTTCGAAATCCGACTATTGTCGCACGCGATAGATCGTGCGCGGCTGCGATTGGCCGCGTTGTACGGAATTGCACCTTTAGTGTCACCACTGTCATATCAATTGCGAACCGTAACCCGTAAGGCCAGCCGCATACTTACGGTTTTCTGATTAGGTTTTTCGATTAGGAATTCTGATTTGGAATGCCGTTCGGTTTTTCGTTTCTGTCCCGTATACACTTGTTTTTGGAAGGAACGTCAGCTTGTTTACCTATTCGGAAAATAACCAAAAGTGTGCGCCTAGTTGAACAGTCTCCGAATCTGAATTCCTTATGAGGACACAGTACGTATGCAGCCGACCTAAGGGGCCACTTTTAACGATAGTAATTTTAAATTCAAAAATATTTTCTTGGATGATAAATAGGGCAAGGGTTACAGATAAAAAAAAAACATATTAATCAATCAAGTCGCTGCCAATTCCGCGCTATGCGTTCCAAGTGCACTTTCATTATTTTTTATTTATTTATTTATGTTCACACAATATACTTAAAAAAGAAAATTTTATACAGAGAATAGAGCACAAAGGTACTGCTTATTTCATTAGAAATTTATTTATGACTCTTTCACAAAATTTATGTTCCGTCCAAAGACCAAAAACGAATTACAAATTTCGCGTTGTCGTACTTAAGAAAACAAGAACGCGTTTTGGCAATGAACTAAATCCATGAAGCGTTCTGAGCCCTGACTATTTTTTGTTCGCTCAATGAGCGTTTCTGGTCTTTGGGCGTAACACACCTACACATAAAATATAATGCAAATACTAAGTAGACTTCCTCAAAACATTAGTAAAACACTGACCGCTATTAAACTCTAGGCTTTCAACATTAGCTTTCAGTTTGTTCTGCCAGTCAGTAGGGTCATGTGTGTGTTCCCCTGTGCAGCCGACAACCTCCTTGTTGATCATCTTGACTCGCACTTGGCACTTTTTGCTAATCCTCTTCGAGCAGTACCAGGTGCAATGACCCGAGAAATTGACCCTGTTTGTAGAGTACGTGTGGTGACCAATCTTGAGCAAGTAGCTGCCAGTAGGTAGGGGGATTAATTTGTAATCTGAAAATGAGACTAAAATTAATAAGGTTCGAAAGTGTTTTGTTTGGTCACTTACTTTGGCAAGTACCTATAGTCAGAATTTGTTGTAACACAAAATATGATAGTAAAGACGTTATCTACCTACAGCTTTACCATCGTATTTCGTGTTCTTGTTTTTGGAAAAAAAACAGAATAGGCATACTTAAAATAATTAATTTATTTTGTACTTTTTTCACAATAGTCAACAAAATTAAGGAAAACCATACACTTAAGTACATTAAGAAAATAACTTTGACCCTAACTTATTAAACGGTGATAGTAAGCACGTCAAAGTAAATTACTACGTAACCTAGTTTTTAAACTATGTCCATGTGACCGTTCCTAAATTACCCTAGGCTGATAAAAATTTAGTTTTTCCTAAAATTAATTTACATCTAGTTTTAAAGTCGGCTTCCCCTGCGGGGAAGAGCCGGGCTCCGCCATCCGCCCGGCTCTGTAGAGCTCGTCACCAAACTGGCCACTCTCCCACCGATTATACGAAATGAATTCCCAAAACTACTGCCTTTCCGACCGAGGCTAGGCGTCCTTGGGACGTACTCTTTGGGGTGCTTTGTGAAGCCTACCCCTCTCCCGGAAATGTGCGTCCAACAAGTCCTACGCAAAGTATTCTGAGCTAGACCTTAAATAGGAAGCAGTAATCATCAACAGCGCTTGGTTGTTCAACAACCCAGTTATGGGTCGGCCATGAAGCCTGGTTAACATGAACTGAGAATATTAACGGTTCTGCCTCTCATGAATGTGGTGCGTCAATTGAAAGTCAATATTCGTCAATAGTCGAATTGTTGGTGTATAGTGTATAAATAAAGTATATATGAGGGAATGCTAAGTGTTACCGAGGCCTTCGCCGTTTCCCTATAACCAAGTTTTTTTATTAAAAAAAAAAAAAAAAAAGTGCTAGTGACAAATAACTGCCAGGGGATTAAGAAATGGATATACAGTTACGCCATGCTGGTAAAAATAATTATTAAATGATCCTCTTCAACACAGCAACCAGCCACCTATGAATACTTATCGTTAGAAATCACGCAGTCACACCAACACTCACACACATTAAATACTAGATTAGTCTAAATTATATTTAACTTAACTAATAATACTTGCTCCCCTATGAGTTACAACGGAACAACACACACTTGATGTTCTGGCATTATCTGCTGTTTTTTTTCATTAGCTTAGACCATAGAGTCTGGCCACCCTTTCGTGGTCCTAAGCCAACTGTCCACTACCGAGGTCTAAAACCAACTGTCGCTCCTGGTTTCAAACTGATTGATTAACTTGAAAATTATATGTATGCGGCTAACCTTAGGTTCCATGTGTCGACTGGTGGTTATGTTCACCAGTTTGGAGAACGATTTGTTTGTCATAGGTAATCAGAGTGACCACACAAGCTGTTTGCGTTCTTTGCTTACAGTACCAGCGAACGCGAGGGCCTTTGTTCCTTTTACAGTAATAATTGTACCCATCGCTTTGGAAACTCCATTTGCTTTCTGAAAAAAGCAGAAAATATATATATATGAAAAAATTAGGTATAATTATGCAAAATTTCAGTCGTTCAAAACGCAGTTATGAAAGTTTTTAATACAAAATCGCTTCAAGTGTGCCTACAAAATTTGAAGAGTTCTCTCTATTTCTCCAGGATCCCATCATCAGATCCTGACTTGATGATCATGGGACTACCTGGGAAGTATACCCTTTCAAACAAAAAAAAATCGGTCCAGCCATCTTCGAGTAATCGGGGAAAATGCATTAAAAAAAAAAGGTTCCGACGAATTCACAACCTCCTCCTTTTTTTGAAGTCGGTTAAAAAATGCGACAACATTATTTACTTGTTGAATTTAATTGATCAAATTTTTAACAGTTTACAAACTTATTCTGTTAACTAGGCACAAAGAAAGAGAGATATTACATATATAATATTAATTTCTTATAATATATGTACACTGTTTTTCAGTAACACTGCCGATTGATGTTCTTATATTATTCTAGGAATACACATGTACGTGTACCTATAAATATTTTTATTGCTCATAATCTTAATTAGTTTTAAAAACATTATGCGATACAGGGTGAACTAAAGTTTATATTTCAAAATAGGTTCAACAAAACACTTCCGGCCAGACCTTTATAATACATATAACATAACGACTTTACCCATGGGCATAAACTACTTTTTAGTAACGTTCATCTGGTTATACACTCACATCGCAACTACATTAAACGGTAATATATACATCCTATATTATTTTTTATAACAACAACAAAAAAATATGTCATAAGTTTATTCCGTAATCGGACTGAATTTTTTGGCAATTTTGTCAGTCTTACAGCTTTTAGAGCTTTCAACTCGTTTGTCATACATCGGTTTCTGAATTGAAAATAAGAAGACTTTGTCAAAGTCGGGCATGAGAGCTCGTCAAACATGAGCATTAAAATAGAGTTTGACAAGATCTTAACTTCAAATTCTCAATTCAAAAATCGGGAGTCAATGACTTGTTACTATACTTACTCTAATATTAAATAATACTACTTTAATATTGCTTTACTTTTTACTATTCAACTTTAACAAACTTATTCTGATAAATATAATACTTATAAGGGGGATGCGTGTGATCTATTTTAGCGAATTCTATTTCGTTTTCGTAGTTTAAAATTAATCTAGATCGACAGCCCTTGCTGTGATGTGTGGAGCATCGCCAATGGGTCGTCCCTTTCATCTTAAACGTCTTGATGAAGCTGTAAGTGTAGTCTTTATGAAGAGCTAGTATCTTTCCGTAGCGAGAATGTATGAATTTCACTGAAAAATAAATGTTTTTAATGTTGTTCTTACCTGCGTTATCTCTTTAATTCTTTATTGTACACCATAACAGCTTATATTAATTCAAAATGATTTAAATAGTTCATGTACAAAGGCGAGCTTAACTCAAAAATGAGTTTTCTACCAGCAAACCTTTGAGTGATAGAGAGAGATCACAATAGAGGGTAGGATCCAGTGCACACATTTTACAATACTACATTCTGTATCATATATAAATATACTTACATACATAAACATATAAATATATACATACATATCTATAAATATTATGTCATTTGCGAAAGGAAATGCTCTTTAACTTTCCTCTTGAAGATGTCAAGAGAAGGGCTGTCGCTATCTCATGCTGTATAAGTGCGTAGGTATACATGCGTAGGTATACATGCGTAGGTTTAACATCTATAGAAAAAACAGCAACAAATAAAATTTTGTATCTTGTCAGTAATGTGAGTACAAAAGTGGAAATTATGAAACTACCTATGTTCAAAATAAAAAAAAAAACGCATTATACTTTGATACTATTATTTTAATTCACAATCACATAAAACTAAACACATATTGCTATTATTTTTAGAAACTTAACATGGATAATTCTTTGACATAACTTCATACATATGTATGCAGGTGTCGTACACTGTCAATTATTTATTTACTAGCTACCGAACATACTCCTGGGATGAAAAGAAGACTATAATTTACCTCTGTGCCAAATTTCATCAAGATCCGTTCAGCTGTTTTGACGTGAAAGAGTAACAAATATCCATACATCCAGACATACAAACTTTCGCGTTTTTTTAGTAAGGATTATTATTTATTATACCTACTTTATTGTACACTAAAAGTAAAACAAAAAAAAAAGACAAAACAAAAACACACTACAATGGGCAGCAATGGGCAGCCTTATTGCACTCCGCGATCTCTTCCGGAAACCCTGGGATGGACAGTATTTGCCTGGACATGAAATGGGGTCATCATTGGTGGGACAAAAACAAATTTAGCAGCAACCAGGTAACAGGAACAAAAAAAAAGGTAGGCAACCTAGCTGTGGCATATTCTGGGACCCTGCTATGAAATCTTAAAACGATCATGATTCCGCTCTAAGAGAGAGACAGAGCTACACATAGTAAATAGCTCTATCCTTTTTACATCATCGAAATTGGATGGCATTAGCACGTCGTAGTAGGGCTGCGGTGTAGTACCTGTTGTAAGCTTTCTATTGGAATTTCGTTCGTTTGGCAAGCAAGTCAGTGGTTTTTTTAATTTTTTTTAAAATTACTTATAGCCATGACCATATATTTAACGGCAACCCCATTGGGTATGTTCAGAAACATATTTTATTTGCTAAAATATAATTTTCATCCGGTAAGCAAGTGAATGAAGGTCGATCTTACTTGGGATCCTCTACTATGAAGGATGCCAGCCCCTTTACGAGTCGAGTCTACTTACTGATTTCTGAATGAAGAATTTAAAGTTTAATATTTTATCAAATTTAAAGTAGTGCTTGACACGTACTTAACTCCATTTTACAAAACCGGCCTATAGAGCCGGAACAAAGCTTGACTTTTCATCATTGATCAATTATTTAATTATTCGTGAGCCCCATACACAATATACATAACTAGGGGATGATTAGCATAATATAATCTTCCCATTATGAAACAATCAATACCAACATTTTATTTATTTATTTAATCGATTTCTAACAGTAAAAATAATACAGATTATAATTACCAAAGGCTAGCCAAGCCTTTCATCATTATCATCTGTTCCGAAAATCTCTTAAAATATAACCTTAAATAAAAATATCATCTATGAACTGTAAATATATAATTGGGTTATGAAAACCTTAGCCTTTGAAAAACTAAAATGCAAATGGCATTGTCAAAAATGAGTCGTCGCTAGATACTTTAGAAATCCTTTTTTTTTTTAACAGAATAAATGCCAAAAAATAAAAACCTTTGTTTTCCCTGCTTGCTTTTTATGTTTCTTGAGAATCCTAAAATCGACATTCATAGTTATACTGGTACTTTTTAGGGTTCATTCGAATGAGTAACTAACACATTTGAAGGTATCAAACAGTCGAAACGATACAACATCGTAAAAATAGAATTACACTAAATACTCACAATCGCGCACCAAAGGTTCGAAATGTCACTAATGGGTACTTGCCGTTGACCCCGAATTAAGTAATAACGCAAAATCCCCTCTATAGTCGACACCAGATAAACGTGCAATAACGGTCATTGACCTCCTTATACATTTATTGACATAGTAATTCCGAAAGCAGAAATAATGTCATAAAGCTGTCCTGGTTGGACATCTATCGTGATCCTTTACTTTTTCTAGTAAAGAAAAACGATTAATAATTAATTTATTAGCCGGGTACCTACGCAGAGAAATTAAGAAAAGGGCAATGAACTTTATTGCAAATTTATTTGGCGCCCAACATACTGCAAGTCCGTCTCGCACTTGACCGATTTATGTCAACAAAACATGTTCTGTGTAACAAGGCCGGGCAGTCTCTTCGTCCTCGCTTAGATACCTTTCTTCAGACCATTAACTAGTGCCTCATCTCGTCTCGTCACAAATACAGTTTTATGATCACAACTTTCTACTCCTCCATACCTCCATTACAACAATAATTATTACTGTCTAGAAAATAAAGTTCACAATCGCCACGAATTAACAAGAGGTATATCAGTCTTCGGGGGATGGTTGTGTTCATACTGTACCAATACCAGACCGTTTTTGTTGAACAACACTCTTGAGTTGCATCCTTTGCCATTGTGAGAGAAGCACCGCCACTCGCCAATACCAGTCTTCAATGATTTCTTAACCTGGTAATATGTATATTGATTTATAACAATCAACGGTTTGCCTTCCTGAGACATCACTATTGTGTAACCTAAAACAAAAAAAAAAACATCATTATGCGATGTACACGTGCAGACGGTTGATAAAAACCCACACCACGCGTAAACTATCATAGTAAAAAAGATTAAAAAATCATAAATAAAACCAACATCGGCCACTTATTTTTTTTTTTATTTAATCATTAAAATTATTACGAAATTTATTAATAAATCTATATCATACTTATACACGGTGAAATGTTAGTCTTCTTACAACGGCAGCCCATTTAATCTATCCAATGACTACTACACATTCATTAAAAATAAAAGTGATATTTATGAAAATTTCAATAAAAAAAATATTATCATGACGCATGACGTAGTTTGAAACATCCTGTAGCGAGCGCAGTCCGAGCTTTGAGTTCTGAGGACGGCGCGGAATGAAATGGCGACATTGTTTTGATACGTAAATATTATTAACAGGGTGTTTCATAATGCCAATGCATTATTTATTTTTATTGCACCTTTATCATGAATTATTAAAAAAAAATCACGCCTTGCCCCACGTTTATGTCAGATACAATAAGTGGGCCGCCTTTTTAAGATTAAATGGCACCGTGTATAAAAGATAAATTACCACTAAGAAAATTAAAATTTTGAAGTACCTAAGAAACACCAAAAGCGGTCAAATGTAATATTTTATTTATGGGCTATTTTTTATATTTTATATTTTAAGTTAAAATAGCATACGAAAGTTATGAATTAATTTATATACAGTAAAAATAAAATTAAGCACACTGTTGACATTTGAATATCTTGTTGGAATTACAAGACCCCCGCACAAGGGTTTTTTACAGTTTTTTTTTTGTTTTAATGATCAGAAATCATCAAATGACCTCTGCCGCTCTGGGTGGAGCGGAAGGGCGTGTCAGACTCTTACTGACTAAAACCCATCCGTGTTCCTTCTTAAGCCCTTTACGTTCGAGGGCCGCGGTGACTCTTTCGAACAAATTCCGCAACCCTAACAGGCTTTTTACAGGTGTTACAGTACTAGTTTTGTTTTTGCAATTTGGCACGAAACACAGTGTCCTCTTTCTGCTGTATTCCACTTCAGGGTCTGGTTATATGTAGCTGCTAAGGTTGATCCAAAGCTGATACGTTTCCAAGACTCGAGAAATACACCTTTACGAGATACCGTGACTTCACAAATAATTCCAGTTTGTACACGGCGAGGGTATACTCGACGTCGACTTCTTAGAATTTCTTTTGTTCTACATTAAGGAGAGAGGTAATGAAATAAAGTTTTCCGTTTCTCTAAACATAAAAAAAATATATTAATTTAAAAGTTATAAAACGAAAATGATTCCAATACAACGGTTTTGGAAATATGTTTTATCAAAATTGTGATGGCTCTTTCTAGTGTCTATTTAATAATAAGCTATTATTACACAAAAAAAATAGAGTGAAGAATACATTAATTTTTGGTGCGCATTTCTCCCTTTTCTTTATTAACACATTGTATAAATTATTATTTTAAGATTATTTTTATTTATTTTATACTTTACACGCACACAGATGTACAGAGGCGGAACATGAGGTGAGAGATGAGAAGGCTCTTTACATATAATTATACAAAGAGGACCATGCTATGCTACCTAGAAAGTAGAACTTATATTTTCCAAGGTTGCCTATTCGAATGGTTGTGTTCGTATTTTCCAAGTATAACTTGGCCACTGTCGTGGATAATCACTTTGGCTTTGCATCCCCTGCCATTGTGTGAAGAACATTTCCAGTGGTCCAGGCCAGTTTTTGATGATTTTCTCATATGGCAGTATGTGTAGCGATCCACAACAAGCAAGTTCTTGCCTGAACGAGACTTTGTGAAAGTGTAACCTTAAACAAAAAATAACATAATTATGGAAGTTAAACTGCAATAATGGAAGCAAGAGATGCCAACAACTCAAGGTCTGAGTCTTGGCATCCATTTCTAGTGAAGTAGGTAATTAATTAGAGGCGACTTCCATAAATAATTAATTTCATGTGCATGCCAAACATTAATAATAATTTAATACTTATTTACTTATATTTTAAACTATATTTGCATACAAGCGAGCGGGAACGATACAATTATGAATATGAATTTAATTAAAATTAATAGTAATAATGTAGATAAAATCATATAGTAAACCAATAATGTGATATAAATAATATACTTAAATTGTTGTATGTATTTATGGTGCAATAAAGGCTTTTTTAATTTTATTTTATTTAGGTAATTAAACAAGAGGGGTCATTCTAAAATTGATGTTGAAACCATTTGAAGTTTAAATTTTCCTTAACTAAAAATATTATTTTTCCAAAAATAAAACATCATTTTTAATATTGTTGCAACTATATTGTTGAGTTTAAAAACAAATAAAAGCCTAATGAAATTTTCGGTAGCCTGCCTGTGGTAACCTGAATGGGGTAGCCTGGCAGCGTTAGCCTGACAGCGGTAGCCTGACTAGGGTAGTCTGGCAGCGTTAGCCTGACAGCGGTAGCTTAGCAACGTTAGCTTGTCTTTAGTAGCTTAGCTGCGATGGCCTGAATGCGGCTGCCACGTTGAGGCTGCCCGGCTACGTTCCCCTGGCTGTCTAGATTTTTACATAAATTGAAAGCTTTGAGCTGTTTCTTAGTAGGCGGATGGTTATGTATAAAGTTGCCAGTTATCTCGTTCTTTTCGTTTAAAATCAATCTTGCTTTGCAACCCTTTCCGTTGTGAGAAGAACATCGCCAGGGGGCCGGGCTATTCTCTGATGCTTGTCTGTGAAGAGAGTATGTATATTTATTGAGTAATAGCAGCTTCTTGCCTGACCGGGACTTGATAAATGTGTAACCTGAAAAAACAATAAAAATATATTAGGTGTTAACGTCACTGCGGTAGAAACTAACTGGAATAGGTAAAAGGTTGGTCTGAGGATGGGTGACCATCTTAACATACCGAGTTTCCTCCGTTTCTCGGAAAGCACGTTAAGCCGTTGGTTCCGGCTGTCATTTGTAGATCTTTGGCAGTCGTTACGGATTGTCAGAAGCCTGTTAATCGGACTCGTCTTACCAAGAACTACCGTGTTACCCAGTTAATAGGCAGCCGCTCTACATAAAATACTGGTTCCGGTTTGACTGGAAGCCGACCCCAATATTATTGGGACAAGACTAGGCAGATGATGACGGCATAAGGAATCGGGTGCATTTCTGCCCAAGGGCTTTGTAAATCTCATAATTTTGTGATTTATTGTCAATCGCCATCGCGACGCTATTGTTAATATGATGTCACATGTCTATAGTCTCGAGTCACATTTCCTTTTTTTATTAAATTTATTTATTTATTTAAACTTTATGTACAATAGTGGTACATGGGCGGACTTAATGCATCAAGGCTTTCTCTACCAGTCAACCTTTGGGTTATAAAGACTATACTGTTCTAGAGGAATAACGCGAATAATGAGCTTTGAACACTCGGTCAACATAAATACTAATTCTGAAACCGTTTATTTACATGACATAGAAGCCAGCTGTTTCTCAAGCTAAATGACATCATTTATTTGCAATGAAAATGCACGTATTATGTAGGTATTTTATTGGCTACGAGTATACATATATTAATACTATAATTAATACTTAGAGTTCCAAATAAAAATATTAAAAAGTATAAAATAACTTTAACATCGGAAGTCGGTGTTTCTGGTTTTGTTTCTTCGTTTTTGACACCGACATCCGAAATTACTTATTTTATACTTTATAGTGTTTTTATTTGGAAGTCGTAAGCGTATATTAAAACAAACTTTTTAATATACGCTTTTAGAGCACATTATTATTTTTGTAATTCGTAAACACCACTAGAAAGGCACAGGAAAGCAAAGCAAAACATTAAATTGAAAGTTATTTAAAATCCAATTATATAAATGGCTCAATAATAATAATTTCTATAGCATTTATGATTTTTTAATATGAATTCAATGTATTATATGTTTTTCAATGTTATAATGTAGTAATAAAATAAATAAAATAGCTCAAACTAGTTTGAACTAATTTTTTTGAATAACACCTTGTATACCATGTTTTACGCAAATAAAATATCTTATCTTACACATTTTCGATTACACGGATGACATATTTTTTCCAGCTATTATGATAGAAACCAAACTACTGAACCGATTTTGTTTAATTTCTATGGGACCAATCGAAAAATAATATACCCTTTCACATAAAAAAAAGATTAAAAAAAATAGAGTTATGAGGTAACTAACAAACATAACCGTTTTGAGAACCTCCTCCTTCTTTTGGAGGAAAAAAGTGACATACATATATATTTTATGCACACAGACTTATGAAATCCGGATATACTTCCCTTCAACTAAGCAATAGTTAAAAGGTGGGTGATTGTGGTCAGTAAACGCAAATTGAATAACATTTTTGCTGTTGAACAATAGCCTTGCTTTACACCCTTTGCTATTATGCGAGGAGCAGCGCCAATGGCTTGTCCCTTTCTTCTGGCACAGTCGGGAGTGGCTATACGTGAAGCGGTTTAACAGGATCAGCTGTTTTCCAGACCGCGACTTCACTATGTCATAATCTGAAAGCATTAAAAATTTTAGAATTCACACAATATTTTTGGTAATGGGGAGTTTGAACCTCCACTTCGTTGGGAGCGTTATCAGCCTTCATACATGTTATGTATTTATTTAATTTTATCTGGCAACTTCAATAAGTTACAATCACAGTGCATGACTAATTATTACACATTTGTTTTGTTGTTCATAGTCTCGCGTTTGTCCAAAAACTAACCTGATGGTAAGCAATGATGTGGTTGACAACGGACGCTTGCCCAGTAATATATCAACAGTAAACAGGAAAAGACAACGTTTTGGGTCTCCAATACTATGGTCATATTGAAACTGTAAATGTCTGCGGTCCATAAGTAGGCTAGTATCGTATCAACCGCCAACCATATTTGAAAATTTTGTTCTTACCATAACGAATTAGAAGATTCATTACATGGATAACACGTTCAACTGTTTTAAGATTTGACCATGGAATTAAATTCTAAGTAATGGGTGGATTTATAGTGATGTAGACATTAAAATAAAATTCCAAACATAAAATACCAACACGAAATATATTTTAATGTCATTTTGACAAAAACGTAACATTAAGAAAAGCGTGAACATATTATTACAACTTAACATAATTCCCATTAAGAATAAAATGTTCTGGCGGTGGATGACTATGCTGATTATTAATAGAAAAAATATTTTTATGATTATCAAGTACAAGTCTTGCTCGGCATTTTTTTCTATTGTGCGCTGGGCACCTCCAATTTTGAGTGCCTCTCTTTCCGGCACGATACAGTGTAAAATTGTAACCTTTGTACAGTAAAAACTCCTTGCCAAATTGGGTTTTTATTAATCTGTATTCTGAAACAAAATAGAAAGACAAACAATAATAATTTATACTCGAGTTGAGGTGGATGGAAAGACGCTTCTTGGTCATGGTATTGTCACCGTTTTTATTATTAAAAAATGTTTATTTTACTAACACAGGCGACACGTAATTGAATGCCCATAATTATAAAAGGGCAGTTTTGGTTTCACAGAGTCATAATAATAAAACATTAATTTATGTATCGCCTTGTGTTACTCACATCAGGTATTGTTCCACTTGCGCACTTCACGCTTAAATTGACACTTGCTGAAGGATACAAGGAAAAACAAAATAAAAGGTAAAAAAGATTTATTTGAAAGCATTATTATGTATTTAGTTTTATTTGGACTAGCGAATGGGGAAGAGAAACTTTTATTTAATATTTACGATTACATTTATGTACATAGTCCTCCGGACGATTTCGGCCATGGCGGCCAATCTCAATCGAGACTAGCCATCGGCGCGGGACATATTATAGTGCCCAAGTGTGTGTGCAAACACAGGTGCACTCCCTCTTTCATCACTCTCATAATTATTATTCCGATGGGACGGTGAACCGACATGACCGGAGAGAGATCTGGCGCAGGACCAACGGCTTAACGTGCTTTCCGAGGCACGGGGGTGTCACACCACCAACTTCCAAACTCCGGACTGTCACTGACAAATTCATATTAGGAAAACCCAATATCACTTTAAACCCGACCTGGGAATTGAACCCAGGACTTTCGGCAGTCGCGCTTGCGACCGCGAGACCAACGGAGGCATGTATGTAAGTAAGTAAGTAAAATGGTTTGCTTTGACATGCCGATAAAAATGGCACTGAGTATTCCATAATATTTCATAAACATAAATTTAAAAAAACATATAAAAAAACATATATTTCATAATATTTCAATTATTATTTTACATAAATATAATAATATTTAAATATATTATGAATATGTATTTTTTTTTTATAAAGTTTTTAACGAAAGTTATTCCTTTAATTGAGTGATCACTAGCCAACGCATCATTTGGCTTGCAAAAACCGGGGTAGAAAATTACGTACAATTCAAAATCGTTGGTTTTCATTTTAGCTTGTGGCTATAGAATAACAGCCGCACAGAGCTATCAAGGTTAAGCAACGCTTGCTAAGGTTGGTCTGTGGATTGGTGACCATCTTAACATACCGAGTTTCCTCCGTGCCTCCGAAAGCACGTTAAAACGTTGGTCTTGGCTGTCATTTGTAGATCTTTGGCAGTCATGTATTGTCAGAAGCCAATAAATCTGACTCCAGTCTTGTCAAGAACTACCGTGTCACTCAGTTAATGGGTTGTGGAGGTCTGGTAGGCAGCCGCTCTACGTAAAATATTGGTATTCAACTGAATCCGGTTTGACTGGAAACCGACACCAATATAGTTGGGAAAAGGCTAGGCAGATGGTGATGGTTTTCATTTAAGAACGATATTTTTTTATTTTTACGATATCGCTTAGAACATTCTCTCCATTGTCTTCTCTTTTTCTCCTTGTCGTTGTCATTCAAGTCTATTATACTTCTCTGTTTTTTGTTTCTCGGTATTCTTCTTGGGTTTCTCTCATAATACAATCCTGCAATTAAATTATTTTAAAACGATTAAAACTGGGTTTTCCTTGTCTATCACTTAACAATAGGTAAGGAGATATGATTTAACAACTGTATTTAAAAGTATCCAATAAACCGGACCACCCTGTACAACCTTAAATCGCGTATATCGCTCTACATAATATACGCACAATATTGGTCACATGGTATGTTTGACGCGAAAAAACTCTTTTTAGGGTCCCGTACCTCAAAAGATAAAAAAGGAACCCTTATAAGATCACATTTTTGTCCGTCTGTCCGTGTGTCACCACCGATTTTCTCAGGAACGGGTGGACCTAGCAAGTTGAAATTTGTACCAGTTACGAGGTCTATAGTCCCTATTAGATGTGTACAAATCAAGGTCCTGAGTCAACACGATAAAAGGTATGGGCTAGTTTAGATTTTCGCGAAAACTTGTAAGTACCAAAATTCCAAATTTTTTTTTTCTTTCCACCTGACTTTCATTGACTTTATAATATCCATCTCCTTTCTTCCTAGACGTACGTTATCGGGGCATGTGTATGGTCATAATTGGTCTTTATAATTTCTTCGTCAAACTTAAGCGTTAGGTATGCATTACAACCTTTATTTTTCATAGTGCATCTTCAACGGAAGCCTTGTTTCTGTATCTTTGGTTCACGATGGTATGTGAAGACGTTTCGAAGTATTAAAGTTTTACCTTTTTGTTTACATAATACGAATTAGTAGTCTGAAACAGAATATTCGATATTCAAGAAATAAACTTACGAGTAATACTAACCCCGGTTTCCAAATTAAAAAATTGTCAAACTCCAAATAAATGCTAAAATTTGACAAGTTATCATGACACAATAAAGTTCACAATTCAGAAACCGAGCGTTCGCCTATCATTTCCTTAAGCAATTTCAGTATAAAATATTCACATTAATGAGACATCGGGTTCTTTGGTGAGGAAGTGGGCTGAAGATTAAGACCCTCTTCTTCCCACGTTGACCCTGTAGATCACGTATTAGTGTTTATTGCACAATGCCCGTCACCACTTCCTAAAACGCTAGGAAGTGGTGACGGGCGGGCGTTTTGGGACTGTCTTTTCGTAAACGTTGACATTTAAAAAGTGCTGGCACTCAGACTGATTTGAATAGATCGGGATTGATTTTGATGTCTACAAAATGTTTGTTCCCTGAGAATGCCTTCAACTTCGTAGTTTTCAAGGCAGCGTGATTAAATACACTTCTCATCAAAAAAATCGAAACACCTCGCAGTTTATGATTTGATAAGGATTATCAGAAAAATGTGTATATTTAGGAATAAATGTAAAATGTCATTTAATAGTGAGTAGTATGAGGTTTTTAAATCCTAATGTTAATGTTCTAAATTCAAATTAAGTCTTCATAGGTTTCGTATTTTGTATAATGAGTAATTTTTACCCTGTATGGAATATGAAGGAAATGGGTAAAACAACACGCGTAAATGAAAAAAAATGTAAGAAACGTTTATTTAATAACTTGTATTCCCTCCGCGAGCTCTTATTACTGCTTCCATACGGTTCTTCATCGATCGGATGAGAGTCACGATCACATGTTGTGGTATATTATCCCATTCCTCTTGGATTGCATTTTGCAGCTGGCTAAGTGTTTCTGGGGCTGGATCTCTTGCTCGAATTCGTCTCTTTAATTCATCCCATAGATGTTCAATGGGATTCATGTCCGGGCTTCTTGCTGGCCATACCATAATGGAGATACCGACTTCGGTAAGATAATCTCGTACGACGCCCGCGGTGTGAGCTCTAGCATTGTCGTGCATGAATATGAAGTCGTTGCCAATAAAATGTGCATAGGGCATCACATGAGGTTCAAGACACTGTTCGATGTACCGATGAGAGTTTAGTGCAGGCAGCCGTGGCCCAGATACAAAGGCAAGTTCTGTCTTACCGTCGGCGCTGATTCCTCCCCAAACCGTCCACGAACCGCCACCATAGCTGACCTTTTCTTCAATGCAGCATTGTGCAAAGCGTTCTCCATCTCTTCTGTAGACCTTGTTCCTTCCGTCGTTACCATACAGCATAATTTTACACTCATCAGAAAACAGTACTTTGCTCCACTGAAGGTATGACCAAGTTAGGTGCTCGCGTGCAAAGTTAAGGCGCGCTCTTCGATGGTCTGCAGTTAATTTCGGCCCATTCGCTGGCTTATGCGGTGCCAATCCGCGTTCCTTCAACCTTCTTCTTATTGTAGAGTCACTTACAGCTACTCTTCGTACAACGCGAAGCTGCTGCTGCAGTTGAAAAGCGTTAAGGCGTCGATTTCGTAAAGAGGTTGTTACAATAAATCGATCATCTCGCTCAGAAGTGACCCGATTCCTGCCAGATCCTGAACGGCGCGTGAACGAACCAGTCTCCCGATAGCGTTTGTAGACTCTATGAACAGATGATAAGCTTAGATGCAATCTTGCAGCCACAACACGCTGACTAAGTCCAGAATCCAGCAATGCCACCACTTGGGCGGCTTCTGCGGGCGAAGTATCCATATGTTTTAGAAAAAAAAGTTTTTTCAGACGTCCCAAAGTCACAGTAAATGAAATAAGAAACAAAAAGTTTAAAGACAAGCGCTAATTTTAGTTTTTAAACGAGAAACGTACTCCAACCCTAAATACACATTTGTCTCAAAACAGTGATTAATTTCATTTATAGGATAAACAAATGAAATTCTAATTTCGAATTTTGATTTTTTTCTTCTTACTGTAATGACCAAACTGCCAGCTACACAATAATGTTTTTTTTTTCATGGAATTAATTCTCTTTTGTAAAAAATTAGGACAAAAACAATAAAAACGAAAGTGTTTCGATTTTTTTGATGAGAAGTGTAATTATAAGTAACTTGTAGTAGGTAAATAAAACCAAAATATTCTACGATCTACTTTAATCATTAACTCTCATAAACTTTAGATAGTCTGGTGAAACAATGAAGTTACATAATTAAGTATCCGCATATTCACTATTATCTAAACGCAATTTAATTATAATAATATTTTTTAGTTTTAATTTTTATATACTAACAAGTACAGGCTCTAATTTCTAAAACAAAAATTAATTTGACAAATTCTCAAACACGCGACAGCTGCTAATAGTTTGACGCGACAATAATTTATTTCTAGAAACGGGGGTTAATTTAATAATAATGCGTATCTTCTATTATACTATCGATCTTTGTACAACGACCATCCTTTGGTCATAATTACGATAAATAGGCGGGGCATGGGTATGATAATAGTTTCCATCTATGATTGAAGTGAAGTTGCTATCCAGCAGCAACAGCGCTTTACAGCATTTGCTTTTCATTGAAGAACACCTCCAGCGAGACAGCCCAGGCTTCGACTGGCGAGTATTATAATACGTGTAGCCATTGTGTAGTATCAACGAGCTCCCTTTTTGAGATCGGATGAACTTAAAAGCTGAAATAGAATAAAATATAATAATGTTTTATCTTTCGACTTTCAGTTGACAGAAGTTGGTTGGCGAGAGCTCTGAAACAAAGAAAACACCTTCATTAATTTGTAAAACTTTAATAAATAATACTACCTCACCTCAAAAAAGAATAGAACCCTTATAGGATCACTTTGTTTGTCTGTCTGTGATTTAGGGGACACCGCGGCCCTCACCAGGTTATGACGTGGCGAGAGCCGCGAGGGACCCTAATTGTGAAGGTTTTGAAGACCCGATGGGTTCTTAAAAACCTTTCGGCACCATCAAGCATTTGTTCTGCGAGCAATGTGCCGTGCTCATGATTTCAGCCAAAAGACGTCCACTGCTGGACATAGGCCTAAGTGTCGCCATATCGACCGGCCCTGTGCGTCTTACATATAGGATTCCCGCAGCTTTCATCAGGTCATTGGTCGACCTAGTGGGAGGCCATACATCGCATCGTCTTCCAGTACACGTAGTCCCTATTCAAGAAACTGTCAACCCAACCACTATTCGTCCCAATGTTCAAGGCTTATTCCCACGTACCTATGAGAGATTTATATGAGGACATGCTGTGCTGTCAATTTTATTCAGTTACCAGGGCAGAGACAACTGCGCAGGCTTTGAGAAGTAAATATTGGAACTCGTGAAGATCGTCTGATTAGTCGGAAATCTTTTATCTAAAAATAAATATTTAATTTTAAAATCTAAGTCTAGGTGTGAAAATGATTGAATGTCTCTATTTTTTTACGTCAACAACTAATTATTTTCGAGTTTATAAAAAAAATAATAAAGAGCGAGCAATTTAAACGAAAGAAATCTATATTAGATGTTATTTTAACAACAAAAGATAAAGGTTTTGGTTACAAAAACTAAAACCTTGTTTATATCTCTAAACAAGGGTATAAAAAAATCTTTACTCAGCAACAAAAAAGAAATCAACAAAAGTAGAAACAATGTTACTAATAAAATAAACACTAAATTAACAATGAAAATATTTCCTTAACATCGAAACAGAAAAAAAACAACTAACCAAATAAACAAGACTAAGAAAACTGTTTTATTTTGAAATAAAACAAAAATCTCATCTATCAGGCATCATGAACAGTTGCTTTAACGGAAAAGGCAAATATAAAGAATTCGAAAGAAATCGTTAGGTAAGGTCGCACCATACTTATAACACCTCATAACATTCAACGCGTGTTCATTGACCAAATGGCGAACCCTCTGCTAGAGACGGCATTGTCAGTGACTGTGGCCTGGAAAATTCAACATGGCTATGTCAGCCGAAACTTGTGCTCAACGCAACTTTATGAGCTATGCGGTCTCTAGCCGCTGGTGGCAATGTGAACGGAATACACGTTCTGCAATCGCACTTCACAGGGCGAAAATATATCACATGTTTCAAGTCTGTTCCCTTAAGGCGCCCTCCTAATAGAAAGCGATCATCGCGGTAATAAGCGTATTACCGCCTGGTATTAGAACAACCCCTTAAGCGATCCTAAAATATTTTCCATTATTAATACAATACTGAGGGGGTGGATGATTATGATTCAAATTAGCCTGTATAATGTGTTTGAAACGATCTAACTCTAACTTAGCTTTGCATCTCCTACTGTTATGCGAAGAGCATCTCCAACGCCCTATTTTTTTCTTCCTAGCTTGGTTCGCATGCCAATATGTATAGTCATTCAGTAGTATCAATTGCTTGCCTTTTTGCGACATTATGAATATGAAATCTGAAACAATTCTCTGTCACTGTTTGTTTGATTGTTGGTGTATTCACTGCCCAACTTTTATCTACTTATTCATCATCATTGTCTACTACTTTACTATCTACACACAAATAAATATACCTAATAAATATCTACTTTTTGGTCATTACAAGTTATTTTATTAGTTCCGGCACCGCAACATTTAACTATTCTACGATTCTATAGATACTTGCACCAAGTCTAGATCTATATATAAGAAACGGAAAGGTCTTAATTTGAGTCTTTATTTAGGTATTAATTCCACTCCCATCCGTGGTTTCATTCGTACTCTCAAAAAAGCCATAATTTCCCTACATTTTTGACAGATTACGAATGAGATGCGAATGCGAATGTTGTTTAAAAATGAGTAGAATTGGCACTCTGATCCGATTACTGGCACGGACGTTATAATATAATAATAATAATATAATAATATCTTGGGACAACTTACACACAGTCATCCGATCCCAAACGAGGCAGAGCCTGTGCTATGGCAACCAGACAACTGATAAACATATTTATATATTTCTAAATACATACATATTATAGACAAATTACACCCAGACAGATTTGTCCTGGGTGGGAATCGAACCCACGACCTCCGGTTCAGCAGTCAGGGTCACTAACCACTAGACCAACAGGCCAGCCAGAGTTATACGATGTATCCCAACAAAGCTTGGAACGATTCTTTAAGCAAGGCGTCGGTCGTCCTAATATAAAGCGATCATCGCGCGAATACGCGATCGTCGCGTTAATTTGTTCGGCAAAATCGGATCGAACCTTCAGCGACGAGGCGATCGGGGCTGCCATACAAATGAACGCGACTATCGCGTATTCGCGCTTTTTATTAGGTCGAGGCCTTTATACCTGTAAACAGATATGTAGTTTATATCCTTGAATTAATCACGAGTCACAATCGATACCTTTTGTAAAATAGATATTTTAATTTGTAAAGTCAATGAGCCAGCTTGCTGAGGTTTTTTAAGTGCATTTTTCAGTAAAAAAATTTCATCTGAACTTTTAAGCAAATGTGTTATTATGTCGTATATATGTCACCGGAAAATTGAGAACTCCGTAAGATTGTAATATTTGATTATATTGTAATTTCTCGATATATTATGAAAAATGTTTTGTATACAATAAATCACATCCAAATTCAATAGTTTCCGATATACAATCTTACGGCGTTTGCCATTTTCCGGTGACATACATATACATACATCTGGTCACACGCAAGCGAGTTGTGATTACTATGCTCTGACTTGAATATTTTCAAACTACCTGAAACTCAAAAGTTAAACTAAGTACCTCAAACTCTATAGTTAGAATTATATTATAATTATGTATTGTAGAAGTTCAAATAAAACAAGTATAAATCTCTTACTGAAATAATATATAAAAATAGTTTATATTACGTGACATATTAGGTACTTTTAAGTACTTCATTAGCAACTAAATCCAGCCAAATGTGGTTGTATAAGTTAAATATTCTTAAAATAATCTTAGTTATTAAGCAAGTATTTTATGTATTACAAAACAAAGTTTAGTAATAATTTATACATTTAGAATAACTGCTACTATTTAGTATATTAGGTTCACTATCCGTTGGGTGAGTAGATATATAAATATTCTTCCAACTGGTCTAAAAATTGAATGCACTATAGAGGTGCCTACGTACATTTCTATTAATAATACACATTTTTACACTTACATAAAGATGGGTAATATACTGAGTGACTTGACGTTAGATCTACGACTACGTCCGACCCAAACCCGATCAGTATCCGTGAAAAAACGGTCCGGCGTAGTCGTAGAACAACAAATTTATATGGTAGCTTACGCACTACACCCGATTTCCGTCATCCGAGAATCCTCATTTCGGATAAGATTATTGGGGGACTGAAGTGGCCATAGTATTATTTGTATGAACAGTTGCGCACTACGTCCGAACCGAATCCGAGCTGCGTCCGAGATAGTGCGAGAGAGAGAATATTCGAGTTCAGTCAGAGTTTTCTCGGACAGTATTTTGACGGATTCGGATCGGACGTAGTGCGCAACCGCTCTTGGACTTTTAAAGTACTCATGATTCTTATATAATTCTATGGAATCAATTCTGAAATATGAAATTAAAAATAAGATGACCCATCCATCCAGTAGATGTCTACTAATCCAGAGATGTTCAATACATTAACAAAATGAAACGAAGATGCCTACTCAAGTAGTTGTTTTTCTTAATTCAGAGTTTTAATTACAATCTTTTTTTTTGTTTATAAAGTACTAGCTTTTGCCCGCGACTTCGTGCGCGCATATCCTGTTTTTTCCCGTTCCCGTTTATGGTATATAGCCAGTTACTTATTAGCACATTCAAACAAACAAACCTTTCAGCTTTATTATTAGTAAGATAAGATATAGATTTTCACACACTTTCAAGTTGCAAATGCATTGAAGTAGTAGTAGTATTCTAGTTTCTATGCCCATCTTCACCATAGGTAGTAGGTACTGAAGAAAGTTGGATTCAATTTGGGTGGCGGATGAGAGTGCTTTATGTTCAAGACCACGATTTTATTTTTATAGTTCAACTCCAAGGTGGCCTTGCATTTCCTACTGTTTTGAGAGGAGCACTTCCAAGTCGTTGTCATCCTTTTAACGTTTCTTCGTAAATACCAGTACGTGTATCCTTTGTGCAGTATCATTTCACTGCTCTGTTGCGGTTTTACGAATTGGAGGTCTGAAAAAAATATAACTAAGTTGTAAAATTGCTGTGTGTATTATCCTATTAAGGTAGAAAATGTAACGAATAGATATGGAAACAAAATTAGGTACTTACGGATTTTGAAATCCTTTTTCAATGTCCGTTTTTCTTCTGGGTAAGCTCGCTCCATCGTCGACTTTGTCTCTGTCATGTATGACCTAGACTAGAGTCGAGAGCCAACCCATATTATTATTTTTTTAAATTACTATGACGATTATGTCGAATATTTTGAAATAAGAGTCATTGTACAGAAATATTATGAAAACTTTATTACTACTTTACTCCTTTCCGCATAAGGAAAGCAGTGCGGCGCTCCAAAACACAAACCGCCGATGTCAGACCGGACACGTCTGCCGCATGTCAAACGGTTCATGGGCTTAAGCAACCACAATGTGGGTCCCAGAAAATGCACGACGACATCGCCGAAGACCCAGGCGAAGATGGCGGGACGAACTTGACGCCTGCCGACAGGGTTGATCCACACTTACCCAAAGCCGCGAAGAATGGAAGGAAGAAAGTGAGGCCTTTGCTCTGCATTGAGACAGAATAGGCTGATAATAAATAATTGTACTTTATTCACTTTATTCTGAAACTTTATGTTTCAGAATAAAATGACGTCGAGTGTTGTCACTTTATGTTGAAACTCCCTCGTTTCTGTAGTGCCTCGGGGATGTTTGCCCAATCGCATACGGATGGTTTCCATGCGATCATCAGGAAAAAGGTGGCATCACTTGTGAGGAGGATTCGAGGGAGTAGCAATAGCATCCTGAAAGTTGTGGCTGAGGATCCGAGAGCTCCTGTGCTGAGGCATCTCATGCGAAATCATTGTCCGCATGAAATGCCTCGTAAGTACATGACTTATTAATAATAATACTATTCATATATAAATTTTGTTACTAACTCTAGTGCATAAGTTATAATATATAAGGTGTTTACTAACAAGAATGGTTCCAATGTTGTTCCTCAATAAAATTATTATCATTATTCATTATTATTATTTATTTATTTACGTAGACACAAAGCACCTAGAAGGGGAAATAACAAATACAGGCAGAATCCAATAAAGGTGCTGCTTAGTCAAAAGACATCTCTTCCAGCAGACCTGCGACAGGAAGCATGTTATTACAATGATCAGGATATCTAATTAAGCAAACAAACATGGACTAAAAAATTGTAGAATAATTTAGTAATATTACTGTCTTTTTTCTAATAATTTACCTACTTGGTAACTATTACTAGTTGCAGCTAGCTTTAACCGGCTTGTAACATTGAATGTAGCCATCAAAGTCCTTCAAGGTGATAGACTTCGTAATGTTAGATTTATTTTCATTAATATTTACTTTCTTAGCAAACCTATTTATCTATTTTTAAGCATAGATACACATTGTATATTATTATTAAAAAAAAATATCCAGATTTTTCGAGCCAGTCAGTGCTAAGACAATGTGCCATTCTATACGCGATAACGAACGTCAAATAGCCCAAAATGTCCGGCAAAATCGACATGCGCTAGCGAAATATCATATGATGTGGCATTACGAAAATTGAAATCACTAAAGCTACTCTTCTACAATAGGATACTTGACTAAAAAAATCTAATAGGTCCGTCAGATAGATTTCCAAAAAATACGTGTCCATTATTTTCAATTTACAAAAAAAAAAACATATTTTTTAACCCAGGCCACATTCCTATTACAAAATTAAATTTTAATATAAATCCCATCTTTAACTATGTATTTCCGAGGTTGGTGGTTATGGTTATCATCTGAAGATACAAATTCATTGTTTAAATTGAGCACTAGTTTTGCCCTGCAGCCCTTGTGGGCGCATAAGGTGCATCTCCAATGATGAGCATCCTTGCTCAAACGGGCATAGCAGTATGTGTAACCATGATAAAGTATTATCGTCTTGCCTCGTGTCGACTTCACGAACTGTAGATCTGTTAAATTTATTAATACTTATTATTCATCAAAAAAAAAAATACATTAAGAAAATCTTAAAAAAAAAAAAAACTACAACTGTCAGCCTTGTAAGATACCAAGCAAAAAGCTTCAAACCTTGACAATTCAAAGAACCTGTGAATGGTTTAATTGAAATAAATCCTCTGAGTTTGATAGCATTCCGCGATCTCTACCAGGCCACCTGCAATGGATAAAGATAGCCTGGACAAGAAATAGGGTTGAACTTGAGGCAAATATTTAATGTTTCACAATTTGATAAGAAACATAGCAAGATATTTACAGCTTGTTTCAATATATATAATTTAACTAGAAATACAGCTTAAATAAGAATCAAATCAGTGACGAATAATGTTGTGAATGCATTCCAAAGACGAACGGCCGACAGTAAATTATTTGTCTAAGAAAGTAGTGAAATGTTTATGTATTTTATAATTATATTTATATTTTAATAAATAATATGTATTATATATCTATACCTTAATACTTAACAATAATTAAGCTAAAGAGTTTGTTTGTCTGTTTGAACGCGCTAATCTCTGGAACTTCTATTCGGATTTGGAAAATTCTTTTTGTATATGATAGCCACATTCATGAGATAGGCAATAGGTTCTACGAGAACGGAAATCTGACAGGCAGTTCCAGAGATAAGCGCGTTCAAACAAACAAACTTTTCAGCTTTCTTATATTAGTTTGGATAAATAGATTTTATTAACTACAGCTTTTGATATAACCTTTAAATTATTTTCTTATCTTCGTAATTTGTTTGATACACATTTCTTCTTCCAAACTTCTCAATTTGTCGCCATCTTAGTAG
Organism: Mamestra configurata; assembly: GCA_002192655.3. NCBI lineage: Eukaryota > Metazoa > Arthropoda > Insecta > Lepidoptera > Noctuidae > Mamestra > Mamestra configurata. The sequence continues at coordinate 165,445 of NDFZ01005302.1, forward strand.
GTAGACACTAGAAACCCCCTTTGGCATCCATCGAATCGTTTCTTTGGTTTTCATTTAATCCAGTGGTTCCCAACCTTTATTTGACCCGGGACGACTTTGATTTATTTATTGTTAGCAAGGGCCAGTAATCAACAAGAAAATTAAACTGTACTTATCTTACTTATATCCTAAACAATATAGATATTCAAAACTTGTAGTATAAAACTACCTAAATATGAATTCAAAGTTAAAGAGCATTGTCATAGAAAATACAATATTTCTGAGAGACGCTTAAAATGAGTTTGCATCAATGACATTTTTGAAGTGAAAAGATTGAAATTTTTAACTTGCGGTCCAGCAGTGGTCCGCGGACCACAGGTTGGGAACCACTGTTTTAATCGTATAATCGTACTTGTCATAGTTTTATTAAAATTGATACCGGGAGTAACATATTTAATGAAAAACCTTAATCATTGTTTTATTAATTATGAGTACAATGACCCCTTTTTAGGATTTGCTTTTAATCTGTTATTCGGTCTGTCCTCGTCGAGGAATAATTGTACATTAGTTAATGGTGGATGATTATGATTAAAACTAATATAACTGATTCTGTCATTGGTGTCTATTCCCAGTCTCATCCGGCAGCCATTGGCAGTGCAAGTCCAATAGTCCTTCAACTTTGCTGAACGACTTTTCATGAAAGTATATTTTTTGTAAAGGACCATCGTTATTCCCGATATCGTTTTTACATACATAAATTCTGAAAAAAAAATGTTTTCGTTAGTAAACTGTGCAGACCCCGTGATCTTCGTAGCACAGTTCAAGCTACGCCTTAGCCTTATTCCACCAAATAATTTTTGCTGCGCGCTGCGCTCTAGCTATTAGAGGGTACAATCAATTAACGTTAAAAGTCGTTTAGCATCCCGAAGTAACCGAAGCGGCTCTGCACTTCGCATTTAGATTTGCTGAAAAGTTCAATGGGAATAAAATATTGATAAATGCTCGAAGCAGACCGACTCACAAATTGTATGTTCATTCTTTATTATTTTATTATTACAAAAAAAAAACTACATAGTTTGTTTAGCAATGAAAATCTTTTTTTTTTTCAATAAATATCTTGAAAAATAAACTAAGTAGCTTACCACTAACATTTTATTTTTATCAGTACATGCTTAGTTTATGATTAACTACTACGTCTGTGTCAAACATGTTATCTGCGAAGCTACTTTTTTGGGAATATGGCCTACATTTTTATTTTATTTTTTTGACGGGGACCACTCGCAGTTCAGCACACTAAGGCTGGTTACTGCTTAACCGGACTATCCTGTGGTGGCCTCAAATGAATTTAAGGCCCCTAGCCAGGGCTTACAAACTAGCTAATTATCATAAATGCCCGCTCGCTAGGGCATCCCCTGCGGGATACGGACCTCGGCTTAGCGGCGTCATTTCGGGTATTATGGCCTACGTCTTCATGTGGGAACTTAAATAGACTTGGAGAAGGTTGGCACTTGAATTTAGACAAATGTGTATTAGCGTCCCTTTGTAAGCGAAACGGGTTTGCACTTGAATTTTTAGCTCTCTGAAAAGTGCAACGGGTTCAATTATATTTATGACTAGCTTTTGCCCGCGACTTCGTCCGCGTGGAATAGATTTTTATTTTAAGATTATGAAGTTTAGTAAAGTTTCAGTCAATGCAATGAACAGATAAATAATAAATAGATATTTTATAAATGTTCGACGTGATTCTTTAAATTGGCTTAACTTTTTTATTTCTGAACCAATTGACATCCTGCATGGAGTATTGCAGCCACCTTTGGGATGGCTCAGCTAAATACCAACTTGCCGCGCTTGACTCGGTGGAACACAGAGCTAAAAGGCTCATTGGCGACGTAAGGCTGGTGGATGCCAAGCTGCACAGCTTGGCTCATCGCCGCAAGGTTGCCTGCTTGTCGGTCTTCTACAGATTGTACTTCGGGGAGAGTGTCCAGGAACTCCACGATCTCATCCCACCGGCCCCCTTCTACCATCGGACATCTAGACGCACTGCAAGTTACCATCCCTACCTTGTTGCTATTCCACCAATTCGCACTAAACGTTTCCAAACGTCTTTTATAATGCGCACAGCAAAGGAGTGGAACTCTCTGCCTGCGTCTGTGTTTCCGAACGCATACAACCCTAATCTCTTCAAAATTAGAGTGAACAGGCTTCTTCTGGGTAAGCTCGCTCCATCGTCGACTTTGTCTCTGTCATCTATGACCTAGACTAGAGTCAAGAGCAAACCCATATTAAATAAAAAAAAAAAAAAAAAAAAAAAAAAACATGAAGCAAACACTAAATGTTAAGTGAAGCTTACCATAATGTATTAGTGAAAATAATCAAAATCGGATAAGCGGTTTCTGAGATAAGCGCGTACAAACGCACAGACAAACAGACAAAAATTCTAACAATAATTTTTTGGGTGCTATTTGCGTTGATAAATGTCCCAATAACATTTTTTCTTCTATGTACAAACAGCGATCCATTACATTTTTATTATATGTATATATACATATATAGATAGATTTTATTAGTTATTTTTGCAAAGGAGTTTCTTCTCTAGTTTTAATAATTACAGGAAAAGAAAGAATAGTCTATACTATTAAAATAACATTGTACAAAAATGACATTGGTTCAGAACCCTTTGCAGCGAGTCCGACTCGCACTTGGCCAGTTTTTAATACAAAAGATTGGGTTTAACTTTAAACCCAGTTGATTTTCCACCTCAAAGCTTGATATAATTCCCTTCTTTAGTAATAATATATCTACGGGGAGGGTGGTTGTGTTCAGTATTACCAGCATATTGAACGTAGCCATCGTCGCCAACAATAAACGTGACGTTACAGCGCGTGCGCTTGCTATTCGAGCAAAGCCAATAACGGATGCCTTTGCTTTTGACGTGACGTTTTTGAAAGTAAGTGAAGTCCTTGTGAAATATTAACCGTGTTCCTCGTTGTGATTTGATGTACTTTATATCTGAAAAGAGATTTTTATTTTAAGAATCCTATTGTAAAAAAGTGTTTATTTAAAAAAAAACAAAAAGTGGCCGGTTCGAAAGTGTAGTGGCAATATAGTTGCCAGGGGGGGGCAAAGAAAGTAGGTTTAATACCAGAAAAAAATCATTTATGAAGAAAAAATGCAAAGTTTTTATTTCAAAAAAGAAAAAGTGGCCGGTTCGAAAGTGTAGTGGTAATATATTTGGGCAAAGAAAGTAGCTTTAATACCAGAAAAAAAATCATTTATTAAGAAAAAATGCAATTATTATTAACGGAACTATCTGTTAGTTGCGTATTTTAATATTCCATTTTCAAAATCTTTTAGACAATACGCTCGCTATGAAATAAATCAAAACAAGGAACTACGCAAAGTGACACTTTACATATTGAGCACTGTATTCTCGATCTCTTGTTGCGTTTTTTTGAGCTGCACATACGACAGCGTCTCCACGAGTCCACTCGCTCAAGTAGGTGGGTGTTTACGTTAGCCAGGCGGATCTCATCAGGAACCACTGCCTTCTTCCAATTTCTTGTTAACTTCTGATGTGTCTTCCAGCATTGTGACTGGCTTTCAGAGCGAAACTGTATAAATTCCATTTCTGAAAAAAGCGATGTTATCTTTTCCAATGTAGGTGCTGAATTGAAAATATTTTATTTTATTATTCTCAAGTTGTTAAGATGAACAAACTTGCAAGTTTGATGATCTTAGCAGACTTGGCATTACGGGTCATGTTTTGCTTTTTTTCGTTAAGCCTCAATATTTGAGCGGTTTAACAAAAAAAATGGGTTACAGTCAAATCAATTTTAGGTGGTCATAGTTTACCGAGTCATCTAAGAAACAATACAAACAAGTCAATATCACTAACTAATGAATAACATAATATTTTAATGAAATATACATTATGTACCCACTTAGTACGTACTACGACAACTTGCAATATTATTTTATAAGCCATTGCTAAACTAAATTCGATTGTTATTTCAAATTAATAAAAATGCATTCGAAACTCTGAATATTTTATTAATATTTTCGACTATTATTAACCACAAATGAAAGTGTTAAATAAATAAAAAAATAACATCAATGTCTTAAAATTACTTTGTTAGTTTTACAAACTAATTTTAAAATACTGATGTTATTTAAGTACGTAATTGAAGAAACACGAAATATCAAATAACGAAAAATGAACTAGTTTTTTAAAATCAATATGATTGAATTTATCAAAATTGTATAAAAAAAAAATTAAAAAAAAATATATATTTTTCACTTAAATTCTTTTTTTCAATTAAAATTCACTTTGTTTTGAAATATTCACCTTTATGAAAATAATATTTCGGAGGTGCATGATTGTGGTAATCGTGTACAAATAGAATTTTCCCGTCTAAATCTAGGACTAATTTTGCTTTGCAGTTTCTGTGGGCACAGGCTGAGCATCTCCAATGATCAAAGCCTTTTTTCTTGACGAGGCGAGCATGACAGAACGTGTACTCATTGTACATTATAAGCTTCTTCGCACCTTCTATCGACTTTATCACGTGGTAATCTGAAAAAGATGTATTAGTAGTTTGAAGTCGTCAGAATTAAAGTTTCAAGCTGTCAAAATTATAGTTTGAAGTTACCAGTCAGATACCGAAAACAGTTTTTTATTAATGTCGCTTCTTACTAATTTAATTTGAACTCATTTTTAAATTTGGAAAAAAAAAGAAAGATGAAGAGTTTATTTGCGCCAAGCATGACGCATACAAAAAAAAAAAATAATAATCATAATCTCTTCTTTTTAATCTTTTTCGCTTAAACAATTTATGGATAGCTTAAAATAAATATAATAATTATAGTTTAAAGTTGTCAGATACCATGCATCCCAAGTTGGTTTCTTTGCAATTACATGAAAACAGATTTTGTAAATGTGGTTTCTAATTAAAATTATTTAAACTCATTCAATTAAGCACTGACTTTATTGAATATAGAAAGAAGCAAGAAATATGAAGAGTTAATTTGCGCCAAGCATGACGCATACAAAAAAAAAAACAAATTAATAATCATAATCTCATCTTTTTCGCTTAAACAATACGTATATGGATAACGTAAAATAAAATAATTATTGTTTAAAGTTGTCAGATACCATGCATCCCATGCTGTATGCTTTGCATTGCCATGAAAAAAAAAAAATGAAAAAGTTTTATTCAATAACAACAAAGTTCGTTCAACAATTTTGAGGTTGACCTCTCCTTTTAAGTGTGAAAACACCTGTGCCAGGAAAGGCCGCTCTCCCTTAACTTGATCACATTTATATATGTTAATAACTTAAATATTAAATAAGTATTTTATACAAAGTGAACTAAATCTATGTGAGCACGCATGCATGTGCGCACGTGTGTGTGTGTTTGTGGGTGCGTTTGTCTGTGTGTGTTAAACAGATTTTGTTAATTTGGTTTCTTATTAAAAATATTTAAACTCATTCTATTAAGCACTGACTTTATTAAATTAAGAAAAAAATTAAAAAGAATTTATTAGCGCCAAGCATGACGCATATAAAAAAAAACAAACAAAATAATATTTTTTTTATATTTTTAATCGTTTTCGCTTAAACAATTTATGGATAACTTAAAATAAAAAATATAACGTCTTGAATATTTAATTTCAAATAGCAGATGTTTTCAAATAAAAGCTGTGTTTTATGTAAATATTTATTTTAACTTTTATTTTAGCTGTTCAATCAGCTAGAGGTTTGATTATCCACTTAAACGAAGTCGGATGGCGATACATCGTCAGTCAAAATATTTATTTCTTTACTTGATTCCACCTACCTTCAATAATAAGGAATGCCTTGACTAACCCCAGGGTTTTCAAAGAAAACAAATGTGGCATATTGTCAACTAGACGCACGCTTGAAAAAGTAGCATAATTTTGCAATATTTCTCTTTCGAAAACCTACGGTTAATTTACCATTAAGCTTCTTGATCAGATGGAAGCACTTTCATTGTGTATTGATAAGTCATGAGTTTATAATTAATCTGACCTAAAGAGAGTTCTGGATGACTATGGTTATAATTGGCAAAGATCACTCTTCGTTCATCATCTAATGCTAATCTTGCTCGGCATTTCTTGTTATTATGGGAAGTACAGCGCCAATATTCTGTGCCTTTCTTTTTCCGCTGATGAAAGCAGTAAGAGAAACTATTATGCAGAATCAACTCCTTCCCTTGGCGAGACTTTACAAAGATGAATTCTGAAACAAAATCATTGTATTAAGGAACTGTGACAGAGAACTTTGGTCCATTCGTAGTTCTACTTAAATAAAGCTTGACGGATTGTCGCACGGCTGATACTCCTATTGTAATTTGTTATAAGGGTGTACCACAACCACACCAGAACCGGCCGGCCGACTACCTTGCGAACAAATCGCTGCGTCGACATAACGGTATCGCGCGCCAGAAATGATCTGTCCGTCACCTAGCGACAATGGAATCACATCGACATTTTGTAGTTATCACAACGCAACTACAAAGAGTTACAGCGACACTTTGCGCACGTTTCTGCTTGACCACTTAGTATAAGTACTAAAGAGTATTATCTTATCTTACTGCTATTATAAATGTGAAAGTTAGGACACATGTTACACCCGCTAGGGCCAGAGCCTGCCAGGGTTGCGGAAATGTTCGAAAGAGTCACCGCGGCCCTGTAACGCAAAGGGCTTTAGAAGGAACACGGATGGGTTTTAGTCAGTAAGTCTGACACGCCCTTCCGCTCCACCCAGAGCGTAAGAAGTCATTTAATGATTTCCAATCATTAAAAAAAAAGGACACATGTTTCCTACTCAATCACGCCAGAACGGTTGAACTGAATTGGATGTTTGGCTCAGAGTAGATTTCTGATAGTTCATACTTTTTATCCCAGGAGAGTGTTCCCTTGGGTTAATTTCCGACATTCAACCGGGCGAAGCCGCAGACAGAAGTTAGCTTTATATTATGACGCGTAACAGTAGGATATGTCGATATTGAAATACCTACAATACAGAAATTGCGTGCTGCGCTGCAGCTGGCCTTCAATCAGTTGGCCTTTTATCACGGGCGCACACTTGCGGTGATTGAACAAAATGAAAAAACAGGGCTTTCCTTCCATTCTTCCCGGCTATAGGCAAGTGTGGACCAATACTGCCGATACGCGTTAAGCCATCTTCGCCGGGGTCTCCCGCGATGCCGTCGGGCATTTTCTGGGATCTACATCGTGGTTCCTTTAGCCCATGAACCGTTTGACATGCGGTAGACGTGTCCGGCCCAGTCCCACTTTAGTTTGGCAGCTTTTTGAGTGACGTTGGATTTGTGTCTGAGTCTGCCACGATTTCACCAGACATTTGTGTGGGTCATATTTGTTGAATCAAACCTCTGCTTCATAAAAAAATATTTATTTCACAACCATGGAAATATGTGGGTTCACTCTAACCTTACTAAAATAATGATGTTGACTGGAAATCAGTTCTCAAACCTATCCGTAATAATAAAAAATATCTTAAAGATCAGTGATCCGCACGTCAGAGGTAACACTTGAACTAGGATTATAGAAAATTTGCAGGTGTTTGTGCGTTTGTGAGGTTGTAGAGGGTAAATCTCTGGATCTACTGAACCAATTTTGAAAATTACGGAAACGAGAAAACACAGGATATGCGCGTACGAAGTCGCGAGCAACAGCTACTACACAATGAAATTTAAAATATCTTCATCATCTTTTAAATTGGTAAGTAGCGTTGGCGTTTTCGCAAAAGGGGCAAATATTAGGTATTCGTTTAACATTGTTTGGGTTAATTTAGATTCTGTTTTCACTACATTTTCTTATATTTTTTATTTAATTGGTGGGATAACGAATTTTCTTTCATGCAAATTCCCTATTATCCTTGTTTAAAAATAATTAAGGCACTGTCATTGTCAATTAGTTGCCAATGAGATGCGGTTTACTGTACACTTTTACACAGCTATAAATATTGACGCATTTTGGCGTCAATGTTTATGATTGAATGTTGTCAACATACTATCTTTTTTGCATTTCATGTTAGGTAATTGTTCCAGTTTTATCGAATCAAGTAGAAGTATAACGATTACAAAAATATTATCATCTTGTATAACAAATTTAACATTTCTTTTTTAAGTTTTAATCGTGTCTAATGCTAGAAAACCAGTTCCAAATCTATATGAAGCAAAAACTTTGTACCCCTTTTTACGAAAAAACGGACGGAGGAGTATGAAATTTAGCACAGTTAAAGTTTATATAGAGGATGGCAGAAATTTAATATTTTTTTTTATAATAATGCTTAAAAATACATTAAATTAATCAAAAAATATTACACACTACCATGCGTTTGACACAAATACCAACTCTTTTGTTTTGTTTAAAGTCTATGGTCAAACACAAATACTGAAAATTTAAATGAATTATTTCGAATGTCGACCACTGGGCGACTACCAGTCATTATAATTATTACTGTAATGAAATGTAATTTTTCTATAAAATTAAAACGCAACGACATATTCTCCAGTTTTCTTGTGGAGATTATTTAATTTTAAAATATAACCCATTTCGAATAATGAAATGTGGTGGTGGATGATTGTGATCGTGATTCGCCATCTTGATCGTGTTATCATCAAATAATATGATAGTTGCTTTACATTTCTTGCTCTGCTTGGACGAGCATCGCCAGTGGTTCGTACAGGCTCTGGCATATTTTCTCTGGTGGCAGAAAGTGAAGCCATAAGCTAAAATTAACCGCGAACCATGACTTGTGTTTATAAACTGGTAGTATAGTGGAAGTCCTGGAACAAGGATATTTATTTATTCTTATGGCAACTCTATAGGCTATCAAAATAAGACAACAGAACAAAACAAAAAAAAAACATCCCAGTGTAGGCCCAATGTTTTAATAAAAAAAACGGCCAAGTGCGGGTCGGGCCACGCTCAGTGTAGGGTTCCGTAGTTAGCCATGTCGTAAACCATGACAAAAGATATAAATTTTACTGTAACATTACAAAGCTATGGAATCATTACGTAATTTTTATAACTTGAACGACTATTACTCATTCAAATTTTACGCCAGGTTAGTGATATTTTTTTTAAACTTTATATTACAACTTTGTAGGCGTAATTAATATCTTTGACCATGCCAAATTACAGCTTCGGACATGATCAGTCTGAGTAAAACTGCAGCCAGACATGGCGACACTTTAAGAGTTTCTTGTTTCATCACGGAACCCTATGAAAAGGCTTATTTAAAGCCATTTCGCTATGGCTAGGCCAACAAAATGGATTTAAATAAACCATCCTTTTTACAATCATACATACAATAAATAGCTTGTATAATGCATTGCAGAATAGTTTTAAAGTAATTATGTTCCAATGTCTAACCCTATTGTCATTTATATCAGTGTATTCTTCACTAAAATAAGAGATAAAAAAAACCTATTTATTGTGCAATTCAAATTAATCACGATTTAATAAAGTCACAGAAAAAAATATAAACAAAAAAATATACTCAAAAAACAAAACAGAACATTATTTCCATAACATAAAAAAAAACAATAAACAAAAAAAATTTGCTCGACTCAAAATTAAATTCCCCATGTACGAAACTAAGATAAGTCAAAAGATGACTTTACGATATATTCAAGATTTACTTAGAGCTACTACGGGCGAGCTTTTCATCCGTAGCTAAGCAATGGGTAAACAAATTAAATTTCGTTTACGTTCGTTTTCGATCAATATTGAGTTTGACCAATGGTTGAATAGAAAACTATAAGTTGAAAAAAAACTATTATTTGGTAACTAAAAGTGTGATTATTACACATGCGTAATAGAGCATTTTTTATCAATTTCAACACAATATTGATAATGCTGTAAATTGATTGGAATCGCGCAATTTATTGCCTGTGTAAACGCATCTTTAGAATCAATAGGATAACGCATTTCAACGATTTGTTTTATCCATCTTTAGAATTAACATATACATAACGCATTTCAACGATTTTTTATCATAATTTAAACCATTTAACCGGTTGAGTTAACTACTAATAAAAAAGCTCGCCCTTAGCAGCTCAAAGTCAAAAATGTTTTTTTTTTAATATTGATAGGCACGCGTTTTACCACTATCTCACCCGATGGTGAGCGATAATGTGGTCGAAGAAAAAAAAATTGTTAATGTCGTGCCAATTACATCATGATACGTCTAGGCCTTCTTATTTACTTTTTAGGAAATCGCAGCCGTTACTGGTTGAAAGGAGACTGTGCTTTACGGCTTCTTAAGACTTTGGAAGGTTCCGAAGCCACTAAAAGATCACATTGCTCAACTCTATTCAACCATTGACCATATTTGGCGATCATTCTTGTTCTGGAACAGTTTACAGTATTCCAAAAGTTCGAAAACTTGATGCAAATATAAGATACTCTTGCTTTAAGCATATTGATTTCAACATTTGAAACATTAGGAATGGTTTTAATCAACATTTGTAAGACATATTTGGCTCTTTTTTTGGGGTTTGCTCTCATAGACAGCCAAAAATTCAGTAAGTGCATCCTGCTGAAAGCGCATCTATAGTAGATACCTGAAATAAATAAAAAAGCATAGAAAAAGAACAAAAAACGAAGTGGAAAGCGTTTAGACATGCTAAAAAATAAGAAACCCGAAAAACGAAAGGAAAAAAAAAACAGGAAACAAATGGAAGCTGAAAATAAACTGCAGAAAAAATTATTAAAAATGTAATTTACCAGAGTAATTTTTAAACAAGAACAAGCACCAACTACTTCAAACCATCGAAACAAATTAATAACTGATTTTCGAAAAAGACAAACTTGATTTTACCATGCATATGGTTTATTTGAATTTAACATTCGAAGTCAAATAGTTAAGTTGCCCGAAAGAAAGACGGGAATTTCAAAGATAACCCTCACCAATACATACATATATTTCACAATTTTATTCTGCCAGGTCATATTTTATACTAAACTTGTTTTCTTATACAATAACACATTCATTTAAATTGATTGAAGATAGTGACCACTCGAGTTCTAGGTTCATCTCTCTGGAGCCCTAAACGCTGGTGACTTGGACGCTGTTACAAATAAAAAAAAAAAAATTGAAATGTTTACATTTTTTTTTTCTAATGAAGTTCTCCCAAGTTCAGACCTGCGTGAAGTGAGTTGTGATCTTGTAAGTGCACGCAATGCGATGACGCAACGTAATCCATCAGATTGTTATTGTTTTGAATATTTTCGGAACAATATTTTTAGGTGCTAAAGTTATGGTAGTTGTCTTAACTAAATTATGTGATTTTTTCTTGTTGCTGTTGTCACGTCTTCAATATAAATCTCCGACGAATCTACGACTTTGGGTGATGAAAAGGTATATAACCTTTATAAGTTCTTCCTGACGAACAAAACAAAATTATGTGAATTTAGAAGTAAACTGTCGTGTGTTCCTAATTGTTGGTCGAAAAGTGTTATGGTACCCTGTTATTGATTATACTGTCTTGTTTACCTCAAACCAGCAATCAAAAGTGATTTATTTAAATTAGGCTGAGTGCCAGTACTTTTTGAACGTCAAAGTTTTACATAAAGACAGTCCCCCAAAACGCCCGCCCGTCACCCAATAAAATGGGTACTCCAAACCCTGATGAAGTGATGACATATATCGCTCGGACCCCCTGCTCTTACAACGGAATTATGATAGATCCCAATCATTCTTATTACAGTTATCAACGTAACTTTAAATAAATATATGTTTATCAAGTTAAAAAGATGGAGGATATCCGAAATATATTTGACAACCAAGAAAAAGACGCAAACCATTAAAAAGACTTCAATGGGATTAAACAACAATTCATTTTAACTATTTTATTACATAAATTATATAATGTAAAATACAGTATATGATAAGTACATAAATAAAATTATTATTAGAAAAATCCACGAAAGAAAGTATACATTTTAAATTCTGTAATATTGTCCATCGCTGATATGGTATTTTGGTGGGAGGTGGCAATGCTCTTCATTACAAGATTTAATCGAACCATGATCAATGTTTAAATTGGCCTTGCAATTTTTCACGCAGCATTGCCAATATGTAGTTTTTTTTAAAGTGCTGTATCGTAATCGGTATGCGTGCTCATTGTACATAATTAACTGCTTGCCTTTCCTCGAATATATGAACTTGAAATCTAAAACAAACAACATAACACAATATTTTTTTATTGAAATCGAACGTGGCTTATTTTCTATAAATATAAAATATATAAATATACAAACTCAAACGTTAGTTCGACAAATTAGACTTAAAATGGTCATCAAAACACATACATGAATAGAAACTTTAAAAACTAAACTCACTTAGACTAAATAAAGGTGAACAATGTTTTATAAGTCTGTAAAAAACCGTGATGGTAGATGGGAATAACACCCATCTATTATCACGGTTTTTTACAGAGTTCTTCTCTCTTCTCGGTGCCGTAGTAGATAAATGCGAGTACATTTCAAATTTTTACATATTTGCCATCAGGGTCAATGAAAAATTGCGGTGGTGGATGGCTGTGGTTTAAATTACCAGATACAATTTTACTATTACCATCAACTAATATTTTTGCCTTACAATTTTTTCGGGATTTTCCAGAACATTTCCAATAGGTTCCCTGGGCGGTCAGATAATTGAAATTATACGTGAACCCCTTATGTAGAACCAACCGCTTGCCTAGCGTTGTTTTTATGTACTGGACATCTGAAATAAATATATTGAATTTGCATTGGACGTTGGACTTCAAAGATAAATTAGTGACCTCCATAGCTTAAAATCAATCAAATCTAGTAAAATGAGATATTGTTAGGTTTACGTCAATCCGAAAGCAAAGTAGATATTTAACTATGAGCTGGTCGGGACTTGACTACGAAGGCACTCAAAGTAACTCCTTAACGGGAAATAGCGTAACCATTAACTATCGGAATAATGTCAATTTAGTTGTGGGGTGTCACCACTAAAAAGTAACTCAAAGGATAACTGGTAGAGAATGCCTTGATGCATTCAGTCCTATTGAACATAAAGTTTAATAAATAAACAAAAGTAAAAAAACCATGTATCATTGTATTTTAATGTAAAAAAAGAGTATTTTTAGCAGGAAAAGTAAAATTGTCTAAGTCAGACAATAAAGAAAAAGACTCGAGATGTTGAAACGATTTTATTGAAATAAAACTTAAATAATGGCGTTCCTCTTCTAGCTTTTACGAACGTGTATTTTAAAACAAACAAAGTTCACAAAAAAATTACCTAAATAAATATGCTGATATCAGCATTTTTTTTTTTTTTTATAAAATCGTAGAGCTACCCTATTCAATCGCAAACATTAGCCAGACGATGCAATATGGAGCGTTAAATTTAGAAAGAAAGTTCAAATAAGTTACTTTGCGCCCGGCATGACGCATACAATAATGACAACACATAGAAAAATCTAAACTTAAAAAGAAAAACAAATAAAAAAGCATAATAAAAGGTGAATCATGCTTTATCTCGCACATAAAAAATCTACATCAAGACTTACAGACTCAAAGAGTATGCCAAGTCAAAGTCAAAGCGTTTATTTCAAGTAAAGCATTTAATTACACTTACTACATTACACTTTTACACTTATGAATACACTTTTGAATTGTCGAGATCGGTCCGTCAAAAACATAAAGCTAGTTGCACATTCCAATGCGTAGATCTCTATGGAGAAGAACGTGCAAGAAACTCCTCTTCTCCTCTTTAAAAATCAGTAAATTACAAATAATGGTTACATGTTGAAATTTTATAAAATTAATATAATATATAATATAATAACTTGGGACAACTCACACACGGTCATCCGATCCCAAACTAGGCAGAGCCTGTATTATGGCAACCAGACAACTGATAAACATACTTATATATTTCTAAATACATACATATTATACAAATTACACCCAGACACAGAACAAATGATCATGCTCATCACACAAAGATTTGTCCTGGTTGGGAATCGAACCCACGACCTCCGATTTAGCAGTCAGGGTCACTAACCACTCGACCAACAGGCCAGCCAATTATGTAATGTATGTACCCTGTGTCGCAGGATCTAGTCTCCTTTGTCAGATTATGGTTTAGGTAAGATAAGGATAATTGACTAAGCTAAATACTAAAAGGTAGGCAAATCGATGTAAGTCATTGTGAGTGCCAGGGTGTATGAGATGATGCATATTGTTATTTCTTAAAACGTTTTCTGTTTCAGTTAATTTGAGAAAAACCCAATCTTGAACATATTCTAGCAATAATTCAAATGATTCAAGGTACTGTTACGCACCAGAATTAATGCCGGGTACATGACGAAATTAGTTACTACTAGCGCAATCTAGTATCGAGTAGCAGAACTAGTAGAGACAAGTACCTTCTAGACATTTCTATGCCAGAACATTCTACAGTTCTCGATATCTGGACAGTCGGCACCGGTAGTTACGAGTACTTTCCAGATACTTGTACAGTAGAAGGTTCTGGAATTAATTGACATATATAAACAGAATAGTCCGCGACCGAGTCAGTACCCAGTTCGATCCAGCCCGTTCCTAGCTGTCCTCTTCCCAGCGACGCCCTAAGCCGAGGCCCGTACCCCACAGGGGGTGCCCTTAGCGTGTAGTCGCTTAGTTTGTAAGTTTTTTATAAGCCCAGGCTGGAGGCTCTAATATTATATTAAGGCCACCACAGGCAAGCCCGGTTAAGCAGTCGACAACCTTATAGGTTGAAATGCGAGAAGCCACACATAAAAAAAAAAAAACATAGTCAGTATTAAATTTGCGATACAAGCGAATACTTCGAAAGCGATCTTCAAGTGCGATTAAAGTGATCAGTAGTGAAGTTGTGTTTTATAATTAGTGAGTTTAAATTTGTAATTAAAGTGTCATTTTGGTTATTTAATCGGCTGTTTTTACTGTCACTAACCACAAGCTCGTAACAGTACTATAAGTCCTTCTGTAATAGTCTCTTATTTCTAAATCGCTGATGAAGAGTTTTGACACTTGTGAATGTGTTTCCCGATTCTGAGGTAGATAAGTAAGTTTTAAAGTTTGACGTATTTGCCATTAGGATCGATGAAAAATTGCGGTGGTGGATGGTTATGGTCTTGACCGCCAGATACGATTTTACCATGACCATCAACTAATATTTTTTTTATTGAAATCGAACATGGCTTATTTCCTATAAATATAAAATATATAAATATACAAACTCAAACGTTAGTTAGATAATTTAGACTAAAAAATGGTCATCAAAACACATACATGAATAGAAACTTTAAAAACTAAACTCACTTAGACTAAATAAAGGTGACAATGTTTTATAACTCTTTAAAAAACCGTGATGGTAGATGGGAATAACACCCATCTACTATCACGGTTTTTTACAGAGTTCTTCTCTCTTTTCGGTGCCGAAGTAGATAATTGCGAGTTCATTTCAAATTTTTACATATTTGCCATCAGGGTCAATGACAAATTGCGGTGGTGGATGGCTGTGGTTTAAATTACCAGATACAATTTTACTATTACCATCAATTAATATTTTTGCCTTACAATTTTTTCGGGATTGTCCGGAACATTTCCAATAGGTTCCCTGGGCGGTCAGATAATTGAAATTATACGTGAACCCCTTATGAAGAACCAACCGCTTGCCTAGCGTTGTTTTTATGTACTGGACATCTGAAATAAATATATTGAATTTGCATTGGACGTTGGACTTCAAAGATAAATTAGTGACCTCCATAGCTTAAAATCAATCAAATCTAGTAAAATGAGATATTGTTAGGATAACGTCAATCCGAAAGCAAAGTAGATATTTAAATATGAGCTGGTCGGGACTTGAATACGAAAGCACTCAAAGAAACTCCTTAACGGGCAATAGCATAACCATTAACTATCGGAATAATGTCAATTTAGTTGTGGGGTGTCACCACTAAAAAGTGACTCAAAGGATAACTGGTAGAGAATGCCTTGATGCATTATGTTCATGAACATAAAGTTTAATAAATAAATAAAAATAAAAAAACCTTGTATCGTTGTATTTTAATGTAAAAAAAGGAGTATTTTTAGCAGGAAAAGTAAAATTGTCTAAGTTAGACAATAAAGAAAAAGACTCGAGATGTTGAAACGATTTTATTGAAATAAAACTTAAATAATGGCGTTCCTCTTCTAGCTTTTACAAACGTGTATTTTAAAACAAACAAAGTTACACAAAAAAATTACCTAAATAAATATGCTGATTTAGATATCAGCAATTTTTTTTTAAAATAAAATCGTAGAGCTACCCTATTCAATCGCAAACATTAGCCAGAAGATACAATATGGAGCGTTAAATTAAGAAAGAAAGTTCAAATAAGTTACTTTGCGCCCGGCATGACGCATACAATAATGACAACACATAGAAAAATCTAAACTTAAAAAGAAAAACAAATAAAAAAGCATAATAGTTTCCCGGTTTGAGGTAGATAAGTAAGTTTCAAAGTTTGACATATTTGCCATTAGGATCGATGAAAAATTGCGGTGGTTGATGGTTATGGTCTTGACCTCCAGATACGATTTTACCATGAGCATCAACTAATATTTTTGACATGCAGTTTTTTTGGGTTTTTCCTGAACATTTCCAATAGGTCCCGTGCGTGGTCTTGTAAATGAAATTATACGTGAACCCTTTATATAGAACCAACCGCTTGCCTCGCGTTGTATTAATGAACTGGACATCTGAAATAAATAAACACGTATATTTAAAGCTATGAAGATTTTTTAGCGGCAAAATGCAAATTCAAATATATTTAACCACAAAGAACTATTTTAAACAGCAGAGGAAATAAGCTCTCGAAGTAGGCGAGACCAATATGGACTTATGCTGGATGTGCTGCCTCGGTCAGCTAATATAATAAAAACTCTATGGCTACGTGTGTACGTCTCTATAATAAATTACCAAAAATGTTTAAATCATTAAATCGTAAGTTATTTAAAATCCAATTATTCAATAATAATGATTTCTATGGCACTAATGAATTTTTTAATATGAATTCAATGTAATATATGTTTTTTTTTTCATGTTTTAATGTATTTTTAGTTAGTAAGTTTGCACGCTTTAGTTTTAAGCAAAACATGTTTGAACTAATATTTTTGAATAACACCTTGTATTCCATGTTTTACGCAAATAAAATATCTTATCTTATCTTATCCAAACCAAAATGAAAAAAAAGTTCGAAATATTTCAACGATTTTATTATAATAAAACTTAAAATCTTAAGAACTAGATCATCATCATCATCATATCAGCCAAAAGACGTCCACTGCTGGACATAGACCTCACCCAAGTGTCGCCACAATAACCGGTACTGTGCGTCTCGCATCCATCAACTACCCGCGACCCTCACCAAGTCATGGGTCCACCTTGTGGGAGGCCTTCCAACGCTGCGTCTTGTGGTACGCGGTCGCCACTCCAGAACTTTTCAGCCCCATCGACCATCTGTTCTGCGAGAAATGTGCCCTGCCTACTGCCACTTCAGTTTAGCAATCCTTCGGCCTATGTTGGAAACCTTAAGATCTAGATAACAAAATGATAATATGGAATCATGTATAACTGTATTAAGTAAACTTCCCATCACTTCTCGTGGGTATCGTAAGAGGGTACTAATGGACTCACTAGAGAATGGGCAGCAGCATTCTCAGTGGTTCTGTGCATTGCAACAGCTACACAGCGATCGCCAACCCACCTGCCAAGCGTGGCGATTATGGCAAACCACCCCCTTGACGGAGGCCTATGCCCAGCTGTGGATATCTTTCGGTTGATATGATGATGATGAGTAAACTTTCGCAAAAAATTAAATTCTGATGTAAAATCCATCATTGACAACATATTCAGGTGGGCGATGGCAGTGCTCTTGGTCACCAAATATAATTTTACTAAACTTATTTATAATTAGTGTCGCCTTGCACTTTGTTACGCTGCAGTGCCACTTGGTAGTGTTTTTTCTGACAGAGCGATGCTTGTAGTGGTACGTGTAGTCCTCGTGCAGAAGTAAGGGCTTTCCTCCTCTAGCTTTTACGAACGTATAATCTAAAACAAACAAATAAGGCAAAAAACTTGTGTGGTGCGGACTTGGACAGTGGACAGACAATGCAACAAGGCATTCTCTATCAGTCAATCTTTGGGTTGAAAGACTACACTGTAAAGGTGACCAAAGAATAAAAACATATTTACGTAAAGCTACTAATAATATACATGTATGTATATGCTTAAATAATTAACTAATACATATCATGGTAAATAACAAACATTCTTATTTATGAGAACTCATAATTATTATGACGAAGACTACAAACTACTAGGTAACAGAAATGTCTCTTAATTCCGGATTTTACTCTTGAAGAGATTCCGAACTTAAAAAGAAAAACAACAAAAAAAGCCTAATAAAAGGTTATATACCCAACTCGCCCAAATTACGTTTGAAGTTGTCGTTCATAAAAAAGCTTCGTGCGTCACGAACTCAAATTATTGCTAAAATAATAATATTTGGAGGTAAATATTTTGCTGTGCAATCAGTATTTTTTATTAGGATTGGGATTTTTTTTTATAAAAAAAGGAAGATTTCTTGTTTTACCTACAGTTCAATACAGGCAAAAAAAAAAACATTAAGTTAAGCTAATTAGTTTTAATTATTTCAGTACAAAACGAGTGTTATATTTAGGTATCTCACTGGATCCTGCTCTAGGATACCCGCGGCTGTCACAGGATCCAGTATATTTTTTCAGATCATGGTTTAGGTAAGGTAAAGATTGAATAAACTTAAGACTAAAAGGTAACTAAATGTATGTAGGTACATATATTATGGTGATTCTAAGCGTGTATATGATGGTGTATCTGTTTATAGTGAATTGTTAAAAAAATCTGTTTCAGAGAAGTTAAGACAAACCCAGTCTTGATGTCAGTTGAACATGCTGCAGTTATTAAAATTTAATTTTAAACGAAAGGCTATAATGGCATTGGGCAGGCCACATTCATAGAATGCATTAGGACAGATGGGCCAGGATCGCCACGCAGTGGGTGCCTGAAGATTGACGTCGCAACCGAGGCAGGTCTAAAGAAACGCTGACCTGGTAGACGACTTGGACTCATTCCTGACAGACTGTCCGGAAAAGGAAAAATATAGACTTAGCCGGAACAAAATAGGGGAGGCCTTTGCCCAGCAGTGAACAATACAGGCCGATAAAAAAAAAAAAAAACTAAAGGCAATGGAACTTCTAGTCCTCAATCGCTGAAGAAGAATTTTGGTATTCTGGCTCAGTTTCAAGTATATTTCAAATTTTGACATATTTGCCATTTGGATCGATGAAGAATTTCGGGGGTGGATGGCTATGGTCTAGGTTACAACATACAATTTTACCAGTTCTATCAACAAGAATTTTCGCCTTGCACTTTTTACCGGTTCTTCCTGAACATTGCCAGTGGACAGTCCCTTTGGTGGCGGACTGGTGATTGAAATTAAACGTGTATCCTTTGTGTAGAGCAAGCCGCTGTCCCCGCAGTGTTTTTATGTACTGGACATCTGAAATAAAGACATCTTTATCAATTTGAAATTTTGGATAATTTTTGAGCATACAAAGTTAAGCCGATTCAACCACTTCGAAATGGACGGGACGGTTTAACATTTTTTTTACACTAAATTCACGAGAAAAATTTGATGAGAATGTAAACATAATAAGTAGTGCATGTAACTTATATGGTGTACATTAAAAGAGTATTCTATTCTGTTCTGTTCTGTTCTATTCTATTCTATAGTGACATAGTAAACTTCAACAAACGAAACTGAATTTCCGAAATATGTATTGATAAATTATATTATTTGAGATGGAAAGGCTGGCGGTAGATTTGGTTATAGTTAAACTACAACCATTTTGGCTTTGCAAATTTAAAAGTCGCATTTACCAGTAGTGTATTTCTTCGAGAACCTGGTCATGGTGGTACGTGTGATATTTTATTACATCAGCGTAAGCCCAACATTAAAAAAAACGAGCATTTATTCAAGAAATTTACTTTTCTTACCAACTAACAAGATAATTAATCTAAAAATTAAATGACATTTTGTTAAATAATAGTATTTTCTTTACAAGAAGTAATGATATCCCATCAAAAACATACATTTAAAAGCGGAGCCAAGTTTAATCGATACTAATATAATAAGTCTGAAGAGTTATTTTGTTTGAACGTGCTAATCTCTGGAACTACCAGTCGGATTTGGAAAATCCGCGTACGAAGTTGGGGGCAAAAACCAGTGTTAATAACATGTGTGATTGTCGACTTCAGCGACCAAAAAATTGAGATCTAAATGGGTGCCAAATTCTGTCGCTAATCCCGAAATAAGATAAATTAAGGCTCAAGATTTGACTTGGCTAGTTTTTACCAGCAAATCAAATTTTAGACGAGTAAGAAAATGTTGACCTTTCAATATAAAAACTGGAACTTTCGTATAACATAAAGATGATAAGTTAAGCCAAATATAAGATGACATATATGTGACCGCCTTGACCGTTGCCTAACAAGGCGTACGGCGATGTACCACCGGTACATGGTGGACATCCCACCCATTTTGAGAATACTTTCATGGTGCGTGCAGCTAAGGAGTGGAATTCCCTGCTCGAGCCTATATTTCCTGATAGCAACACCCTTGGAGTCTTTCAAGCCTAGAGTTCACAGGTTACATCTAGGCAAGCGTGCTCCATCAAAAATCCAAATCAAAAGTCATTTATTCAAATTAGGCTGAGTGCCAGCACTTTTTGAACGTCAAAGTTCTACATTAAGACAGTCCCCCAAAACGCCCGCCCGGTACTACTTTCTAGTGTTTTAGCTGGGAAGAAGTGGCGCAACAAACTCCCCAGCAACACATCTGGCTGTTAAGTTTTAAAAACTTGAATTTATAAAGTAGTACGCAAAGTAAGTTTACAAAACATGACACAGAAAAATAATATGTTTAATATGGAAATCAAATTTTATAAGAAATTAATTGACAACTGTTAGCTAGCACACTCCATTATGCCATCAAAAACAAACAAACTCAAGCATTAACAAGTAAATCAAACTAATTAAGCCTCCAGGCATAAATGGTGTGCCCGCATACACGTGCAATGGTATAATATAACAATAGGATTGTGACTGGAACCACAAGTGATGAACATCGTCAACCACATGGTGGCTTTCATCGGGTGAGAATGAGGTCAAACACGACCCTATCAATAAAAATATAAAAAAGTGTTCTTTAACATTAAGTTCGAGGTGTACCGATAGCTTATGTTATTCTATCTAAGATAGATGAATTAATGCTTAAAGGTGTTACATTGAGATTGCAATGGGTCCCATCGCATATATTCCAAGGTCCCAAGATATTATTATTATTTATTATTATAGAATACAGGGTAATGAAAAGGCTGACATGCTGGCAAAATATGCAGCTAAAAACTTAAGAGGAACTAGTATAATTTTGGACTATTCAGAAGTTTTACCAAAATTTAATAAGAAGTGTTATGATGATTGGAAGGAATATTTTGACCAGCGGTCTTTAGACAAAGGAATCTGGTATAAAACCATGCAGGGTCAGCCTTTTCGTGTGCCCTGGTTTGTAAATAGTAATCTAAGTCGAAAATTAGTTGCTACGGCTCATAGACTCAGATCTGGACACATTGAATGCAATAAGTTTGCGTTCATGATGAGGAAAACGAACTCTCCTAACTGTGTGGAGTTGTTGAAGACTTACACCACTTATTGATGGACTGTGTTCGGGATGAGTCTGGGAGAAATGATTTGTTTAGGGCCTTGAGGTTGGACAGACTTGAAGTAGGCACATTTAATAAAATCTTGGCTCAACCAAATGGCGATGATGCGAAGTCTGTTTAGGTTCATGGCCCAGATATGACTAATGTGTGTCCCTAATAAATAAATAAAGAAAAAAAAAATAAGTTCCATCTAGATTTGTATATATTGTCCATTACTGATGAAAAATTGTGGTGGCGGATGGTTGTGCTGATCTCGTTTACCGGGAATAATTTGACCATTGTCATTTACTATCAGTTTTGCCTTACATTTACTAGAAGTACATCTTGTGCATTGCCAGTAGGTAGTCCTTTTGGTAGAAGAGTGGTTATTGAAGCTGTACGTAAACTCTTTGTACAGAATTAACTTATTTCCTCTCTTTGAGTTTATGTACTTGAAATCTGAAATAAAGCTGAATTAATATCAGTTGAAAAGTAAGATCAAAATTAACATACGTAACTACTAAATATTAATCAACTACTAGACTGACAAATTCATGAAATTATGAATCTACTAGCTGCGCCCCGTGGTGATACCCGCGGTTTAAAAGTTAGTTACTTATCAGCTTCCTGCATACCAAATTTTATCTAAATTGGTCCAGCCATTTGCACGTGAAGAAGTAACAAACATACACACACACTCACAAACGCCTTTATAATATTAGTGTGATAAAATATTTATAGTGTGCTTAAAAAAAAATGATTACAAGTATATTCTTTATTATTTGCTTTATTTAATATGAAAATGTAACGTTGCGCTAATCTTTACACTTATTAAAAGGCGAGAGGATTTTAAAGGATTTTATTTAATTACTAGCGTCCCGCCCTGCTTTACCTAGATTAATCAATTAAAACATATATCACAATCATTACAACATGTGTCCATCTGGAATACGTGAAAACCCTTTCAAATGATAAAAGAACTCTTCACAAATTTCGCACTCTCTTTATCCAATAAACCCGTTTATTATCTATTCTGTTTATAAAATAAACTATATACATAAATTACATTTTGAAATATTTGAATAAAAATATAACAAAAAAAAATAGTAGCCCACCGATCCCAGTCCCACAGGTCACACATGGTTCAAGCTACCGGCGGTGAGGGCTCCAAAGAGTGTTTCTCACAATACAAGTACCGCCCTCTACATAAAGCCTCATTCAGCTGCCTAACAAAAGCCTCCTGTTTTTTTTTCGATAGAAAGTCATCAGCTCCCTCTCTGAGCGGAGCGGGAGGGAGAATCACATTCTTAAAGACTAAAAACCTACCGTGTTCTTTCAAATGCCCTTCGCGTTCCAGGACTGCGGTAACGCTTTTAAACAATTCCGCAACCCTGACAAAACGAGAACTTCGTAAGGTTTTGTCCAGGCTCGTGTTTATTTGTTGGCTGACACGACTATCGGTACAATGATCGCTGAGTCTACATATAGACAACCTTGCGAACTAAGTCAAGATAATTGTTCTGCTTAATTTTCTCGGCTTTCACAAGGTTCTCGTCATGTCATCATTGCGCACCTCACGATTCGGATGACCATCAGTATTTAGTATACGACCGTGAGGTTCCTTACTCTGTCATTCTTACCTGCAATGGTTAGTGTCAAGAACTGGTTTGCTACCGATTTCATTAGCTAATTTGAAAAGGGTGAGCCCTTTGTCCACCGTTACTACATCGCGATGGATAGTATGCATACCCATGTCGGCTTCTAGGAAATATTCCCAGAGACTACAGATTTCGTGATTATATTATTTATTTTTAATACTATTATTAGGCTAAGTAGACAAGAATACACGATCTAGAGTAAACAATCTAGAAGTAATAATAACACATCAATCTTTCTATATTTAGCACCCTTACATTAATAAACTGCGAGTGCATTGTATAATTTTAAAACTGAATAAGTAAACTTTAGGCTGGTTTCAAAGCTGTCCGAGAGACCCGTACGGGTTGCAAACGAAGTGTTCTAAAACGAGGGTTCAGTACGATACGGTAATAATCGGTTGTACAGGTAGAGCCCGTATAACGGACGCTTACGGACCAATCCGCGTCACTGTGAAATAATATTCTAGCGCCTCACGTGTGCCTCCGATCCAAGAGCCCGTACGGGTCTCCCGGACCGCTGTGAAACCAGCCTTGCGTACAGTTAAGTTCAGTATTTTGGGGGTAGTGAGTGATATTTAAGCTTAAACTACCACCGCTCCATCGTCGACCACGTCATCGCTTCAATCACGTGAGATTTCGGTCAAAGGAGAGACTTTCAATAATAATTAAAAAAAATAATATCGAGATGACTCTGCTTTGTTCTTGAAGTAAATTTACTAACCAAATGAAATTCTAGCATGTTCTTTTATTTTACGTGGTGGATGACTATGTTCTAGGCGACCAAATACTATTTTCCCTTGTTCATCTACGAACATTGAAGCGTTGCACTTTTCTGTGTTGCGGCTTGTACTGCATCGCCAGAAAGTAGTTTTCTTCGTAGCAGAGTAATTCGTGTAGCTATACGTGTACTCATTGTGCAGAATTAGACGCCTGCCTTTCTTCGATTTTATGTACTCGAAATCTGAAACAGCAAAGTGATTATCAAGTTGAAAAATACCTGACTTTCGAGTATCTTGGTATCAAAATATAACATCAAGCCTTATTGAAAGGCGCTTTTTTAGTAGGATTTTATTGACATGAAATACTAACACATCAAATACGGCGTGAACCACACTTAAAATTAGATTTATCAGATCAAATATGACACAGTAGTAGAGCTAATACAATAATAAATTGAATAATTTACGGACATACAGCACATGCATAAACTGACACCTTTTTCAGGCTTGGGTATAAACTATAGAACGTCACATCGTCCTCTCTTCGTCATTTAATTATATATTATTCTTGTTTACTGGAATGATGAAAAGTGTTTTGTAAATAAGAACGAGCTTCTATCCTAGGTTCAGGGGTTCATACAATCTCAGGATGTCTCTTCAAAAAGAGCTTCATCCACTTCTTCCCCGGTTTATTATTTTTAAAAGAGTTCACTGTTTTTGTATTTCGCAGAAATTCGGTGACGCTGGCTTCAATAGTCGCTTTAGACCTTGGAAACCTCTTTTTTGAGCTGTTCTTTATCCAGTTGACTAGAGAAGTTTCTTCTTCGGGTGTTAAAATTGAAGGTTGACCGGATCGTTGATTAACTTTGTACGGATTGTAGCTACGTATTTGAATTGCCGATCTTGGTACCTGAAACTGCTTGGCTGCATTTTTTCTACTCATACCGTATTTTACTGCATTTGTAGCTTGGATCAAGTCCTCTTCGTTATATTTTTTCTTATTTATTTTGATACTATCTTTTGTTTCCATTTTATTATCTGCATCTGCAAAAATAGTGACATTTTAGTTCGGCACGGTGTCAACTTGTGAGAAAAATACGTTGAGTAGCACTATTCTTAAACTTAGAAGTATAAAAAAGTTAAAATATAATAATGATTTCGGTTAGTCAGGTACGAATAATAAAACAGTGGGTCTTATTATATTGGCACACAAATGCATTTATCAGTATTATACTTAAACATTGAAAATAAATACTATTCACACTTGTTCATATTAATTTATATCACGAATATACACATAAGAATAAACACAAATAACCTAATTACAACCTAGATAAGTCAAAAACTCGAAGCTAGTTGCGCGTTTCAAAGCGCAGATCTCGATGATCGTACAAAAAACTCTACGGACACTCTTATAAATCAGAAAATAGTAATAAGGTTTAAATTCAGATGGGACCCGTACATAAATATATCATGCCCTCAGAATGCTTGAAAATTATTTGGCTATGCAATTTTTTTTTAAACGACTTTAAAAAAAGAGGAAAGCCTCTTCCTTTTTTTGAAGTCAACAGGCAACAGCCTGGGTAAAAAAATATGATTCTATTTAGTCCGTCAGTTAGATTATGTATTATATCGAAAAATATTTTTCATTTTATAAAATAAATAAAAAATTACGAAGATAAAACGCATCAAAGATAAGGAGTGATTTGTAACGTCACATTCCAGTAAAAAGTGTTCTGATAAGTGACGTCACACGAATTTTCAACGCACTGTAGCTTCACTTTTTTTTTTACGTGACAAAAGTGAAAATACGTGTCCAATATTTTTTTGAAAACCTTCTGAAGGACTTATTCGATTTTTTTAGTCAAATAACCTATTCGACTGATTTTTTTTTATATTTAGATTCTTATGTATTGTCCATTCACGAAGTAAAGTTTGGGTGGTGAATGGGTGTGGTCATGCATACCAGATACTATTTTACCATTTTCATCTATTAATAACGTAGCTTTGCACTTTCTTGAGCAGCGTCCACTACATCGCCAGTAGCTAGTGTGTTTGGTAGGAGAGTGATTAGTGAAGCAGTATGTGTACTCTTTGTACAGAATTTGCCGCGTGCCCGATCTTAAATTGATGTATTTGAACTCTGAAAAAAAAAAAAAATGTGTAAATGACTCAGCAAATGTTAATTAGCCATTAAAGATAAGAGATTTTGGTCAAACTCATTTTACAAGATAACATATTTTGAACGGGGAAGCAGCAAATCTCTCGACAAACCTTCAGGCATTTGATCGATTTTTCAAAAACTGTAAGGAGGTATTGAAAAACAATATTTATTTATTTATCACTTTACGCGCAACAATGTGAAAAGGCGGCCTTCATATAAGTCGAAAGACTTCCACTGCTAGACAAAGCCCTCCCCAAAAGGGGGTGCCATAATCGAATATGGAGTATGGATTTTGGGCTGACCGCAGTGTAGCTGTTGCAATTCACAGACCACAGAGAATGCTGCTGCCCGTTATCTGGTGAGTTCCTTAGTCGCCTCTTACGACACCCACGGGAAGTGGTTGGATGGTGCTATTATTTTACGTCCGACACCATACAGAACAGGGGCGGCCTTAAAGCCATAGGAATTATGTAACACTCAACCTTGGGTGATGCAGAGACAATAGTGGAAAGTCATAGGAGCTAGCACTTTCCTCCACAATCCACCACAATACCCCTCGGCAAGTGCAACGTGCAAGAAACTCCACGGACACTCTTTTAAAAATAACATTTTTTTACAAAGTTTGACCGGTAGAGAATGCCTTGATGCATGAAGTCCGCCAATGTACCACTATTGTACATAAAGTTATGTTCACATTATTCATCTTGAAATTATTCATATATGAGAGAACGATGTAAAAGACGTGCAGGATAAAAGCGTCCGGAGTGAAAAGAACAATTCAAAGAAACAATTAAAGAGAAGATAATAAGATAATCAAAGTACTGATTATTAAAAGGAGCAAATTTTGCATATAACTTTATTAGGTTATAAATGTACCTACAAAAACACAATGTCACGGTGCGAAGAAAAATCTTAGCTTAATTTTTAAAATGAGTTTTATTTATTACTCATAGAAAGCAACTTTAATACATTACAGAAAAATGTAGGGGTGTTGTGGGAAAAGTTAGTATATTGCTAAGGCCACACGTGTCTAAATCGTTTTATTCTTAAAGGCTAATAGTAAAACTACAAATGCTTTTCTATTTGAATAGATTCAATAATGTAATTAGAGATATAACAAGACAGGACAGCCGAATGCCTTTTACGTTCTTTACCAAACCTCTGAAAGAAATTTTCAGGAGTTTGATTAGTTTTATTCAAAGCCGGAAAAAGGAATCGTTTACATACGAGAATAGATCGGAACCAGGGATAGAAGACAGAGACCTATTTAAAACACAATTATGGAATATCATACCTTTTACGAACGCACTAAAATATGTTCTCCACTATTATTAATAATGTATAAGGGTGGGGGATGGCCGTGCTCTTGGTTACCAGATATAATCTTACCAGAATCATCAACTATTAGTTTCGCTCTGCAGCTATGTATCCTTGAGCATTGCCAGTAGGACGTTCCTTTACTACGAGAGTGGTGAGACAAGTTGTACGTGTGCTCTTTATGCAGTATTAACTTTTTGCCTTTTCTCGAATTTATGTACTGGTAGTCTGAAATAAAGCAGTTATCATGATTTATAAAGTACATTTTTCTAAAACAATCATTTCTACACAATCTATCCAATTGTCAAGACGCAAGCTTTGAGAATTGGTTAGATTGTGTAGAAGACGCCCCGGGCATCAGGAGTCGCAGGGCGATCCCCGGCCACCGTAGGCGTTGGGTGGCTCGCTGTCCGGTCACAACCAGGCCCGGGTCGATGTGTTCTTCTGATGATGAAGATGGCTTTAGAAGGAACACGGATGGGTCTAGGTCAGTAAGAGTTTGACACGCCCTTCCGCTCCACTCAGAGCGGAAGAAGTCATTTGATGATTTCCCATCACTAAAAAAAAAAAGAAAAGTGTGAGAGCCTTACTAGTTTTGGTGGATGTTTCAGAAACTTCACTTTAAGATTGCACTTGATTCAACATTTTAAACAGAGTAAAGAACAAGACAGCGCCAAGGGGCTATTTATCATATTATAAACTTCACCAAATCTCCCAAAAATTAATCCCTAAAAACTGAAAAAAAGACAACGTTTATAAACTGTAAATGGTACAGGACAAGGAGAAAGACAGAATAATCATCGTAAAGAGGAATCGTTAAAACAAGAGAATTTGAACGGGGCTACCTGGACCTGCTATGACGTCTTATTACTATAGTGATTCCAGTGTGGGAGGAAGTCCGAGCTATACAACACACATAGCACTACCCCTTTTTCACAACAATTAAAATAAAAAAATAACACAAACAAAATTTCATTCCTTTTATTGGATTAAGAATGTATTCAAGAAATTATGTATTCAAGTGGCGGATGGCAGTGCTCTTGATAAGCACATATGATTGTATCATGATCATCTACAACCAGTTTCGACTTGCAATTCAGTTTTGCTGTTCTCTTTGAGCATTCCCAGTAAGACGTTCCTTTTGTAGGAGCGCGGTGATGCAAGCTGTATGTGTACTCTTTGTACAGTATTAACAGCTTGCCTCTTCTCGAATTTATGTACTTGAAGTCTAAAATAAAGCAAGGTTATCATGAATTTGCAAAGAAATAAATATGTTACAACGATCCAACCACATAATACATGCAATTTTGTATAGAATTTAATCGGATGAATGTACTTTCTAAACACAATAATTGGATGTTGAGGCTAAACTCAGCACTAAAAAAAAAAAAAACACTCGCAAATAAGTTTTCTGCACATATACATAATATAACAAAGATATTTTTTACGTTCTCATAGACATAAGTAGTTTCTAAAGCTTCTAATCCAATTACGATTATTTTACTAAAAGAATATTACGGTATTGCTAAAGCTACTTTTCGTTTCCCAAGAATGTATGGATATGCCACGGGAGCAAAACTGTGGAGAAAGTATTGACATTCAAATCTCCTATCTGGTCCTCATCATTCTAAGACAAAAAATTAACAAGAAACAACTAATTGGCTTTGGGCAAGCGGTTGTATTAATAAGAGATTTGGTGAAGATTTATCATCAGAAAACCTTTCAAATATTTTTTTAGGCACATTGTTGATCCCAATTACTACCAAAAGAAATCGTTTAAACACGTGTAATGGAACGGGGCCAGGGGACCTACTATGACGTCTTAACACTATCATGATTACGATGTCGGAGGGGACCGACATATACAGGACGCTAAGCACTATCCCTTTTTCATTCACAAAAGAAACATGACGGCATGGGTACGTTATAATAGAAAGGTAGAATAAACAATAAAAACACAAACGAAATATAATCCCTTTTTATTAGATTAAGAATATATTCATGGATTAAGAATATGTATATTTAATGGATTCAGAATATTCTAATGGATTAAGAATAAATTAATAGGAATGAAATTCTTAATCTAAATTCTGCTAAATTTGTGTAGATGTCTACAATGACGCCTTGTTGGTCCCAAACATCCACTTGTGTATCATGAACATTGCATATGCATGGCTTGCGGTGCCGTCTTATAAGAACTAGTGGTTATCTTAGTTCAGCAGCCTAATTTAAAAAAAAAAAACAAAATATAAAAAAAAAACTGAATTCTCAAAACCTGGCCACAGTAAGAGCAGTACCTGCCATGTAGGCTCGTTAAAGATTAATAGTGAAATCACTCAACGTAATTAGTCCGTCGAAGTGGATTAAGGGATCTTGTGTGGTTCAGCAAAGGATGCTCTTCCCTCTAACCATGTTTTTTTTCTATCACCGCATAGTATTCGTTAACCGAAAATAAAATTGTTAAAAAAATTGTTCGTTTTACAATCCGCTTAGGAACATTCGCATTAAATGACAGAAATTAAAACAGTAATAAACTATCCTAAACCAAATCGCGGCTCTTTAACTAAAAAACTGGATACCTAAAAAACTTCATTATTTGGCCATCAATTGAAATGGTGGCGAAACAAAGTTATATACATCCGGTTTGGCCACCCTTTATTAATGGGTTAAGAAAAGTCATTCCTTTTTAATTGACAAGGACGTAATGTCCATGACTGATAATGTAGTTGGGTGGAGGATGCCAGTGCACTCCATTACTTGATATAATTTGACCATGATCGTCTACAACTACTTTCGCATTGCAATTAAATGTTGCGTTCTTCTTTGAGCATTGCCAGTACGACGTTCCTTTTGTAGGAGAGCGATGAGACAAGCAGTACGTGTACTCTTTGTACAATATTAACGGCTTGCCTCTCCTTGAAGTTATATACTTGAAGTCTGAAAAAAAAGCAGTTTTCATGAATTACAAAAGTGTCGTATTCTGAAAATAAACATGTTAATATCGATTCAACCACTTATTCAAAGATGTAATTTACTACATAGTATTTTAATCAGATGAATATACCTACAAAACACAAAAATAGAATGTGAAACAGTCATAGAATTATCCCCAGCAGAAAAAACGCGAACCAATAAACGAGGAATCGTTAAAACACAGATATTGGGACAGAGCCTTAGTACTGTGGGATCCAGCCCGAGCTATACAAGAGGCATAGCAATATCCCTTTTTCGAAATATCATTATTTTTATTGGATTATAATATATTTATTTAAACCTTATGTACAATAGTGGTACATGGGTGGACTTAATGCATCAAGGCATCACTACCAGTAAACCTTTGGGTTATAAAGACTATACCTGTGGCAGGAGTACAATAAATAAAAATAAAATTTAAATTTTAACGTTTCGGAAAGAATACACAAATAATACATATAATACTAATAACATACATATATATGCTAAAATAATAAACTAATAAATATGATATATATTATATATCATACCCATATCTCCTACAAAACAAAAAAAAATCTCTTAATAGATTTTTTTTTGTTTTGTAGGAGATACGAGTTTTCTCTAAAAATCCGATTATGATTATTTTACTAATAGAAAACCACGCTATAGCTAAGTCTACTTTTTATTCCGCAAAAATGTATGGTACTTGCGGGAAAGTTCACGGGAGCAAACCCGTAGCGTTTAAGACTAAACATTTAACAACAACAAAAAAAACACATACGAAATATCATCACCTTTTATTGGATTAAGAATATATGAATGGATTTAAAAATAGCATTACTTTTATTGGATTAAGAATATATTAATGGATTAAGAAATATCATTACTTTTATTGGATTAAGAATATATTAATGGATTAAGAAATATCATTCCTTTTATTGGATTAAGAATATATTAATGAATTAAGAAATATCATTCCTTTTATTAATACATTGGGATATATTTTCCATGACTGACAACGTATCTGGGTGGAGGATGACAGTGTTCTTGATAAAAAGATATAATTTTATCCTTTTTTTCATCCACAACCAGTTTGGACTTGCAATTAATTTTGATGGATTTTTTTGAGCATTGCCAGTAGGATGTTCCTTTTGTAGGAGAGCGGTGACACAAGTGATATGTGTGCTCTTTGTACAAAATTAACTGCTTCCCTTTTGTCGATTGAATGTACTTGATTGATGAATCTGAAAAAGAACTAAGTTATTACGAATTCCCAAACTACCATCCATATTCGTAATAATATTGTAAATGCGAAAGAAACTCATCCTGTTAATTACCGCTGCACATCTTAACGGTTGAATGGATTCGGTTAAACCTTGGCATACAATATAGATTAGAGAGATTTATTCCGCAAAATGTTACCTTTGGATAATTTTACATGTCAAGCGACTGGAAAATTTAAATCGAGACCTACATAATAAACATGAAATTGTTAACACATCATTTTATTACGATTATTAATTGTACCTACATACGCGAGAACATCAATATACATTTAGTAAGCCTCAACACGAAAATGTAGCAGAAACTTTAAAGTTATCTTAACTTGATACTGTATTGAGGTAAAATTGATTGTTTGTTTGTAGGGGATAATCTCGAGAAATGCTAATCCGATTACGGAGATTGATATGATATAATACTAAGAAACTTATGCTATGACTACATAGAAAAATGCACGGTTTAAATGAGACTAGCTTTTAGCGCGCGACTTCTTTCGCGCATATACTGTTTTCCCGTTCCCGAAAGAATTTCGGGAAATTCTCTCTTAGTACTCCTCTATATTCTCCAAGGAACTTACATGCCAAATTTCAAATTTTTGCGACCAGTAGTTTTGGCTGTGCGTTGTCGGTCAGCCACTCAGTCACGCAAGAGTTCTATTATTATTGATTGATACATTGATTAATAAACTACAAGACCAAAGCCACGGAAATTATCTTCACTCTACTAAATAGATCCAAAAACAGACAAAATACTAATGACGTCAATTTCAATATTACCAATTATTATTAATTCGATTGCGGCTGAGCCGAGGCTGAGTCGTGTGAAGGAAGTTATTCTATATGGATGTATAAATTTAACTAGATATATGGCTTAATTTTACTCGATTGGAAATTGTAAACACAGCAAGAAGGAAAACAGTTCAACCGGTTGTCAAAATCTTCAACAAAAATCTACCTGAGTTTTGATGGCTTCACTAAAACTGACATTTTATTTATAGATTCTGACATATTCTCCGTCATTAAAATAGAATTCTGGTGGTGAATGAGTGTGGTTTTGCTTACCACATACAATTTTACCATTATCGTCGACGAATATTGCCGCCTTGCAGTTTTTTGATGTGCGACTTGTGCAGCGCCAGTAGGCCGTTTTTTTAGTACAAGAATATTTACTGTAGTGGTATGTATTTTTTTTGTACAAAATTAATTGGTTTCCTTTCTTCGATTTGATGAACTTGAAATCTGTAACAAAACAATGATATTACTAAGTTGTAAGGTGGAATATCTTAGAATAAAACATTACCCTCCTTCTGGGGCAGTCAGGTAAGAGAGCAATATCAAGTTTATTGAAATTGTTATTGAAAGATGCTAACAGTGTCAAAGGTTTAATAACTATAAAAGCACAAAACAGAGCTCAGTCTGAAGAAAATTTGGAATGAACTACAAAATATACAAAACACATTGGAGTACGGAACGCATATGATTGAATATAACGACAGTGAAATCTTACTATTAGATACCAACAGCGAGACTTTTTCAGTTCAACAACTGGTATTTTTTATAAAAAAAAAACTTATTTTTTCTTCTAAAGAGAATTATAGTTGATTTTTTTTATGAATAGGGCAGTTTATGCCTTAGCCAAAACTGACATTGGAAAATAAAATATCGTGAAGAAACCTGATTTATATTATACATATACTTATTTAACACTGTTTCACACTGTATCAATATCTTACATTATAACTATAACGATTCGCATATGCATGTACATACGCATGTGTATACTATACTTATAATATAAATTATCTTATATTTGAATGCTAAACAAAAAAAAATCAAAATCGGTTAATCCCTTCGAGAGCTACGATGCCACAGGCAGACACTCAGACACAGACACACACACTCTCTCTCTCTTACATACACACACACACACACACACAGACCCGTCAAACTTATAACGCCTCGTCGTTTTTGCGTCGGGGGTTAAAAATGCTTTGTTGCACAGTCTACTGTACATAAAGTTTAAATAATAAATAAATATAAATGCAAAATTATCTCTTTCTATTTATCGGTCTGTGTGTATGTTACCTTTTCATCGTCTTAATGGATTTGGCATACGGTTAAATCTAACCGTATGTAATATAAAAATATTTTTGTATATGATAACTACATTCATGAGGAAGGCTATATAGGCTATACGAGACTGGGATATGCACGTACGAAGGCGCGGGCACACTACTCATATCACTAAAGAGTTTGTTTCGGTGCTCCTTCTCAGGGTAGTCAGCTAGGAAACACCAGCCTCATCTAGATTATTATACCCAAAAAAAATGTTTGACGTGTAAAAGAGTTGTAACCTATTTGCAAAATAAATATCATTTACAGTTTGTTTGGTTGAACGCACTTATCTTAGGAACGACTGGTTCGAAATTAAAAAAATATTTATGTGTTGGAAAGTCCATTTATTGTGGAAGGTTATACTCCTAACAGTTAACTTGTAGGGAATATAACAAAACGCTAGGACCAATAGGAGAGGAGCATTTATGAATGAAAAATCTGACGCAGAAGAAGTTGCGCGGGTCACTAGTCTCTAATACGCATAGAACATGAACACATCTTGAGAAAGAGTGGTGATCAATAACCATCATGCCTTTTTGGAATGAGGTTTTAGCCTGAACTGATGGTAACTAGGCTATACGGGAATGGGAAAAAACGGGATATGCGCGGGCAAAAGCTAGTAATATTTTAAAGCTGAAAAGTTTGTTTGTTTGGTTGAACGCGCTAATCTCAGGAATTAGATACTGGTTCGAATTTAAAAAATATTTTAGTGTTGGATAGCCCATTTACTGAGGAAGGCTATAGGTTATGTAACATCACGCTACGATCAATAGGAGCGGAGCATTTATGAATGAAAATTTTGACTCAGACGAAGTTGCGCGGGTCAGCTAGTCTCTAATACGCATATAACTATAAACCATAAACCCATCTTGAGTAAGAGTGGTGATCAATACTCATCATGCCTTTTTGGAATGAGGTTTTAGCCTGCATTGATGATACCTATGCTATCCTAACTTATACCATAAATGCAAAACTGAGTTTGTGTGTTACGCTTTCACGCCTAAATTACTAAACCGATTTTGATGAATTTTAGTACTGATATAGATGAGACTCTGAGACAGTTATAGGCTGGGGTACTTTAACGCGATTGTAGCTGCCCTCAAAGGTATAATTTTATGTTAAGTTACCTATGAATATGTAAAGCAATTTAATTTTAAATTCTGATATAATTACCGTTGCTAATGACAAATTTGGGTGGTGGATGAGAGTGTTCATGGTTACCAGAACAAATTTGACCTTGATCGCTTAAAAATACCGTCGCCTTACAAACCTTTGCGGAACGACTGGAGCATACCCAGAATGTTGAGTTTTTGGTAGATAAGTATTTGTTAAAGCAGTAAGAATAATTTCTATACAAAATTAGCTGTTTGCCTTTCTTCGATCTGATGTACTTGAAATCTGAAATAAAGCAATTTTATTACTATACATCATGCCAGTGTAACTAGTTATTAAAACGCAAAAAAGTTTAAAGGTTTATAAGGATAAAAGCACAAAACATAAAATTCAATCAGAACAAGATTTGGAATACACATAAAAAGTATTTTATTTTTCAATATTTAGTGGTAACAACACAACTGAAAAGTCACAGGAAAAAATAATACAACCGAATTGATTCTGAAACATTTCTCCGACATTCGTTTCGCCGTTGATCGGTTCACCGACAGAACGATTCACTTTTCATTTTTTCTCCGACAGAACTTTTCAATGACGAACGATTCGCCGACAGAACGATTCACTTTTCATTTTTTCTCCGACAGAACTTTTCAATGACGAACGATTCGCCGACAGAACGATTCACTTTTGAAAATTACATCGACAGAAACTTTCACCGGCGAGCGATTCGCCGACACAACTGTTCATCTACACCTGGGTATAAAACATTGGTATTCGACATGTAGACCTGTTTCCGTTTATTGTTTTAAAGAAACACACAAATACACACAAAATACAATCAATAATACAATATAATACTAATACATAAAATTAAACTTTGCACTCATAGTCATTCCGAAGGATTTTATAATTTCCGGCTAGCTTATCATTTAATTGCATATAATTCTAAATTAAATGCACAATGCAGGCTAGTATTATTGAGGTAATGATAGACATACATACTTGATATTAATTTCTAAACGAAAACAATTAAATATGATAATGAGGGTAGTCTTCAGTTTTTTACCTGTCAACGTCCCTCATTCCGTTGTTATGTCTGCCCGGAATTAATTTCCAACGTGTTAATGAAAAGTTTTAGATTTGTTGTTAAAAAATGAGTGATTGTGTAATGTTAAAGTCAAAACGCGGTAAAGATATATTGATTCACGAAGGATATTCATATCATCTAAATAGAATACGAAATACGAAGTTCTACTGGCGGTGTACGAGAAAAGATTCTACCCGGTGCAATGTTGCTATCACTTCAACAGTGTCTACGAATAATTCTCATATTGTTATTTCGAAAAATTTTAAACAAGTTCATTTGCCGGATCCCGATAAGCAGATTGAATTAACTGTAAAAGNCCTGAGTGGGAATCGAACCCACGACCTCCGGTTTAGCAGTCAGGGTCACTAACCACTCGACCAACAGGCCAGTCGAATATAATTCTAATAATATAATTCTAAATTAAATGCACAATGCAGGCTAGTATTATTGAGGTAATGATAGACATACATACTTGATATTAATTTCTAAATGAAAACAATTAAATATGAAAATGAGGGTAGTCTTCAGTTTTTACCTGTCAACGTCCCTCATTACGTTGTTATGTCTGCCCGGAATTAATTTCCAACGTGTTAATGAAAACGTTTAGATTTGTTGTTAAAAAATGAGTGATTGTGTAATGTTAAAGTCAAAACGCGGTAAAGATATATTGATTCACGAAGGATATTCATATCATCTAAATAGAATACGAAATACGAAGTTCTACTGGCGGTGTACGAGAAAAGATTCTACCCGGTGCAATGTTGCTATCACTTCAACAGTGTCTACGAATAATTCTCATATTATTATTTCGAAAAATAAGCAGATTGAATTAACTGTAAAAGCTAACATCAAACAAAAAGCCCACCATTCAATGGATGCACCCTCACAAATTGTTCAACGGTGTATTCAAGATGTACCAAGTATTAGTGCTCCTTACATGCCGACTAAGGATGCCATGAGAATGATGGTTCATCGGGTAAGGAATAAGAATTTACCAAGTATTCCCAAAGATATACATGCTGTTGTGATTCCCGATGAATTAACCAAAATTAACAATGATGTCAACTTCCTTATCGGTCACTACACTCATAATGAAGAATCCGTAATCGAATTTGGCTCAAATGAGAATTGCAGACTTTTAAGTGAAACAAATTATTGGCTGATGGATGGAACATTTAACTGTTGCCCCACCCCGTTTCGACAAATATATTCTATACATGCAATAGTCGGAATCCCGGACGGTACGCATAAAGTACTTCCTTTAATTTATGGTTTACTTTCACATAAAACTGTAAAATGTTATGAAATATTTTTAGAAATATTAAAACGACACACACTAAATACCTTGAATATCGATTTGTGCCCACAAATAATCCTCACCGATTTTGAACGCGCAGCAATGAAAGCTATAAAAATGGTGTTCCCGGACTGCTTAAATAAACTTTGTTTTTTTCATTTGAACCAAAGCATATGGCGTCACATTCAATCGGCTGGTCTCGCGAAACAATACAACAGCGATCCAGTATTTGCCCACAAAATGAGACATATTGCTGCACTGGCATTTTTAGAGCCAATAGAAATTCCCGATGCACTTGATATAATAAAAAACGAAATTATACCTGATGAAGCTAAGAGAGTGATGCGATGGTTTGAAAAATATTATGTCAGTGGATCAGCGATAATTAAAAAATCCATTAGCTCCAAAATTACAGTAAAGCGAAGTCCACCAATATTTCCTCCAAGGATGTGGTCAGTACACGACAGCCAACTTTCACATGTACCATTATCACAAAATGCGCTGGAGTCGTGGCACAATAGGTGGAATACCTTATTAGGCCGGCGAAAATGGAACATTTTCAAAACAATAGTGGAGTTCCAGAAGGAACAAAAGCACACAGAATGCACTATCGAACTCATTAATTCGTCGGAGCCAACGCTTAAGAGAAAAATATCAAAATATCAAGAGAGGATTACTCAGCATTTGTCAGAAAAGGATGATATGGACATAAAAACCTACTTAAGTGGCTGGGCTCATATTTCTCATTTATGTAATACAAAATAAGTATCCTATGAAGTTTATAATTGTTTTTGTTAATCATAGTTGATTTGTTATGTTTTTGTTTTGGTTTTAATCATGTTGGTTAGCTATTTGTTAATAATAAAAATTATTTTCATTTGCAAATATATTTCAGTTAACCTTACAAAACGTATGTATAACCATAACATGTATGATACATGTATTGACGTTGAAGCAAATACGTTTTTGTCACTTTTTTGGTTAGTTTTGTTCAAGTTTTGCATAAAACTTTAAGTTTCGTCTTCACAACTTGATTCAGGTGTAAACAACAAACGGAAACAGGTCTACATGTCGAATACCTATGTTTTATACCCAGGGGCAGATGAACAGTTGTGTCGGCGAATCGCTCGCCGGTGAAAGGTTCTGTCGATGTAATTTTCAAAAGTGAATCGTTCTGTTGGCGAATCGTTCGTCATTGAAAAGTTCTGTCGGAGAAAAAATGAAAAGTGAATCGTTCTGTCGGCGAATCGTTCGTCATTGAAAAGTTCTGTCGGAGAAAAAATGAAAAGTGAATCGTTCTGTCGGTGAACCGATCAACGGCGAAACGAATGTCGGAGAAATGTTTCAGAATCAACTGAATTGTGAACCTCCTCCTTTCTTTGAAGTCGGTTAAAAACTTACAAGTAAATAGTAGCTAAATCGTATAATACACTGTGAATACTGCATAATATGATTTAATTTATACAATGATAAAATATTACAAGGGCATATTAGTTTCCGTTCATTCTATTTAACCTATTTTTAGCCTCTTAAGGAATCCTGGTTTTTTTTTTTTAAATAATTTTCAATGTGTTCTCAAGCCTCTCAATAAACCATGTGTCTGCATGGGTCGACACCCTTGCGCCATCCCATCTTAGCTCGGCGGGCTGTGCTGCAGATGCAGAAAATCTCTAATGGCGCGGCAATGCTGCCAGTGTTCTAAGCACTGATGTTTTTTTTGAGGCTCAATAATTTATTTTATTTTATACGTAGTCTTGTTGTTAATAGGTATTTAGTAGTTTTGGTTACTTGTACATTTACATATTTTTTTTTTTTTTTAGGGTTGGTAAATCTTCAAATGACTTGACGGAAGGGCGTGTCAGATTCTTACTGACTAAAACCCATTCATGTTCCTTCTAAAGCCCTTTGCAATCCAGGGCCGCGGTGACTCTTTCGAGCAAATACTACTTTTCATATACTATTTTAATAACCAATATTTTTATCTTGTCCTAAAGTATCACAGTAAAACTGTTGTGTCTTTCAAATTCTAACATATTGACCATTTCTAATTATAAATACTGGTTCTGGATGGGAGTGTTCCTGTTTACCAGCAACGATTTCACCAAGATCGTTTAAGAGTACTGTTGCCTTGCATTTTTTTGATGAGTGGCTGGTGCATACCCAGTACGTGTTTTTTATTGTAGAAGAGCTAAAGCCGTAAGTATACTTTCTATACCAAATTAGCTGTTTGCCTTTCTTCGATCTGATGTACTTGAAATCTGAAATAAAGCAAAAGCTTATTGATATTTAAAAGCTAGTTTATATCTCAGTATGAAAATACCAAAAGTTAGTCTAAACAGTTATTAAACGTCACGAATAGTTTATAAAATTTTATTAGGATAAAAGAGAGAGAAAATATCGTACAGATGAAATCAAATAGTCTGAGGAAGAAATGGCATCAACCACTAAAGTTTTAATATTATATCGTAGTAATTAAAGTCTAATCAATTATGATTAATGATATTTATTTTGTAAGTAGGTTAAACATAACACTTTTACACGTCAATCTTTTTTGGGCATTTTTAAACTAGATGACGCCGGTGTTTCCTAGCTGACTATCATGAGAAGAAACATCGAAACAAACTCAGAGGTCAAAGTCCATACAAAAGTACCGGTCAAATCATATGAGAACAATGTAGGTTAATGTCTAAAGTGGTATTTTGAGGAAAATACCACACAGATTTGAGTGGACCTGTCCAAACAGTGCAAGCATTTCTCAGTTATCGTGGAGCTCAAACTAAGAACTTTGAGGAGCTCAACGATTTGACGAACTAAATAACTCAAACTGCCAGACTAACATGAAATGAACCCCCATTTTTTATTATCTATCTTTTATTATTACCTTTTTAACTAGTTAAAAGTATGTAGATACATATATTTTCAATGATGCGTGTTTTAAAGTTAGACATTGATGATATCAATTATACAAAAACAAAATCACGTAAGCGTCGAAGTATTCCTCCGCATCGGTGTCATTCGACAACATGCTCAAAAGACTGGCAGCATTGCCACGTTGAACAGCAGTGCTAATTATTTGGGCCAAGAATGAGCCAGCCCTCTGGTCACGCAAAGCGTTAATCAGTCGGCGAGATAATTATGTTTTTAATTGTTTTTCTTTTTGTATATATGATGTATACACAAGGTGGAGAACGAAAATACTACAGTAAATTAAAACACTGGCAATACTAGTTCATCCGAATATATTGTCTTTTATCACAGATTTGATGTCACTAACTGCAACAGACTGCTTGGAATATTTCATCAGAATAGTAGTCACTATCCTTGACTACGGACTACTAGTACGGTACTAGTACTTACTAGTTACGGACGAAATTATCACGACGAATAACTACCGGAGAATTATTGCGAAGGACGGGACGGTTGACATATGTCGGGCATGTCACCATCCGGGAAAATTAATTCGTCACCTTAGTTCTGGTTGTTCTCGCCTAGCTATGGGAGAGTACTTAAATAGGCACTATCTTGAAGTCAGGGTTATCGATCAGCAACTTGCTCTGAAATAATCTCTTGCTTAATTGGAAGTGCCGTATTTCAGGTATGCGCCCGACCCAGTTCTCACTAATGGTGATATCACATTGTACTGAGAACGGTCCTTCATCACTGATTGGACTATTCTGGCCAATAAGCCTGATATAGTGGTGGTAGACCGAATCAAAAGGCGTGCAATGATTATAGACATAACTTTCACGCATGTCGAGAACCTCGTGACGGCCGAGAAAGATAGGCAAATCAAGTATCTTGACTAGGCCTGCGAGTTTATCGTCATGTGTGATGTGGAATCAGCAATCATTGTACTGATAGTCGTGTTAGCCAACGGCTTAATAGCCACGAGACCCGACCAGCACCTTAGGAGGCTCTCATTAGGTGGTTGGATCAAGGACTTCAATCTTGTACTCTGGAGTTAAAAAAAATACAAGGCTCAAAAAGTGAGATAATACGATTTTATTAGAATAACAAAGTTAAACTTAATGCAATCAGTCTGAAAAAGATATACAAGCAAAGTGCCAGAATAACAGTAAAGTTTTAAAATTTAATTATATATTATTATACAGTGAGAGAAAGAACATCTGAAAATTTTATTTTTTAAATTCTGATATATCTTCCATCTTTGACATAAAATTGTGGCGGAGGATGATTGTGGACCGAGTCACCAGATTTAATGTTGCCATGGTCATCTACAATTAGTTTTGCTTTGCACTTACTTGCTGTACGGGCAGTGCATTGCCAGTAAGTAGTTTTTTTGACAGAAGCGAAATTAGTAAAGCTGTAAGTGTACTCTTTGTGCAAAAGTAACTCCTTGCCTTGTTTAGACGTAACAAACTTAATATCTGAAAAAAAAAACATTGAAATAAAATTAAAATATGGTTAAACTGAACAAGGAGGTGGCTGACATTGTGTAGTGCCAAAAAGAGGCACGAATACTCAAATGCCGAGAAGTTTTTTTAGATGCGTGAGCCCAT
Organism: Mamestra configurata; assembly: GCA_002192655.3. Lineage (NCBI taxonomy): Eukaryota > Metazoa > Arthropoda > Insecta > Lepidoptera > Noctuidae > Mamestra > Mamestra configurata. The sequence goes on from NDFZ01005302.1 coordinate 207,486, forward strand.
CTACTAGCAATACCACCGCGGATAGATGCGACCTTTGGCGAGAGTAGCTCAAGCCCAGCCAAGCATAAAATATTTTATATATTCTCATTTATAAAATATTTAATGCTTGGCTGGGCTTTTTTCATTGTAATGAAATTACAAAACAGTAAGATTAAATATAGAAAATAGGTAAACACGTAGATGAAAAGACCAAAAAAAAATTCCATACGCCAAAACAGTCAAAATATATGTAGAAAATACTAAAAGTCATTTTTAAGGTTTTTAAGTTCTAAATGTTTTCCAATTGTACACATTGATTCAAAACACATCGTATATTTTTTAATAAGAACAACCAAAACATAAGCAATTCTAAAAAGAATACTCCTTAAATGGTTCTCTTGTCTCTTGTTTTTCGTTTTGGAGTAGTTTGCATAAATGTCGGGAATCCACTACAAATTCCTTGCATTTTGTATCACTGCCTCCTGTGCATTTCTAATAGGTGCATCATTTGGTAGAAGAGTACTTTTAAAACTTGTATGTATGCCCTTTGTACAAAATTAATCCCTTTCCTCTTCAAAAGCGTTAATGCAAACTAATTAAAAGCAATGAAAAATTGTCTGATTTTTTTTTTAAATTCAACATAACCCAATGCTATGACACTATAAAGATTAAAATTATTTATAAGGACACAAAAAAACAAAACATTTCAAAAAGAGCTTAACTGTATTTTCTGTACCTAGTTCATTATGTTCATGGTAATTTTGATTTTAGAATAATGGTTGAAGCAGTAGTTTACTTATGCAAAATTTGGCGCTTTCCTTTTTTAGGGTTTCGTACCCAAAGGGTAAAAACGGGACCCTATTACTAAGACTCCACTGTCCCTCTGTCTGTCTATCAACAGGCTGTATCTCATGAACCGTGATATCTAGATAGTTGACATTTTCACAGATAATGTATTTCTGTTGCCGCTATAACAACAAATAATAAAAAAATAATTCACTTAAAAATTAAAGGACGCTCTCATAGAAGAAACGTGTTTTTTTTTTGGTTTATTGTACGGAATCCTTCGTGTGAGAGTCCGACTCACACTTGGCCGGTTTTTCAGATTTTAAGTACATCGATATAAATATTGAACGACTTCAAGTCTGAAATTAAGTGACTTTATTCTCAAGTTGAAAGATTTTTATTAGAAAAATGCAAAATTTATGAAATAAAACACTGTTTAAAGGAATTGTTTATTTTTATAATTTAAGTTACAGATAAGGACAGTGACATCGCAAACATTTCTATTTCAAATTCGGATATACTCACCATCTTTTATATAAAATTGTGGCGGCAGATGGTTGTGATATAGGCTACTAGTTATAATAGTTTCATAAGCATCTACTATTATTTTCGCTTTACACTTTTTTCGAGAGCATCCTGTACATTGCCAATAGGTAGTATTTTTAGTAGAAGAGTATCTAGTGAAGCTGTAACAGTACTCTTTGTATAGAATTAACCGCCTGCCTCTATTAGAATTTATGTACTTGAAATCTGAAAGAAAGCAAATAAATAGTTAAGTACATAGAAAGATGGAATATTGTTATCACCAATACAAACATATACAATAAACTTCAATTGGTACTAATATACTTGAAATCTGACTTTGGTTTATTTTAGATTTCAAGTACACAACAATCTTATAAAATGGATATTAAGAAAAGTAACGTCGAGTTGAAAGTTTGTTTTTTTTTAAATCAACCAAGTAATAAAACACTGCTAAAAAGTTTTAATTTGATATTTATGCACAACTAATAGGTTATAACTACATGAAAATTGGGATAGTGACATCTTTAGCATATTGAAGTCTGAAATAATGGCCATCTTTTATAAAAAACTGTGGTGGTGAATGGCTATGATTAAAGTTACCAGATATAATACTTTCATAAGCATCTAATGTTATTTTAGCTTTACACTTTTTTCTAGAGCTTCCGGTGCATTGCCAGTTTGTTGTATTTTTAGTAGGAGAGTAATTGGTGAAATTATAAGTGTAGTCTTTGTAGAGAATTAACTGCTTGCCTCTATTTGACTTAATATACTTGAAATCTGAAAGAAAACAAATATAATTAGTGCAATATATAGAAAGATGGATTGCTTTTTTTTTTTGTCCATAATGCGTAATTATGGTATTACTACTTTCAACTTGATGTACATCAAATACCAACATATACTACTTAAACATGACTACTGATATATGTACTTAAAATCTGACTTTGCTTTATTTTAGATTTCAAGTAAGTAGACCAATAAAAATATTGATATATTTGAAATAAAGCAAAGTAATTGTGCAGTTGAAAACTTCTTTTTTTATTAGACATTATAGAGGGTATGCGGAACAAGGTGTAAAGTCCGGCAAACCTCCATTTAAAAGAGAGGATCCTCCGACCGGACGACTGTAGTGTCTGGTGGGCAAATGCCCGGTAGTTGATCTTCGAGCTGTTGTACATATTCAAATCTCACGGAAGCTTCTGATACGGCAATGCAGGATTCGGAACAAAGCCTAAAAGATTTATATTTACAACACACACATATAATTAATTGACTAATATTAAAACAAACAAAGTGTTTTGTATTAGTATTTTTCTGTTTAAAATGCCCTCCACAAAATCTAATTACACGTACATTAGTATGGGACGCTACTTGTGTCGATACTCTTGCGCCATCCCATCTTCCTAGCTCTCATCTTATCTCCCGACCTGTCCTGGCGCTGCCGCTGCGGCTGCAGAGAACCTCAAGTATATAATAAACTTGTTGGTAGTTATATTTTCGAGCCGTTTGGGGTTGAAACTCTTGGGTCTTGGGGTAGGAATGAGTGCGCATAACTTGTTTAAAGATCTCTCAAGACGCTTAGTTGACACTTCGTGTGACCCAAGGGTTGGCTTTTACCTTGGTCAAAGAATAAGCATTGCCATACAACGTGGCAATGCCGCCAGTTTTTTGGGTACACTTCCAGTCGACAGCGATGCGGATAAATTTTTTGACGCCATATTTTAGGGTTAATTTAGTTAAGAGTTTGTATTTTCATTTCTAGTATATATAGTTAGTTAAGTATTTATTAAAAAAGTTGTAAATATTTATTACACGTTAAAACATATGTATGTATATGTATAAAATATTTTATTAGGATCATAAAACATAAGACCTCGATTTGAAGCTGACAATTTGAATAAAAAATATTTAAAAGTTCCTTATTATCTTACGAAATTTAAACAAACACAATGAAAATATCTTTTAAATTAAATTATTACTTTATTAGTAAACCTAATTAGATACATATATGAATATAAAATAAATTTAGATTCTAAAATATTGTCCATTATTGATTATGAATTGAGGTGGTGGATGGTTATGGTCTAGGTTACCAGATATAATTTTACCATGACCATCAACAACAATTTTTGCCTTGCAACAATTTTTGGTTCGTCTTGAGCACTGCCAGTAGGTAACTTTTTTTCTGGAAAAGTATTTAGTGAAACAGTATGTGTGGTCCCTGTGCAAAATCAACTGTTTGCCTCTCTTCGAATTTATAAATTTGATGTCTGAAAATGACAATTTTAACATGTGACATTGATAAATATTTATTTGGTAGTTTTATTATTCTATAAGTATTAAACGATTTTAAAAGAAGGATACACATTATATAATTAAAATAAGCTGATTTAAAGGTGTACAAGTGAAGTGAACTCAAGCAAATTCAACCACACATGAACACTTGTTAAGTTTAGAAGACTTTATTACGATTACTGAGTAAAACAAAGTTGACAATATGTTTGAATAAATATGACATAAACATACATAAATTCAACATTTTTATTTCCAGGTGTTGTGTTGAAACAAAATAAAGTTTAAGCACACATGACACAAAATACTCGAAATGTACTTGAAAATTAATTATAGTCTGAAATACTGTCCATTTTTTACAATGTATTTAGGTGATTGATGGGTATGGTCTAAATTACCGGGATACGATTTTATTATGACTATCAACTACTAATTTTGCCTTGGAATAATTATTTGTGGTTCGCCCGATTGAACATTGCCAATAGGTTCTTTGTTTTGTGTATAAGTATTTTGTAAAGTTGTACGTATAGTCTTTATGAAGAATCAACCGCTTGCCTCTGTTCGAATTAACGAACTTGATATCTGAAAATGATAGTTACATTTAGTACGTTTGTCATAAATATAGGTAACTAATAAGTTACTTGACTTTTAGTTCATGATTTATGTATATGTCACCGGAAAATTGCAGACTCCGTAAGATTGTAATAAATCTTATATTATAATTTCTATATGAAATATTATGAAAAAAATCGTTGCGTATACATTTAATCCCATCCAAATTCAATAGTTTCCAATATATACGTGTCTTATTTAGAAGAAATAGTTTACAATTTCACGCGATATTTTACAATCTTACGGCGTTTTTTTGTCACCTTTTTTATTGTTTATTAAAACAACTGATTTCTTAACGGACATGAAAATAAACTCAAATTCAACCACATATACGTTAAACATTTGTAAGTATTCAAAGTGTTAATAAATATAGAGCGCAAAACACTCGACCTGAATGAGATAGGTACACAATTAACCATAATACTTTAAAAATACTTTGACGTTATACTTTAAATATACCTAATCTAATTAGCGTACTTTGACATCTATTACTACTTTGACGTGCATTTTATTTTTCAGCTCGAGATGTTCCTCAAAGAAGAGTTTTGGTCGAAGGGTGTCGTGTATCGACGTTTCCGCGGCCAGCTGCGCGACACCAGTCAGCGAAACACGACGCCGTCATTTCGTGTGCAATTGTTTAATAAGGTTTATTAATATGTATCAGTTTGTTATTGTTTAAGATTATTTTGTGTATTGTGTCTATGGGCCTCAGTAGCCTGATAATAAAATGATGATTATTATTACTATTATTATTATAAACATGACGCGTTCAGAGCCCTAACTGATGAAACCACAAAGCGAAATAAATATGATGTATAGACATAACCTTGATATTCTCGGCCTCCTCAAACGCAATTACGATGACGTAGCCCCCGCATAGCGAGGCTTCTATTTCTGTCTGCGGGTTTTAAAAAACCTAACCTATCCGATTCGGGATGACCTAAGTTCCCTCTGACCTGACCTTCTTTGGCCATGTGATTGCTCAGAACGTGTTATGGCTTTTCTTAATTTACAGAACGCGTTGTCACCGATTTTTAAGTGCCTCGAAGCGAATTTCAGGTTATGGTCGTTTGAAAAAAGTTACAATATTTTACATCTCTTTTTTAGGGTTCCGTACCCAATGGTAACCAACGGAAGCTTAGTACTAAGCCTCCGCCGTCCGTCCGTCCGTCCATCCATTCGTCCGCCTGCCTGTCAAAGGGATGTATCTCAAGAACCGTAATAGGTAGACAGTGGAAATTTTCAGAGTGTGTATTTCCATTTGCGCTATAACAAAAAATAATAAAAAAATAACTCACTTAAAATTAAAGGACACTCTCATAGAAGAAACGTGTTTTTTTTGGTTTATTGTACGGAACCCTTCGCGTGAGAGTCCAACTCACGCTTGGCCGGTTTTTCAGATTTTAACAAATAATGTAAGAAACGTGTTTTTTTTTGTTTGTGATATGGAACCCTTCGTATGAGAGTTCGACTCCCACTTGACCGGTTTTTTTTTTAAATTCTATTATGTAATCCATAAACGACAGGTAAAAAATAATAAAACATGAGAGAGACTTACTTTTACAAGCAGTGGTTTGAAGTACTCTTACATAATTTTAAAAATAAACGACATCGTTTGCAGTTCTTCAAAGTCCAGAAGTTTTTTAAATTCTGAAATATTGCCCATTACTGATGACAAATTTAGGTGGTTCATGGGTATGGTCTAGGTAACCAGATATAACTTCACTATTGCCATCAATTACTATTTTCGCCTTGCAATTTCTTGAGGTTCGCCCTGTGCATTGCCAGTACTTAGTTTTGCTTCTAGAATTGTATTTAGTGAAGCTGTATGTGTAGTTTCTGTGCAAAATCAACTGCTTGCCTTTCTTCGAATTAATGAATTTTATTTCTAAAACAAACAAAAATATTTAAAGTACTCTAAAGTATTATAATTTCGAAGTACAAATATAAAAGAAGAAAAATTTATAAAACTTTTTCAGTTAAATTTTTTAACAGAAGAGCTCGATCTGTTGAATGAGTGGATTTAAATAAAAGTTTCAAATATAAAACTGAGATAGACAAAACATACTTTATTTAACCTGCACCATAATTTAACACTCCTATTTAACAATAATTATGCTAAATATCTAACAAAAATAAAATAATTATGTTACGTACAAAATGTACGAAGAAGCGAGCTAAAAATTATACTTTAAATTCTGATAAACAGTCCATCTTTGACGAAAAACCGAGGCGGTGGATGGTTATGATCTAGAATACTGTATTCTAGGATACTGGATTTGTTATCATGATTGTCCACTACCATTTTCGCTTTGCAGTTATCTAGGGTCCGTCTCGCACAAAGCCAGTGAGCTGTTCCTTTAGCCGAAGAACTATGGTGAAAATTGTACGTGAACCCTTTGTGTATAATCAACCGTTTGCCTTTCCTCGAGAATATGTACTTGAAATCTGAAACAATGCATGTTTTTATAACTATTCAAACAGCAAAGAAACGCATAAAATAAAATCCCGATTACAAGTATGAGAGATGTATTCGGGTAATCTAACTTTTCGAAGCTGGAACTGCCGTATTAAACGAAGATGGCGAGGAGGGACGATTGAAAAGCGTTTAAAATTTAATACATTCTATTAAGATAAAAACAAAAATCATAACTCGATTTGAAGAATACATAGAATCAACCGCCACCAATAAAATTGATAAAAAATATAACTATCTTTTCATATGCAAACCCAGGGGATCAGTTTCTCAAAAACCCTACGCCCAAAGCCCGATATATAGTGGAGCAGACACTCAATCAGGTTACCACAAAAAAAAATGTACTTCTTTATCTACATTAAAGTTAATAAATTTCATTAGAAGTAAATGCTAATTTACTATAACATGATTTATATAGTTTTTGCGTTTTAACATGGCAACAACGGTCACTGTCCCACTTCCATTTCCTCTCGTACTTTATTTCTTAAACAGAAATACCGTGATCATCAACATTTAAAAAACGACACGTAGTCTTTTCGGAACTTTACGAAAAGATATTGAAGAAAGGACAATGACCGCTAGTGCTATGTTAAAACGCAACAACTATAATAATATGTAATTTCCATTATTGATATAGAATTCTGGTGCTGGATGAGTGTGGTCCCCGTTCAAATATACAATATAACCATTATCATCTACTATAAGTTTCGCTGTGCATTTTTTTCTGACGCGTCCAGAGCATTTCCATGTTGTAGTTCCTTTAGTAGAAGAGTAATTATTAAAGCAGTACGTGTACTTCTTATGTAGAACTAACCGCTTGCCCTGTTTTGAATTGATGTACTCGAAATCTAAAATCGAAAAGATTTTTCTAAGTTAGAAAGTCATTATCAAGTTGGTAATTGGTGAAACGTGTTCCAACGTGGACCACAGCGTCGCTTTTCATCAGGTGAGATTGTGGAAAACGCGAGCTTATCACTATCACTACATATTATAAAACAAAGTCCTCCACCGCGTCTGTCTGTTTGTCTGTTCGGGATTAACTCAAAAACTACTGCACCGATTTTCATGCACCTTCACCAATGGATGGGGATATTCATGAGGAAGGTTTAGGTGTATAATTCGTCCCGAAATTCCTACGGGAATGGGAAAAATGGGGCAAAATCAATTATAAAAAAGAAACTAAAGAGATCTCTTCCATTTTATTTTAATAATAAAGTGTACCAGTGACAATGGACAAAAAACTGTTATCGCAACAGAATTATTTGGCATTTCATATTTGACACAGCTTTAGACTGCCGCATTTTTACAGGTTTGATTTGGCTCGGATTTTATCATGACACAACATTCTAATATATTCTGCGTCACTTAAATGAAATGTTGTTTTCGGATGGCTGTGTTCATGGGCGCTTTTAACCTTTTGAACGCCATCTTCACGTATACATGACAAGCAAGCGCGTGCCCTGTACGCCAAACGTCACAAATATGTGACAAAAAGTACGGTGAATTTGTGGCTTGGCGTCGGGGGCACGCCGATGCGTTTATGCCCTGGCGTTCAAAAGGTTAACAATATGGCCGCTAGTGTGCAATGCGATCCTGGCCTTACAAGTGTTACTGCGGCGCGATGAACACTTCCAGGGGAGTTAGTCTTTTGTCGTCAAGTGGTGGCAAAAGGTGTAGCCGTCGTACAGCAATAAATGGTGTCCTTTTCTTGACCTAATGTACTTGTGATCTGTAAAAAAAGATTTGGCTTCGATAGCTAAATAGATAAGTTAGAAATGTACAACCAGCTCATAATATTTAAATTAGCCAGTATGCTTTAGGAACTGACACAACTCAAAGTTACCGTTGAATTGACTATTAAATAGCGAAAAGAAAGCCCTTGTCTAATTGGCAACGTCAAGAAAATGACAACAATATAAAAATACTAGTCAACTTTTTGACGTTTATTTATTTATCTATTTAATTAAGGACTTAGAATTCTGGCAATCATTTCTTTTATATGATGCACGTTTATATTAGACAGTATTTACATACATCAACGTGTGACAGAATGAACGCAATACCTGAAAAGGGTGTACTTCTCACTATGAACAATATGATTTTACTATGGGACCAACAATAAAATAATGGCGAATCGGCGTGCGCATATCTCGACAAAATTCACTGAACCGTTTATTTTTATTTCGGGATATTCCCATAGTAAAAGTTGTTCATAATGATGAATACAATGATCCCAGTTCAGGTATTGCGTTTATTCTATTAAACGTTGTATAAGCGCTATTTACACTAACAAGGGAAAAATAATGCAAAAAAAACTGAAGTTCGTCTTGTATTTTTGCTATTTACACGAATGTACAAGGTGCTAGACTACAATCACTTATTTTATTACATAAATAGTGAAACAAAAACTAAGTTCCAAAAGCACTAAACCTTGGTACCTACTTATAAAAAAAGACAAACGTGCAAGTTAGTTTTTTTTTCTTTATTGACTCGCAGGTCAACCTAGACGGTTGTTATTTGCTTAACCGGACTTTTTTTTTTTTTAAGGGTGGGAAATCATCAAATGACTTCTTCCGCTCTGGGTGGAGCGGAAGGGCGTGCCAGACTCTTACTGACTAAAACCCATCCGTGTTCCTTCTAAAGCATTTGCGTTCCAGGGCCGCGGTGACTCTTTCGAACAAATTCCGCAACCCTGGCTGCTTAACCGGACTTGCGTGTGGCGGCCTAAATATAAATTAAAACCTCCAGACAGGGCCCAATGTTAGTTAAAAGAAGACAGGCGTTTTAATTTTCTTCCTCTTTGTAATCCTATCGAACAATCTGACATATTCTCCATTATAAATATTGAACGCCGGGGGCGGGTGGCTGTGTCCGTGAATGCTTGAAGTTATAGTCCCACCATTGTCTATAACTATCCTCGCCTGACAGTTTCTACTTCGACGAGATGAGCATTTCCAATGATCTGTTCCCTTCTTCTCAAACCTGTTATGATGACAGTAAGTGAAGCCTTGGTGAAGAACCAACGGCTTTCCTTTCACTGATTGAATGAACTTGTATTCTGGAAATATATGAGTTTGATTGAATCATATCAATCTTACGTCAACTTCATTCGAAATAAATTAATAATAAACACATTTTTTAACAAGATTAGAAGGGCTATTAAAATTCAATGCGTGTGCAAAATTTTGTGTTTGTACTGTTGACCATTGAGGCGTTTCTTCGGCTGGAGTCAACCCAAGATGGAGAATCAGGTTATTAATGCATTGGAACTGAACCAACATTTAAGTACAGTTGTAATTCTATAGGATAAGAAGTAATTCAGCTTGCAAGATTTTATCTATACATACTAACAACAAATTCAAATGCAACAAAACTTGCAAAGAGATTCGGCTTTTGTATAGGAACATAAAAATTTATTGTTATCGGAACTGAACCAAAATGTTCGAATACAGTTTGCAAGATTTTATCTAAAACAACAAACAAAAAATCAAATAAAAATACAACTTTTAAAAAGATTCGGATTTTGTTCAGTAAAAGATCGAAAATTCAAGTCAAGGGTTGTGTAATGAAACTACAAGGGTCAAAAATATTATCATATTTCTATTTAATTTACAATCATAGAAATAAATTAACATTAGAATATTTTTTTTTTGGAAACACAAGTCAATGTCAAACATTGATAAAGTTATTCCTTAATTAATTAAAAAACGTCAATCAACACGTTAAACTTAAAATCTGATACCCAATTACGGCAAACTAATGAAAAACACAGTACTTCTCAAATTTTTAAACAACCATACTGACTTGTATAAAAGTGCCTGCCTATAAAAATAAAAGTTATCATGCTTGTTAACATTCGATTTGAATAGTCAATTTTAAATTTAGAAAAAGCTACAAAAATATATCCCATTCAAAATTGAATATTCAACAATCCCTACCGCGAAAAGTTTTATGATAAGTTCTGATATACTGTCCATTTAAGACACAGAACTGAGGCGGGGCATGGCTGTGGACGTCGTTACTGGCTTCTAGCATTACGCTGCGGTCACTATCCAACACTAGTGACGCCTTGCACTGCTTGCTTCGACAGGAAGTACACGCCCAATGGTGCGTGCCCTTTGTTCGGACACTTCGTCTATGGGAGAACGTATAATCCTTGTACAGGATTATCGGCTTGCCTTTCAAGGATTTTATGTATTTGTATTCTGAAAACACATGAAATATACAAATTAAGAATCGCAGTTACTCTAAATTTCATTTTTGGCAAAACTTAAGTTAATTGAAGAGTGTCAGCATAGTAAAAAATTTTTTTTTTTTTCGCTTTGTGTAACACTTTTGAATTTCGATGAACTCTGTACTAATTCTATTTTAAAAACAATGCTATAATTTTATTAATAACGAATCAAGCTGACGTGAGATTCTGGAATAAACTTTATAACTATATGAAAAAAAAATGCTATTGCGTATTGAAAATTCTTTATTCTAAATGTCTACACGTCACTACTTATCTTCATGTTTTTATTTATTAGTATACTCTATGATGCACTCCGTCAATAACAGAATATTGCCGAGGTGTGTGATTATGTTCATAATTTGCAGATATAATGGCTTTTTTTGAGTCTAATACTAATTTCGCTTTGCAATTTTTGCTGCGACTCGATGTGCAAATCCAGTGTTCAATACCCAGTGATTGAAGAGTCCGTTGCCAGTAGTAAGTGTAGTCCTTGAGCAGTATTAAATTTTTGCCCTTCAGGGACTTGACGTATGTCATTTTATCTGAAATAAAGAATACAACCTTTTTAAAGTCAACATGGAATTTATAGCTTTGCTAGCCGATGGATGCGAGACGCACAGGAACGGTTTTTGTGGCGGGGGAGGCATATGTCCAGCATTCGGCTGATATGATGATGATGATGGCATTTCATTGTTAGGCTTATTCACAGTTTTCGAAAGAATAGAAAATCAATAAAGCTGTCAGACAGACATTTAAAATATATATATATATATTACTGGTCGACTTGCGTTTGACCACTATCTCAACTGATAGAAAGTGATGATGTGGTCGACGATGGAGTCCGCTTGTCTAGAAGTAATCTTTTCATACTTTACTTAAAGACATCCAGGTTGTAGCAATCAGGAAACCATCCTCTCCTTAGCTATAAGCACAGAGAAAGCATTCCCAAAATGTTTTGTGTGATGTGTTAGGAGACACACAAACATACACAAAAAAGGAACAACCCACGAACCAGAAACAGATATTAAAACCTCACAGTCAGCAGTTATTCTCTCTATATTTAACGTTATAACACAAAACGCTATCTACATTACATTTAAACTTCACAGGGTTATTTTATTGCATGGCTTTCTAACCAGCACTCCATCCATTACATTAAATTGTGGTGGTTGATGATTATGGTCGTAATTAGCTCTGATAATATTTTTCTCTGCGTCCAACACTATTTTCCCTTTACATTTTTTACTGCGACTCGACGTGCAAATCCAATGTTCAATGGCTTTCGAGTGAATGGTTCGCTGCCAGAAATACGTGTAGTCTTTCAGCAGGATTAACTGATTTCCTCTCATCGATTTAATGTACTTAATTACTGCAACAAATATTAACAAAGTTTAGTTAAAAGACAAAATGTTACAAGTTTTTTTACAGAATGATCAAACATAAATGCGTAAGGCTATCAAGTTTGAAGGAACTATGTGTTTTTTGCCAGAAAGTTAATCGAAATAACTGAAATTTTCATGAAATGTAGGTACTTCTTCCATAGATGAATTAATAACAAATCTTTTTGCGGATAGGAAGAAGCTATATTTGACGTGCAAATACAATTGAAATATATTTTTACTTTATCAATAAACGATTCAGCGATTACACTACTTAAGAGCGTTTGCGACGTACGACATTTAATACAAACTATCAAGTCCTTATTTTATCTTTTTTTTCAATAAGACAATTTTTTTTCATTTTTGGGACAAGCACACCACACATTCCCAACCACTGCAACTCCAGAAAGTAAGAATCAACAGTGGCGACCACCAGAAAAAACGCCGAGTCAATGAAGCTCGACGCGTCCCGGAGAAACGATTTAACTGTCTTGGATCCCACAACGAAATTAATCAGAAAAGCAAAGCGAAGGGTTCCTAAAAAAATATAATTTCCACTTCCATATTAAATTTCGAAATAAAACATTTCGAAAATGTTTTCTGCTAACTTTAAAGACCTATGTATTCTGTTTAGTTGTAACACTATTTTATGCGTATGTATTGTTGCTTGTTGCTATTCCACCAATTCGCACTAAATGTTTCCAAACGTCTTTTATAATGTGCATAGCAAAGGAGTGGAACTCTCTGCCTGCGTCTGTGTTTTCGAACGCATACAACCCTAATCTCTTCAAAATTAGAGTGAACAGGCTTCTTCTGGGTAAGCTCGCTCCATCGTCTACTTTGTCTCTGTCATCTATGACCTAGACAAGATTCAAGAGCAAACCCATATTAAATTAAAAAAAATGTAGTTTCATCAAAATTGGTTCATTTATTTCGAAAAACAAGAACTTGAAGTTGTATGAAATGCCGAACGTCGTTAACGCTCTTAAAGACAAAATTGTTACACAAATTCAATAACTAAACTCCTAAACTTCTAGATATAGCATTACTGGCATGATTGCCTTACACGATGATTAATTAAGATTAAGAAATTAACTGATATTTCATAAACTTGACTATATAATATGAGTGTATTTTTTAAGTGTAATTACAACATATTTAGTGTATGTTTACACTTAACTACCGGCTACTATAAATTAAACAAAGATCCATCATTAATCTAAAAACTACCTACAGGTAAAGCTACTGACATAAATGTCTTACATGATTGGATTAAGAAAATTACTGATATTTCATAAACTTGATAATACAATTTAAGTGTATTTTTTAAGTGTAACTACAACATATTTATTTTAAGTTTAACACTTAACTACCAACGGCTGCTACAAATTAAACAAAGATCCAACATTCATCTAAAACTACCTACAGATAAAGCGACTGACAAAATTATCTTACACAATTGGATTAATAAAGATTTTGACTTAGTTCCTAAAATTAAATATAAATATAATGAGTAGTTAGTTTGAATATAGAACAAGTTAATATTATAAAATAAACTAACCGGCCAGCGGCCAGCATACCATTTATACATAACAAAACTCTTGACATAATTCTCTTGCGCAATCTATACTTTAAATAATACTTAATAAAATGTGTTTGTATATTTGCACGCGCTAATTTCTGAAACTACGAAAAAAAATTCTTGAAAAATGCGCGATGAAAAAAGCGGAATATGCGCGTACGTAGCAGCGGGCAAAAGCTAATGGTTAAATAAAGTCGTTAACTGACTTAGTTCCTATTACCTACTTAAACATGAGTAGGTATATAATTTGAAGTGTTTTTTTTACTTTATGGGCCATCGGCCACTACATTATTTTTAGTATTTTCAATAGTAAAATATCTAGATCGAAGTGTGTACAACATTTATGCTAATTGAAGAATAACTAGATAGTGTTGATGGTGAAAAATAATTATTTGGTTTTGTGTGGTATTTGAACGAACAACTGCCTTTTATTTCTACTCTATATTTTAATTTGCGGATACGAATAACAGTTAATATTTATATTAATAATTTAAATTAATATAAATTCATATTAATACAATAATTTCACAAAAGTAGGATAGAATACTGACGTGATTGACTTACGCGATGTTTATATATACTGACCAAGTCTCTTAAGTAGAAAATATTGAATATATGACATGATAATATACGTCGAAGCTGTATTTGGCGTGAAATAGCAATGTATTTATTTTTACTTTAACACTACATGGCCAGCGGCCATTATTTAAGACGAAATCGTTACACAATTAATTTAACCACTCAAACTCTAAAACATCGCTACTGACATAATTGCCTAACGCTTAAGCCCGGTTTCTGAATTGAGTAATTATAGTTGAGAACGTGTTAAACCCTACTTTGCTGTCCAATCGGATATGAATGTGACGGAAGAGAGAGTGCATCTGTGTTTGCGCACACTTGTACACTATTATATCTGCCGCGCCGATGGCTAGTCTGCGTTGAGATTGGCCGCAGCGCCGTGACCTAAATCGGTCAGGAGGACCACTAAGGATCGACGATCGATCGACGTTGATCGATTGATGTAGTAGCTTTGGCTGATCGAGATATACCGGGCGTTGGTGTAGTAAAAACTGTCGATCGACGTTGACTTATCAATCGATTGGTGTGGTAGCACCCTAAGGAAGGGTTCGACAAATACTCAACATCAAATGCTTCATTCAGAAATGGGGTGATAGTAGATAAAGAGTTAACTTGAGTATATTTTAGGTTATACAATTGAGGTTATTTTTAAGCATTTCGACTACGCAAGTTAATTATTCATGTACACACGATTCTATGACAGATCAGATAAATATTTTTTCCTTACAATCTAATATACTGCCCATCCGAATAAAAATATTCAGGTGGTTGATGATTGTGATGTTTCTTTTCAATTATTACATTTCTGCGAAGATCCAGTATTAGTTTCCCTCGACACTCTTTACTACCATCCGCTACGCAGAACCAATAATCACAGCTTTTCGACCGAACGTTTGGCCGATGGTAGTAGATGAATCCATTGTAATTTATCACCTGCTTACAGTTCCACGATTTGATATAATTGAAAATGTCTGAAACAAATAAAAAATAAAGCTTTATTACTGCACAACATGAATCGTTGTAGGTTTGACACCACAGTTGCTGAAAATAGGATCAAAAGCATCAGTAAAGTGTTCTAACTACGCAGTACACATGTTGACGAACATCACCAATATTTGCAATAAATATGAAGCAAATAAAGTGAATCACATAAAACAAAACGATTTGGTTATTTATATTATTGCCGTTATATGCTGTGAACCAAAACAATCATAAAAAAATCATGAGAAAGGAGGCGGGATTTTTAATTAGTTATCAAAAATGACATGAAACTTTGAATTTATTAGATTTTGTATTCGATGATTTAACGCAAAACTTTAATTAATCATATTAACAATACTTAAAACTAAACATATGAGTCATTGTCAGATTTTGTTCAGGTAGCTACCGGCTTCAAAGAAATTTTCAATTTGAATATGCATAATGTGTTGAAACCTGTTTACTTTTAGACTATTCCCTCTCACTGCAGGGCAAAAGCCTCCCATTCTTCCTTCTATTCTTTCCAGTTCTGGGCTAGTGTGGACCAATCCTGTCGATAGGCGTCAAGCTCGTCCTGCCATCTCGGCCTGGGTCTGCCGCGATCCCGCCGGATATTTCCTGGGACCCACAATGTGATTGTTGTAGCCCATGAATTGTTCGACATGCGGCAGACGTGTCCGGTTCAGCCCCATTTAAGCTTAGCTGCTTTTTGAGTGACGTCAGCGATTTTAATTTTAGACCGCAGCGCGCGGTCCGTTAATCTAACTCCAAGTATGCTGCGCACCATTGCTCGCTGGCAAACCTCGGCTGAGCTGTCAAAGGCCAGGTTTGAGCGCCGTATGTAAGAATAGGGAGAATGCGCATGTCCATCAATTTGCGCTTATTGCAAATTGGAAGGTCTCTTTTCATAAGTGCCTTCATCGACCAATAGCTCTTCTAGGCGTTTTCTTGTCTCGCCTGGAAGGAGACTATTTGTTCGAGGTAGATATATTCTGGAATATATCCAAATATAATCTCCACACCTACTACATATATGTAGTTTATGTATGTTCGCCGTTAGTCATGAGTTTGGTATTTGACATGTTCATCCGAAGTTCAATCTCGAGGCTTGCTTTATATTGGTCACTCAGCATTTCTAGTTCATACGGTCGATTCTGTAAACATGTCGAAGTGGAGGCTTGGGTGAAGTGATCACGAGGTGAGCTGTCAATCCATTTAATCAAGATGGAATGACAGCTCACTTCGTGATCACGTAACATCTTGATTATATGGATTGACAGCTTACTAGCGATCACTTCGACATGTTAACAGAATCGACCGACAGCTGTCGATGATGAGAATAGGACGATATCGTCGGCGAAACGAAGGTTGGTCAACCTTTATTTGCCGACGATAACGCCTTTTTCTGCCAAGGATGCTTCAAAAGTGGCAGTGAATAGCTTTGGAGACAGCGGGTCTTGCTTGAAACCTATGCTAACTACAAAAAAAATATAAGCACAGTAGCTCAATGTTTCATTCTCGGTTTTTTTTTTTCAAACCTATATTTTATAACCTGGGGTGACAAAAATGAACAACTCTGTTAGGTACTGACCCAATGATCTATGTATACTCAGTTACCAAAAACTACCAAATAAAATATATTAGAGCAGTGTTACGAGATATCGTTAGATATATACGTACCAAAAGAGTAAAACCTATTTATTAAGAGAAATTTCGATCACTAGCAATAATGACAAAAACGATTTTTAGACATTCAGGACAAGTTTACCATCGCGAAATTTTATATAACCCACTTATTAACTAGGATCGTTATTTATTTATTAACGTGCACAAACGACTTGTAAGAAAAAAAAAAAAATACAGAGAGAAAAGCAAAGGTACTTCAGTTAAGTTATTGATTTGATTTGTCTGTATGTGTTTTTTTTTTAATATTTTCATTTTGGTTTCACTTCGACTACATTCTAACGTATACTCCTTTAGAGAAAAAATATCGCGGTGGTTCATGATTATGTTCATAATTTGCGCTGACAATTTTTTTGTTAGTGTCTAATATTATTTTCCCTTTGCAACTTCTGCTGCGACTCGAGGGGCAAATCCAGTGTTCAACGCCTGTCGATTGAAGAGTCCGCTGCCGGTAGTAAGTGAACTTTCTTAGCAGAATCAACTGCTTGCCCTTCATTGACTTTATATACTTGATATCTGAGGAAATAAGATAAAAAACAATTTGGCTAATAATTTGGAACATTATATTAGTAGGCAAATGGTACCTACCATTTTCTCAGAGACCTAAAGCACTAAGTTAAGTTGACAGGATTATCTATGTAACGTGATAATTAGAAAACAAAGTTATTTACTAACGTATTTGCTGAACTTGAGTACATCGACAATATACATGATGAATGTTGAAGTTGTATTCGACGTATAATAATAATGTTTTAATTTTTAATTTAACACTAAACGGCCAGCGCCATTACATTGTTTTAAGACAAAATCGTTACACAATTCCAATAACTAATTTCACAAAACTAAACTAATCTACTAACAAGATTGACTTACGCTATGGTTACATCAAGAAAATTATTAACTGACTTAGTTCTTAAAGTTTAGCATATTGAGTATGTGATAAGATTATATAATTTGAAGATGTGATTTTACGTGAAATAACAATGTATTCAATTTTACTTTGACCACTACATTACTTTAAGACAGAATTGTTACACAAATTCAAACACTCATCTCACAATACTCCAGACATGACTACTAACATGATTGTCTTACGCGTCGGTTAGATAAAACAAATTATTAACTGTCTTAGTTCCTAAGTTTGAGTACATTGAGTATAATTTAAAATTGTATTTGACGTGTCAGTACTGATAATTTATAAATAGCCGCTATGACATTTAAGACAAAATCTTTACACAAGTCCAATCACTAATTTCACAAAACTAGACAATCTACTAACACGATTGACTTACTTTATCTAATCTCTAATCTAAAATCTAACCAAGATCAAGTAAATTATTAACTAAATTTGTTCCTAAAATTGAGTATATTAAACTTGATTATATAAATTGAAGCTGTATTTGGCGTGAAGTAATAATGTATTTAATTAACTTTTTACACTAAACTGCCGGTGGCAACTACATCATTTTAAGACAGAATTGTTACAAAAATTCAACTACTCATCGCTCAATTTGTCAGACATACTAAGCGTACTACTAGTTAGTAGGTATATAATTTGAAGCTGTATTTCACGCGAATTAATAATGTATTTATTTTTACTTTAACAATAAACGGTCAATTGCCCCTACATTATTTTAAGACAAAATCGTAACAATAATATTTAACCACTCGAAACTCAAGACAGGCTGACAAAATTGCCTTACAAAGTTACACGGTGATCATATTAAGTATATTGCCGGATTAGAACCTGTTTGTGTATTAAGTATTTTGAATCAAGAACGTGTCAAACCCCACTTTTAGCCAAATTTCCATATTCAACGTCAAATACTCACAATTCAGAAACGAATTTCAACCACTTAGTCCAGTCAAATTACGCCGAAAATTAGGCTTACCTTTCAAACATTCTTAATTCCGTTTTTTTTGCCGTTAACGTGTAGAGTATAGGCAGGGAAGTAAGTAAAAATTTATGTGATGATTATTTTTTTAAATAAATATCTAATTTCAATCATCACTCGATGGTAAAAAATATTAACTGGCATGTTTGCTTGGAGCATTTGTAAAAGAGAACGAGTTTTACAAGTAGATCAATAAGTAAAACATTTAAATCCGTGCATTTATAATTATTTTTTTTGGGAATGTTATTTTTAAATTGTATTTTAACGTAAAAATTTACTTCTTTGTTTTCATAATACTATTTAAATATCTTAATTCGCTAACCAACAAAATTGTTTGCGATAGCGATTCAGGAAAAACTGTAACTGGATTAAATTGAGTTTAATTTTGACTTACGGGCCATGTCTGACTTAATAATAAAAATAAACCCGTTTTTGTTTTTTACATAATGACCGGGTTATGGAATATGTTTAATTTTTTATATTCTTAGAAGAGCTAACGTCAAATACACGATTCAAAAAGAAAAACTGAGTAACGATTTTTTGTAAGGTTAAAGCTAATTTGACTGGCCTAATTTTAGATTATTGTGAGACATTAATAGATCGCAAGTTAATCATACATATGCAAGTGTTTGTGATGGAACAGACATTTTTTTTTCCTTACAATCTAATATACTGTCCATCCGAATAAAAATATTCAGGTGGTTGATGATTGTGACGTTTCTTTTCAATTATTACATTTCTGCGAAGATCCAGTATTAGTTTCCCTCGACACTCTTTACTACCATCCGCTACGCAGAACCAATAATCACAGCTTGTTGACCGAACGTTTGGCCGATGGTAGTAGATGAATCCATTGTAATTTATCACCTGCTTACAGTTCCACGATTTGATATAATTAAAAATGTCTGAAACAAATAAAAATAAGCTTTATTACTGCACAACATGAATCGTTGTAGGTTTGACACCACAGTTGCTGAAAATAGAATCAAAAACATCAGTAAAGTGTTCTTACTACGCAGTAGGTGCGCATGTTAATTAAGACCCGTATCACCAATAATAATTTTCAATGAATGGGAAGCAAACAAAATGAATCTTAACAACTGGGTTTAACCAGATATTATGTTAGATTTGTTATTGGTTTTAAAAATAAAATGTAAGTTTGCATTTATTCGATTATGTATTCGAAGATACAAGACTTCATATTAACTAACACTTAAACTTTACATGTAATAGGTAACTTTTATTTATTAATTTGTACAAAAAAAAACAATTTTTATTTATTTATCTTTACTTAATTGTGCAGAGCAAAGGCTTTTCTTCCTTCTATTCTTCCTGGCATTGGGCAAGTGGGGATTAATCCTGCCGATAAGCATAAAATTCGTTCCGCCATCTTGGGTTTCCCGCGATGTCTTCGGGCATTTTCTGGGACCCACATTGTGACTGCTTTAGCCAATGAACCGATCGACATACGGCATACAAGTCCGGCCCAGTCCCACTTTATTATGGCTGTTTTTTGTGTTATGGCGGCGATTTGTGTTTTGAAATTATGTTTTTGTGTTATGAAAACTTTATACAGAGACAAATCACAAAGGTACTTCCGTTAAGTAATTGATTTGATATTAGTGTATGTGTTTATTGTTAAGTTTTATAGTTTTGGTATGGTTATTTAAAGATATTTCGACTACCTACATTCTAACGTATTCTCCTTTCGAGAAAAAATATCGCGGTGGTTCATGATTATGTTCATAGTTTGCGCTGACAATTTTTTTGTTATTGTTTAATAATAATTTCCCTTTGCAATTTCTACTACTACTCGAGGAGCAAATCCAGTGTTCTACGCCTGTCGTTTGAGTCCGCTGCCGATAGTAAGTGAACTCTCTCAGCAGAATCAACTGCTTCCCCTTCATTGACTTTATATACTTGATATCTGAGGACATAAGATAAAAACAATTTGGCTAATAATTGGGAACATTATATTAGTAGGCAAATGGTACCTACCATTTTCTCAGAGACCTAATGCACTAAGTAAAGTTGGCAGGATTATCTATGAAACGTGATAATTAGAAAATAAAGATTAACTAACGTATTTGCTGAACTTGAGTACATCGACAATATACATGATGAAAGTTGAAGCTGTATTTGACGTGAAGTAACCAAGTATTTTATTAACTTTTAACGAGTACATTGACAATATACATGATGATTGTTGAAGTTGTATTCGAAGTATAATAACAATGTATTAATTTTTAATTTAACACTAAACGGCCAGCGCCACTCCATTGTTTTAAGACAAAATCGTTACACAATTCCAATAACTAATTTCACAAAAATAAACTAATCTACTAACACGATTGACTTACGCTATGGTTAGATAAAGAAAATTATTAACTGACTTAGTCCTTAAAGTTGAGTAGGTATATTTAGTATGGTACGTGAATATATAAGTTGACAATGTAACGATGTATTCAATTTTACTTAACACCAAACGGCCGGTGGCCACAACAGTACTTTGAGACAGAGTTATTACATGAATTCAACCACTCATCTGATAATACTCCATGACATGGGAAGGAGTCATTTGAAGTGTCAAACTCTTACCAACTATAACCCATTCATGTTCCTCATAATGCGCTTTAGGTTCCAGGGCCGTGGTAACTCTTTCAAACAAATTTCGCAACCCTGGCAGGCACGGACCCTAGCGGGCCTCGTCTATTATGCTGGCGCCTCTTTGAGGCGCGCGTGGAACGCAACGCGCCATCGACCCGGGGTCCACATCGGACAGCGGGCCAGGACATGGCTAAAATGATTATCTAACGCGGTGGTTACATAAAGTAAATTAGTAACTGACTTATTTCCTAAGCTTGAGTTCATTGAGTAAAATTTGAAGTTGTATTTGACGTGTCAATATAATGAATTTATATTTTAACGTACACAAGAAGGCCATGGGCCACTATGACGTCTTAGACAAAATCAATCATCTAGTCCAATGATTAATTTCACAAAACTAGACTAATCTACTGACACGATTGACTTATGCTATGGTTTGATAAAGAAAATTAGTGACTGACTTAGTTCTTAATATTGAGTAGATATGAAATCTGATTATATTGTGTAAGTTGAAGCTTTATTTGATTGGATATAACAATGAATTTAATTTTCTTTTACACTAAACTGCCGGTGTCAACTACATTATTTTAAGACAGAATTGTTATACAAATTCAACCAGTCATCTTGCAATACTCCAGACATATAGCTACTGTTAGGATTATCTTACGCGATGGTTAGATAAAGTAAGTAACTTGAGTAGGTACAAATAGTGGCTGAAAACAACTGTAAACAGAGGCTGAAAGTTGGATCGAAAGCATTAGAAAAGAGTTCCAACTACACATTTTATTACAACAAGATGCGTTTCACCAATAATTTGCAACAAATATGAAGCAAACAAATTCAATCATATAAAAAAGCAAATAAATTATATTATCAGTTATTTGATTTTGGATTTCGAATATAAATACAAAACTTGATTAAATATTGTGAACTAAGTTTTTAACACTCAATGTACTATAGTAGGCGCCAGATAATCGTGGAATAACGGTCATTGACCCACCTACAATTATTGACATTTTTAATTTGAAAAACGGAATTAATGACACAAAGCTGTCCCGAATCATCATCTCTCGTGATCCTTAACATTGTCTAATAATGAAAAACGATTCATATTTAATTGTTCAGGTACCTATGAACAGTTATTAGGGAAAGGTCAATATACTTTATCCCACATTTATCTGGCGCATACTATAGGTTACTTTTGTTTACTTCATGTACCAAAAACACTTCACTTTGTTATAAAAAAATATACACAGAGAGAAAGCACAAAGATTTGTTAATGTAGTTATTGATTTGATTAACGCGTTTGTTTGTTTTTTAGTTAATTTTTAATATTTTTGCAATGCTTGTTTTATGACATTTCGACTATATTCTAATGTATACTCCATTCAAGAAAAGATATTTCGGCGGTTCATGATTATGTTCATAATTTGCACTGCAAATTTTTTTGTCAATGTCTAATACTAATTTTCCTTTGCAATTTCTGCTGCAATGCGAGGGACAAATCCAATGTTCAACGCCTGTCGAACGAACGATCCGCTTCAAGCAATAAGTGTAGTTTTTCAGCAGGATCAACTGCCTGCCTTTATTTGACTTTATATAATTGATCTGATCTGTATCTGAAAATAAATTAGAAACTGACAATTTGGGCAACATTTTGTCAGAACCTGACTTGCTCAACCAGAAGCTGGCATGATTGTCTGGTGCGATAATTAAATAAACAAAGTTTGTAACAACGTAGTTACTTTACTTGAGTATTTTGAGATGAATATATGTTTAAGCTATCTTTATTAGACGTGAAATAACTTCTTCCTCTTCTTCTTTGTGAAATAAAAATGTATTTATTTTTACATTAACACTAAATAATCGGCCAGCGGCTACTACATTATTCTAAGACAAAATTGTTACACAAATTCAATTACTTGTCTCACAAAACTCCAAACATGGAAAGTAATATGAGTGTCTTACGCTATAGTTATGTCACCGGAAAATTGCAAACTCCGTAAGATTATAAAATAACTTGAGACATTGTAAACTCTCGATAAATTGTTAACTGAACATTTGGAATACTATTTTACGCATCAAAATTTGATAGTCTATAACCTCGCGGAGTCATTCCGAGAAATTGTATACTGACATAAACTGGCGACCAATCAGCTGTCTGGTCTACAATTTATCTGTTTTGGTGTGATAGTTAAATTGGAAACTGGGCCCTTCATTGGTCTTCGTTTTATCTGAATATACCAATGAGAGCCTTGTTTCCAGGTTTACTATCACATCAAAATGGTTAAATTGTAGACTTGTGCTCTGATTGGTCGCCAATTTAAGTCAGTCCACAATTTCTCGGAATGACTTCGCGTCATTATAGACTATCAAATTTTGATGCGTAAAATAGTATTCCAAATGTTCAGTTGTCAAATTACGAGAGTTAACAATCTCTCAAGTTATTTTATAATCTTACGGAGTTTGCTATTTTCAAGTGGCAGTTATAAATTAAACTTAAGTATAAGTAAGACGATGATACGACAATAAATCAAAACACTGGCCGTTTGAATTAAACGGCTGATTAGCCTAGTAGGCTGCAGATTGTCTATTCACTAAAACATGAAACGGTCATCGGTGACTATATTATTTGAAGACAAAATCATAGCACTATTTAACCACTCAAAACTCTAGTCATGGCTATTGACATAATTTCCTTAAGCGGTGATTAAATTAAGAAAATTACTGGCTTAGGGCCACCTTCTGGATTGACTATTTGGAGTTAAGAACGTGTCAAACCCACTTTTACATAAAATTTACACAATTTTTCAAGATAATTTAGGGTTTGACAAATAGTCAACATCAAATGCCAAATTCATAAATCGATTGTTAGTTTCTAAAGTTGAGTACATAAGTAAGAGTAATATACTATACGTTTGATCATTTTAGATCATTTGTAAAATGCAAGTTAATCATTAAAATGCGAATCTCTGCGACAGGTAAATATTTCTTCCTTACAATCTAATATACTGTCCATCCGAAAAAAAATATTCAGGCGGTGGATGATTGTGACGTTTCTTTTCAATTATTACATTTTTGTGAAGATCGAATATTAGTTTCCCTCGACACTCTTTACTACCATCCGCTACGCAGAACCAATAATCACAGCTTTTCGACCGAACGTTTGGCCGATGGTAGTAGATGAATCCATTGTAATTTATCACCTGCTTGCACTTCCATGATTTTATGTAATTGAAAACATCTGAAACAAATAAAAAATAAAGCTTTATTACTGCACAACATGAAACTTAGGTTTAAAAACCTCAGTCACTGAAAGCCGGATCGAAAGCATTTATAAAGTACTAGCTACCGCCCGCGGCTCCGCCCACGTGAATGTCGAAAATTATCCCAAGAGATCATACTCCCGGGATCCTATGTCCTTTCCCGGGACTCAAACAATCTCTACACCAAATTTCATCTAAATCGATTCAGCCATTTGCGCGTGAAGAAGTAACAAACACACGCACACTCACAAACTTTCGCCTTTAGATATAATATAAGTGTGATATATAGTCTGATTATTTTAAGCTTTTACTATTTAACCTGTTTCACCAATAATTGCAACAAACCTGTTGAATCTCGTGAAAAAAAAAAACAATTTGGTTGAGCTGAGTATTATTGGAATTATCTTTTGTGAACAATATACAATCATAGAAGTTGTCATGAGATTCTGATGTTAGACATGAAAAGATTCAAAGATTTTACACAAAACTTAAATTTATCCTACTTACTAACATTTAAACTTTATATATTAGTACTAGGTTTTTTTGGTATGTTATTAATATTTTCGTTATGGTTATTTTATGACATTTTGATTAAATTCTAAAGTATTCTCCTTTAGAGATTAAATATCGCGGTGGTTCATGATTATGTTCATAATTTGCGCTGATTATTTTTTTGTTAGTGTCTAAAAACCAAAAACACTTCACTTTGTTATAAAAAAATATACACAGATAGCAAGCACAAAGATTCGTTAATGTAGTTATTGATTTGATTAACGCGTTTATGTTTGTTGTTTTTTGGTTAATTTTTAATATTTTTGCAATGCTTGTTTTATGACATTTCGACTATATTCTAATGTATACTCCATTCAAGAAAAGATATTTCGGCGGTTCATGATTATGTTCATAATTTGCACTGCAAATTTTTTTGTCAATGTCTAATACTAATTTCCCTTTGCAATTTCTGCCACTACTCGAGGAGCAAATCCAATGTTCAACGCCTGTCGATTGAAGAGTCCGCTGCCGGTAGTAAGTGAACTCTCTCAGCAGAATCAACTGCTTGCCCTTATTTGACTTTATGTACTTTATATCTGAATCTGAACCTGAAAAAAATATTAAATATTTAAAATTCGAACACCATTTTTCTAATAATTACAGTAAGTAAAACTTTCATAATAATAAGTGATTGCTCTGTTATTATATCGATCTTTTAGTTTGTCTGATTTAACTAAAAGAGATCCTAATACCATACAAGTGAATCAATAAAAATGTTAATTATTATATTACAATAAAATTCAAAAATGTCACTAGAATTATAATAAGTAATTGAGTTAATATGACTGGGTGTAATGACTATATTAGGGTTACATACCATAAGAAACCCCTTTTATTTCTGGAATTACTGTTGATGCGTTTGAAATAGGTTTAAGGAAGTCTATTTTATTATAAAATAAAATTTTAATTGCCCTTACCCTTGACGTCAGTCACTATTTCCAGCCTGTACATTCATGGGGAACAAAAAATGTTGTGTATATTATCATTATTTCAACACCTCAAGCTAATAGATACATATAAAGGATTTAAACAAGAAAAAATATAAAAGTAAGAAAATAGATTTATCTAGTATCTATCAAAAAAGTACCTTCGGAAAGTCCTGTCGCAAAAAATATAATAACTTGAATTACTTTCTTCTGAGCTGAAAATTAAAAATAAATATCTGAACCAAATACAGACGAAAACTTTAGTTACAGAATATTAATTTAAAAACAGGTACCAAAACTAAATACCTGCGTCCAGTAACATGAATCAGAAAACTTGCGTAAACGTTTGTACTAAATAAAAGATGAAAGAAAACACGTTTGTTTCGCCAGAGTTAGTGTGTCTATTTCATTTGTTTTCAGGAACTAGACGATAAAATGAAAATCAAAACTCTTTCAGTTCAAAACTGTATTTGATTTAAGCATACAAAAATATATTTATTACAAAAAGAAAACATGGACTAAGCTTCCTTGCTACTAGAAACGTAGATACTGGGCTTATTTCATTGTTTTAACGTATATGATACTCCTTCAATGGGCGGTTCATGGCTATGCCCAAACACAGATTTACTTATGTTTTTATCAGCATCTAATACTATTTTCCCCTTGCACTTGTGACGAAAAATCGATGTACAGACCCAACGTTCGACGTCTTGTGACGCTATTTTCATCTGGAGGGTATACGTATAGTCTTTGCAGAGTATCAGCAGCTTGCCTTTCATTGATTTGACAAACTTGTAATCTGGAATAAAGGCAAACTATATTAGCAGATGCGGCTACCTAAGTTCTCTGAAAACCTAATCAGGAAAATCAATTAAACAGTCAAATTTTTAATCAACCTTATTTTGCCCACTTCTGGGCAAAGGTCTCTTCTATAGCCTTCCTTCCACTCCTCCCGTTGTATTGCGCTCTCCGACAGATCCATCATGGACGTCTTCAAGACGTCACGCCAGCGTTTGATCCGCCTTCTTCGATGACGAGGCCTGTCCTCTGGCTCCCACTGCGTAGCACCTCAAGCCCACCTGTCATGATGCATCCAACATTATATGTATACAAATCTCATGTTATAGCATTAAAATACCAGTCGCTTATGTATAGTTTTTAATTTGCCTTATGTATGGCTGCCATTGCTGCCAAATAGCGTATGTTTGATGGAGTATTGCTCTCAAAATTGACAGAAAATTAATAAAAACGATCTTAAGGCACTAGCCACGGGTACATTTTATTGATTATAAGAATTAAATATTAGTGAGAGAGATGCAAAAGGTTACTTATTAATATGATATGATAATATAAGGTTATTTATTAATATTGCACACAATGTATTCGTACACACAGTTACAGACAACGCTGAAAACATTACCCTATTAGGACGCATTTAAAATGAAATAAACTCACAAATACATGATAATAAAACGAAAATACTCGAAAACGAAATGTTTGATAGTGATTCATGATTCATGTAATATGATACAAAAACAATTAATAAATTAGACGAATTAGCTGATTTGTCTTAATAAGGAAAATTCGTTGAAAAATTACATTTTTGCCTTATTTTTTTGGCTACTAGTACGGTATTGATAAATGAGATGTCGTTAAATTTGTTTAAATAAACACTTTAACAAGTCTTATAAAAAATAACTAGATGAGGTCGCCGTTACCTTTGTAACTGTGAAGAAACACCAGTTCTTTATAGTCCAGACATTTATAAGAGACCACACAAAACTGTGAGTAGGATAATCATATTATGATGATACATAATAACTACTTAAAGGTTTTTGGATAAACTTAATTCTGCCAGAGGTTTTGGCTGCATGAAAGTTGAAATTATTCCAAAGGGACGTACAGTCAACAAAGGTTCTATTAAAGAATATTATGAATTTGCTGAGTAGACAATTATTGTACACCACACTCGTAAGTAAGTCATAAGACTAAAAAGTTGTACTGCACACATTAGGGAAAAACAATATTGGCTGTGCAGTGGAAAAAATCATGTTTACCTATAGGTATACCAGAGATAGCTTTGTTGACTGTACTTCTTAGAGGTAAAGTAGCTTCTGTCCAAATCTAGCACACAGTACTAAATACACAGTACCAATTTTCATCCAAATACGCAGTCTTTGAGACGTAATTAATTAACAAACATCTAAATATCCAGACTGATACATTTAGTAAGTCACAATTTTATAAACGCTTAATATGACTTCTATTACTAAAGAAATATCGAGGCGGGGGATGATTGTGATATTTGTTGTAGACAACGACGCTATTGTCAATACCTAAGGTAAGTTTTCCTTTGCACTTTTTACTACTTCGTGACGTACACAGCCAGTGATTAGTGCCTTTACTTGGACAAGATTTGAAATGAAAGTACGTGTAGTTATCAAGCAGTATCAACTGATTGCCTGTTCTTGACGAGATGTACTGGATATTATCTGAAACTAAACACAAGAAATTAATTAAACTGTCCGGGAAACAACTGCAGTTAATAAAAATTATAGTCCTCCTGACCAATTTGGCCATGGCACCAAATCCCAACGAGGACTAGCCATTGGCGCGGGAAACAATATACATATGCACAAGTGTGTGCTCAAATACAGATGCACTCCCTCATCTCGATCATCACTCTGACAGTCCGATAGAACGTCAATCCGACACGATCGGATAGAGATTGCAGGACCAACGGCTTCTGCCAGGGTTGCGGAATTCGTTCGAAAGAGTCACGAACACGGATTGGTGTTAGTCAGTAAGAGTCTGACACGCCCTCCCGCTCCACCCAGAGCGGAAGAAGTCATTTGATGAATTCCCATCCTTAAAAAAAAAGGACCACCGGCTTAACGTGCTTTCCTTGGCACGGGGCTGTTGCACCACCAACTTCTAAACTTTGGACTGTCACAGAGAAATTCCTTGTGGAAAAACTTAATAAGCCCTTTCACTTTGACCTGGAAATCGAACCCTCACGCTCAGCAGTCGCGCTTGCAAAGCCAACGGAGCAACCAGAACTCTGCAAGCTTACTAAATAGCAAGCTCTCAGTGGGCTGGATAAGTGTTGCAAAACACTTAAGGCTGGTAGAGAAGACGAATCCTGGAGCCGGGACCACGTATCGGGAAAGAGTGTGATGACCCCAACTACATGAAGCCATGAAGTTCAAAATGTCGCTGGGAAAAATGGAGGTCTGGGGACTGTGGCGCAAAGGAAATAGACTCCATTGGTTTTTATTAAATGAAAACATTTGCATACAACAGTTATATAATAGAGCTAGTACAACATTGAAATACTTATGTACCATAATTATAATATATTTATGATTAAGCCAGCTTCTCTCAGCGGCTTCGCCCGCATAAATATCGGAAATTAACCCAAGGGAACATGCTCCCGAGATAAAAAGCCTTTATGCTAGATGCCAGACAATAAAAAAATCATCCAGATCCGTTCAGCTTCAACCGCTCTGACGTGATTGAATAACAAACATCCATTTCATCCACAATAAAAGTCAAGTCAAGTATTCCACCAACTGGGCCCGCGTGGTGGACAACCCCATGTCCTTTCACTAAGTGGCGGCACCCGTCCCAACAGTGGGAACGTTTTCGCAAACTTGCATGGTGTAGACTGCGCTATCTGGTGTCGCAAATTCGAAGCTTTTACTCTATAAATACTCTACATTTGCGCTTCTATTCCAGCACACTCCCTATACTCAGATCAATTATGGTATGTGTATATTTTGTATTTAATAGCTCCAGCAAAGTAGGTATAAGATATCTAAGTTCTAGTGTTCACAGAAACACTACCCAATCCTGATATGTTTCCCTTTGAAAATAAAAAATTTGGGTGGAACATGATTATGGAAGCGATTACTAGATAAAATATTACTGTGGCCATCCACCACAAGTTTTGCCCTACAGCGCTTCCTGCTACTGGAGGTACATAGCCAATGATGAGTACCTTTCATTTGGAAATGTTTATGATGCCAGAAAGTATAATCTTTGTATAATATCAGCGGCTTTCCCGATCTCGAACTTATGTACTTGTAGTCTGAAATAAAAATTGTATGTTTCAGTCTGGGAAAAAAGTTACAACACCAGTAAACGTAAATTAATGGTTATTTTTTTACACTTACTTCCTTAGTTTAAATCAGGCTTATTTTTATGACTATACTTCTTCTATTTATTAACTGCCCCGATGGTCTCGTGGTCAGCTTGGGGTTCGATTCCCAGGGCGAAAAAGTGTAATTGGTTTTTTTCGTTAGGAATTTCTCAGCAGCAGTGAGTTTGAAAAAGCAC
The DNA here is from genome assembly GCA_002192655.3 of Mamestra configurata. NCBI lineage: Eukaryota > Metazoa > Arthropoda > Insecta > Lepidoptera > Noctuidae > Mamestra > Mamestra configurata. Next base: position 238,175 of record NDFZ01005302.1, read on the forward strand.
GTAAAGCCGTTGGTCCTGCGCCTGACCTCTCCCCGGTCGTGTCGGTCTACCGTCCATCGGACTATAAAAGTTAAGGAATGTCTGCGCAAACGCTTGTGCACTATAATATCACCCGCATAGTAGGCTAAACTCCACCAGGCCACGCTAAGGCCACCGTGATCGAAATTCGGTCGGGAGATTTATATTATATTTCAAAAAAAATCGACTGGTGAGCTAATTCCAAATTTTTCTATTCTATTCTCTGTCCAAAAAAAATGTACTAATCAGTATTTAAAATGATTCATATGATTAGTTTTTTTTTTAACATATGCCGCTGAAAGCTAAAAATAAAAAACGCGTATTGGTTGCAAAAGACAACATTTATTTTAATTCTTATATTTTTCGAGAAACACATTGACATCGGTTTACAAATCATTAGTTTATTTATTTTATTTCAATATAAGTACAGTTCAGACTAAGACAATTCAGCACAGCAATGAAAAATATACAGTACATAAATCTGAAGTCCAATTATTACTTCGTTCATTCACATTGTACGAAATGAGATATTAAAATCAAGTCACAATCCAAAACCCATTGAAGATAAAACAAAATTGGATCAAGGTGGTTCGTACCTTGACCGAACTTGACACTATGACCCAGACAAAATAGACAAAAAAAAGTGCTGAGTTTGCACTAATTGCCAACAAGCCTTTGACCTTTTTTGTAGAGAAATTTACGATCTACAAACTTAATCTCATCCATTTTTTCGGTACCTCTCATCGTTTCAAGGATATACGCAAAAAACGAAAATTTGGGTCTTTTGATCTCGGAAAAAACAATATACAAACGGGATCGATGGGGACATGCATTTGTAATGATACAAAATAGCCTATACAAAAAACGAAAGTCTGTTGGGATTTGACATTTTTAACAAACTGGAATGGGTGTTTTATCTGGACTACTTGAAACGAAGTTTCAAATTAAAAACTTTAAGAATAGACAAGAGACAGATGCGATGCGATGCGATGATAGACAAATGTGACGACGTTTTACATGCTCTTATTGCCTAGTTAGTTTTTCTTGTAAGTAAATTTTCAAACAGTTATCCTCAACCGCATGAGCTGAAATTTTACGATAAGCTACTTGACATCATTCTAAATCCAATATGGTGGACTACCAACGGTTACCATTTCCTGATACTTTTTTGTAACCCCATGAAGGAGATGTCGAAAGAAAAGGTTTGCTCCAAAAAATATTAGTACTACTACTACTACGACTACTACTACTATTACTACTACTACTACTAATATTACTACTACTACTACTATTATTACTACTACTATTACTATTACTACTTATTTTAAAAGATTTTTAAACATTTTGAAATGTTTATTCTTTTTCAAAATTATTGAATAAATGTATAACAATTTTAGAACTATCTATATGTCAACGCGTCGTCACACGTTGCCGCTTTGTCGCGCCGCACTATCTGCTAACCTAAGAGGTAGTCATACAAAATACAAGCGTCATGACAAAAAAAAAACATTATCGATATTTAATATATTCCCCATTATGTATATAATACTTAGGCGGATCATGACTATGATCAAAAACACCTGCCACTATTGTTTGCTTCGTATCCAATATTATCCTAGCTTTGCATTTACTCCGGAAGTGAGAAGTACAGATCCATCGGAAAGTGCCTCTCTTTTCTGATCGAGTAGCAAAAGTGTACGTGAACTCGTTATGTATTATCAACGGCCTGCCTTTTTGCGATTTTATGAACTTGACGACTGAAAAAAAAAAGAAACAATAATTAAACTGAAAACACTGGCCAGTGGACGCGAACTTGGCGCGGAATCGAATCCGACCATTTTAAATAGAAATTGTTCTTTGGATAGTGCAATTTTAGAACAATTTCTATACTATGCGACGTCGCATGATCTCTAGCGTTCATGTACGAAACTGTGTGAAAGGGGAAAGAGTGGGTTGTGTACTGTTCAAATATAGTTTTGTTTTTTTTTTTATAAAAACGTTGCCCCACACTAGGAATTTCTCCTGTATCGTGGGTGCGTTTACAAACATACAAAGTCACATGCACAAACAGCCAGACCCGGAACAACCATCTGTAGGCCATACAAATAATTGTTCCGTGCGGGAATCGAACCCGCAACACGCAGCACAGCAGTCAATCGCTCAACCACTGTGCCAACCGTGCTGTCAAATAGTATATAAGTTTGTAAGTTTGTTTGTTTGAACGCGCTAATCTCTGGAACTACAAAAAACCTGAGCAGGGACATCGTACACATCATTATCAACAACATTTACTACGGGACCAATCCTGAAAAAAATTGACTGTCCATACGTATGTGTACATAACTCGACAAAATGTACCTACTGAACGTCTTATTCTTACGAGGTTGTTCATAATGATGAGTACAATGATTATTTTTCAAGTTTAGTGTTAATTCTATTACACGTTGTGCGCTGACCCATTTCGACATATATTTGCATTCTTATCAATTGACTGCAAGGCAAACAATGCGCTGGGTAGGTGAAAGAGGCAGTAATTATTGCACCAATAAGAATTAAAAGAAAAAAATATTTACTTATCTATCTCTTTTTATTACTTCAAACGTTATTATTTTACATGACTTCATTTTATTAACTTGTTTGTGATGAAAATAAACAAAACCATTAAAATCATTCTACAATGATTGCGAAAAATTACCTATTAATTAATAATGTTGACCTAAATCCATGTATTTACCGTTTTCTTAAAATGCCATTACAAACATAAAACATGGCTGGCGGATGATTATGGAGTCCACGTTTGGACAAAACTCTTCTATTAGCAGCTAACTGAAATTCCGCCTTACAATTAAATTTGTTGTAAGAAGTGCAAACCCATTGATAAGCGCCTTGTTTTCGAGACAGTTGACGACGAAATGAGAAGGTGTAGTCCTGATACAGGAGCAAAGTCTGGCCTCTTTCGGATTCAACGAAACATATTTGATCATCTGAAACAAATTATCGAGATCAATAAATGTGTATCTGTTATGTGCTGCAACGATAAGCGACTATACTCTTGAATAATACTACAAAGTGAATAATAACTTAAGTTTCTAAAGTCGGTAGCAATAAAAACGATTTTTATATTTCCTTTTTTGAGGTGACACCAAACAACACCACTGGAAAACAAAATACGCAATTTCGTTTACTTGAATGAAATATTTTTTCCAGATTTTAATGACATTTCTATGGGATCAATTGGAAAGTATATCCTTTCACATTTCAAAAAAAGACTTTTTCGAATCGGTTCATTAATAACGGAGTTATGATGTAACAAACAAAAAATACAAACTAATTGAGAACCTCCTACTTTTTTTGATTTCGGTTGAAAATAAAACAAAACAAAATACAAAATTTTTCACGTAATACCCCACTCAAATTAAAAAAAAAAACTATTTCTGCTATATTCCTATCTGAAAATTAATGAATCACCATACTTACACACATGAAGTTAATTAAAGATCTACTCATCACCGTAACATCATCATTTCAGCCGAAAAACCTCTTGGTGGAGGCCTGTGTCCAGCATCGGACGCTGGACATAGGCCTCCACCAAGTGTCGCTACATCGACCGGTCCTATGTCTCTCATATCCAGTTAATTTCCACTGCCTACCAGGTCATCGTTCTACCTTCTGAGGCCTCCCAACGCTCCACAAGATCTACTATTGAAGATAAATCAAAAACTGCTCAAGAAATATAGCAGGCCTTTGAGAGGAAAAATCTGCAATGTTGTCCATTGTAGGCTTTTCATTTCAAAAGTTCTTTGTTCAGTTCCTCCCCCATGTCCTGCCACTCTTTTTCCAGCCGGTCAATCACCGCAAACGTCCCTTAGTCATGACGTCAGAGCAACAGGAAATAATGGCGGGTGTAGCCAGATCTATTATATAAACTCTTCATATTTGGAGTCAGTGAAAAAAAAAACACCAACGTTGGTTATATTCGAATATATTTCCCATGACACAAAACGAATTTGACACCAACATTGGTTATATTCGAATATATTTCCCCTGACACAAAACGAATTTGACACCAACATTGGTTATATTCGAATATATTTCCCTTGACACAAAACGAATTTGCTTGGAGGATGATTGTGTTCATAGTTCGCGGAAATAATTTTATTGTCGCTATTCGTGACGAGTTTAGCCTTGCACTTCTTATTATTGTGAGTAGAACACGTCCAACGAGTAATATTCTTATCCTTATCCTGATGATATCGACCGTAGGTATAGTCGTTAATAAGAATTAGTTGTGAACCCTTCCGGGATAATGCGTAACTGTAGTTCACTGAAAAAATAAAACAATGATAGGAATTTAAAATCTATTTCTTGCGTCAAGTTTGTATAGTAAAATAAGTACTTTTTTTTTAGGGATTGGAAATCATCAAATGACTTCTTCCAGTCTGGGTGGAGTGGAAGGGCGTGTCAGACTCTTACTGACTAAAACCCATCCGTGTTCCTTGTTAAGCCCTTTGCGTTCCAGGGCCGCGGTGACTCTTTCGATCGGACAGCGAGCCACCCAACGCTCTAAGTACTGCCCACCACCATATCTCTGCGTTGACGTCGTAGTGGGGCTTGCGCGCACCTATGAACTAGGGATCTAAATAAAATAAAATCAACCTACATAAAGGTTTGCCGCATCACACCTAGGGTGAGGGGCCAAACTAAGAGAGATACAATCCGCAGGGCAGTTTTGTGGCTAACTGTTAGCAAGAGCAAACACACTCGGCAGAAGATACAGTTAGGGCTGGTAGGGATATCGACCATACTTCCGATATTATCCTGATAGCCATGGTATACCTCTGCACTCCTCAAGTGCCACAGGACATGTCGCCCCTTGGCGCTACATCACTGCCACCGCTGGCCATTTTAAAGCCGTGTATTTTAACAGTGCTCACGCCCCTTGATGGCCAATGCCAACAGTTCTTCCATTCACTTAACCATCCAAACCCTCTTCTTTTATCTTTTATCTCTGTCACCGGAAAATTTCAAACACCGTAAGATTGTAAAATATTGCGTGAAACTGCAAACTATTTTTTTTTTATAATGACACTATACTACATATTGAAAACTATTGAATTTGGATGTGATTTATTGTATACAAAACGATAGTATGTCGACATAAAGATTTATTACAATCTTACGAAGTCTGCAATTTTCCGCTGACATCACCATATTTTGCAATAATCCTGTGCCAACCGAGGTTTGTCTTTAGGTATACTTGTGCTGCTACTAGTGCATACAGGGATAATCGTTGATTTGATGTTTCATTACATTAATAACGCCTAACGGGGCCTCTGCGATTTGGCTTCGGCCCTTCGTACGGTCCGGGATGCCATGGTCTGGAGGAATATCCAAGACAAGAAAAGAAAAACAAGATAAAGGATAAAAATAAATCAAAGCAAAAGAATAGAAAATGCATTTATATCCGAATATATTTCCCTTGACACAAAACGAATTTGCTTGGAGGATGATTGTGTTCATAGTTAGCGGATATAATTTTATTTTCACCATTCGTGACGAGTTTAGCCTTGCACTTCTTATTATAGTGAGATGAACAAGACCAACAAATTGTATTTTTATTGTTATCCTTGTGATAGCGGCCGTGCGTGTAGTCGTTCACAAGAATTAGTTGAGCACCTTTTCGGGATTGTACATAATTTAAGTACACTGAAAAATAAAACATCGGTACATTTACATTTAAGTTGTAAACCTATACCTTTTTAAGTTGTTTATAGTACAAGGGATTTGAAAAAATCAAAGAAACGAAAGGAAAAAAAAAGACATTGAAAGAAGTTATATCCGATTGTATTTATCTCGACTCGAAATGAAGTTGCTCGAAGGATGATTGTGTTCGTAATTCCCCGAAATTATTTTCTTTTTGCCAATAATTACGATATTATTTAAAGCCTTGCATCCCTTATTTATTGTGAGTAGAATCAGTCCAACGAATAGTGTGCTTGTACCGACTACTTTAATCTGGACTGGATTTAGTATGCGAAGGCGCGCAAGAGAATTCCAATGTGTAGAATAACTCATTAAGGGTACAATTTCAATCCTTATGGTACCTTACCCACCACAGTATTTGCCTACTATTAAGTTTTTGTTTTAAGGGGTATCAGCACTAAAAAGTGTAAACGTTTTTACAAAAAATACAACCAACTTCCAAAAAAACCACTACAAATTACAAAGTAACATTAATTTTGGAAGTCGGTGTCAAAAAATCAAGTTATACCAGAAACACCGACTTCCAAAATTAAAGTTATTATTTATTTATTTATGTACGCACAATATACTTAAAAAAGGATTAAATGGTTAAAGGTGTTATTTTGTACTTTGTAATGTTTTTTTTGGAATTTGGTTGTATTTTTTTTAAGTTTTTTTTTTTTGGGAAAATAATTTTATTTTCGTCATTAATGAGACAGAAAACAGTTCCAACGAGAAACATTTTCGCTCTTTTTCAGACAATAACCTCCATTGGTGCAGACGTTTTAAAGAATGAATTATCCGTTACGGCCTACCCCGTTTTACTTATATAATAACACAAAAATAGCCCTACGCAAAGTACTCTGAGCTAGCCTTTATATATAAAACAGTAATCATCAGAATCGCTAGGTTAACCAGGTAACCCAATCGTGAGTGAGCGGTTTAGGTCATTGGCGGGTACATTCTGCCTCTTTACGCTTCACCGTTTCACGATTCCACTATCTAACAATTTTACCTGTCAAGCTCCATATTAGAAGATGGGTACACAGTTTCGCCACGCTGGATGAAATGATTATAATTACTGAACTAAGCCTCAGCGATACTATCGACTAGCTGCCTATGAATAATTATGGTTAAAGACTCACCCAGTAACACCGAAACACACACACACACACACACACACAAAATACTAGAGTAGTCAAAATGTTATGCACCTTAATAAATAATACTTGCTCTCCTAAAAGTTACAACGGAACATGGGCCATCGGACTTCAAGTTGTTGTAGTCCTAAGCGAACTGTCCACTACGGTGGCCTAGCATCAACTACTTTCTATACCCTCGCCATCTCATTCCAGAGTCCCTAAAACCACCACGAGGGTCAAGCGTCCTCTCACTTTCGTAGAATAGGTTCCATTGTTGTTAAGTACAATAATCTCTTTAATTGTTCTTAAGGTGCGTTTAGGTTTTACCTGAGCAAAGAACTGCTGCACGTGTTTTGAATTTTTAAAGGTATTATTTTTTGGTCGATCCATGAGCCCGTTTGTTTCAATAAAACATAAAAGGAATCGGTTAAAATGATACATGATATTTATTTTGTAAGTAGGTCAACATAACAGTTTCAGTCTTTTTAGTATTTTTTAAACAAGATGAGGTTTCTAAAAGGTTCAATATTTTTTACTATTTCAAAATGAATAGAAAGTTTCGTTGTTAATTGCGGTAACGTTTCAGGCTGGTAAATACTTAATATGTTTCTAAGAGGCCCGGCACCATGTGAGGCTATAGAAATAAATATAATATTTGATATGAAATAGGAGTAAGTACCACAGTAGATTGGTCGTCAAATTGAGACCTCCCTTTTAGAACTCATTTGTATAAAACAACACAAGGACAAAAGTAGTCGGAATTTCAAATCATTACATACGACGAGGCAAGACTAAGGTGACAAAAGGAAAAGCAGACATTTAAAGTTGTAATATTTATTATATTTTCTCATTAAACTTAAAGTTACAACCTATAGCAGGTTGGTTCGTGTTAGCACTGAATATACATACAAAGTTTGAGTTATATTTTTTCTTTTGGAATAAATATAAAACAAAAATTACGCTAAGAATACCGACGTACTGAGTTATTTTTGACATAGCAGCTTTATTTATATAGTGTCTACCATTAACCTTTTAAATACAGCTCTATGGCAGACAGACGTTCAGATGGACAGCAGAGGTTGAATTACAGGGTTTCAGTTCCCACCTTACGGAACCCTCAAAACTCAGAACTATTAAATCCGAAGAAATTTCCCTTTACACTCCACGAATTTGCCAGGTGCATGATTATGTTCGTAATTAGCGGAAACTATTATATTTTCGTGACTTATGGTGAGCCTAGCCTTGCACTTCTTATTGACATGAGTAGAACAGATCCAACGAGAGGTATATCGATTGTTTGACTGACAGCGGCGACCGTAAGTGAAGCCGTTTTTAAGAACTAATTGTGTCCCTCTCTGGGACTGTATATATTTGAAGTCTTCTAAAAAAAATAAACAAAAATAGATTAGTCGGTTACAAACGACAATATAAAAGTAAAGGTCAAAAAGTAAACGGAACCATCTATCCTTACCTCATGGTTATCATACAATTTAACATAAAAATGCATTCGACCGATAAAACATTTATTAAGTATAAAATGAAAAGAAAACACAATATAAAAGCAAATATTTAAAATATTAGAACAAAATAAAACATTAAGAATAAAAAATAGAAATATTAAGAGACAAAATGAAAAATAAAAACACATTTAACACAAACATTAAAGAAAAAAGAAAAACTGACCGGCATAAAAATTATAAATTTTTAGTAAAAAAATTAAAAGTACTATTAGTCGTACTTAAATTATGTTAGTAAAGACAAGTTAATATCAAGATAAAAAATTAAGTGATAACAAAAGAAAGAAAAAAGGAAATACCAGAAACAAGGCAGATGCACGTCGTGCCTGTGGCAACAAGGCTCCCACTCAGCATGATGCTATGCCATGGGCAAACCCACAGCACGGCGCTGTGGGTTTGCCCATGGCAGTGTCAGTGGTCGCCTAAAAGATGACGTACGGAACCCAAGTCTGATAATCATTTCTAAACATCCTAATCCTAACTAAAACTATAAATGCGAAAGTGAGTCTGTTTGTTTGTTAAGCTTTCACGTCTAAATCGCTGAACTGTTTATTTTTAGTCCAGAGTAAATGGGACTCTCGAGGAGGCTATCAGTTAATTTTTTGCGAAAGGGAACCTTGGATGCGAGCGCAGCCGTAGTTAAAATATGATGGCGGTTATTATAAAACAACCAATAACATAGAACAAGTACTTAACAAGACACAAACATAAAAACATTCAATGATTTGTCAGACTTCTACATTCACATTCGCGCACCCCACGCCAACTCCCTATTATTAAACCCATGCAATCTTAGTTTAGTATTTACTAAAAGTAGATAGATAAAACATTTATTTGGTACAAAAAGAAAAAAAACACAACATACTTAAGCACAGTAACTTAAACATAAGAACAAAAAAAAACATCTATTAATGATGAAACAGAAACATAACAAAAAGAATAAAAAAACAGTTTATACCCGAATATATTTCCCTTTACACAAAACAAATTTGCTTGGAGGATGATTATGTTCATAATTAGCGGAAACTATTTTATTTTCGTTACTAATGGTGAGCTTAGCCTTGCACTTCTTATGGCTGTGAGTAGAACAGACCCAACGAGAGGTATTCTCTGTCTGACATCGGCGACCATAGGTGAAGCCGTCTTTAAGAATTAATGTTGTTCCTAGCCGGGACTCCATGTAACTGAAATCCTCTGAAGAATAAACCAATATATTAATAATAAATAAAAAAATATTACTTACTTAAATAAATAAAAAATCAAATTGAGGACCACTTCCTTTCTTTTAGTCGGTTACAATTTAAAATACAGATAAAGGGACAACAGTGAACGTTTCCAATCCCTATGGCGTGGTGGTACTAAGTAGTATTAACTATATTCTTACACTTAAAATAAGTAGATAAAAATGTATTTGATTCAAAAATAAAAGCACAGTTACTTAAAACATAAGCACAAATAAAATAAAAGCTTTGATAATAAATCTTGAACATAAATTGATCATTTAGTTTTTGGTCTAGACTATATTTTCACATGTACATAAAAATTAAAGAAAGAAAGAATCAGTCTTTATTGTCACAGAACTGTCCTGCATATAAATTATAAATCTAAGCTAAAATTCCTTAATGATAGTATTTGCACCTATTACTTAAATTATGTTATTAAAGAAAAGAAAATATCAAGAAGAAGTGATAAAAAAAAGAAAATAATGAAAGGCCAGAAACGAGGCAGATGCACGACGTGCCTGAGGCAACAAGTCTCCCCACTCAGTATGTTGCTGTGCCATGGGCAGACCCACAGCACGTCGCTGTTTATCAGTGGGCGCCTAAAATATGAAGTACGGAAACCAAGTCTGGTAAGTATTTCTAAACATTGTAATCCTAGCTAAAACTATCAATGCGAAAGTAAGTCTGTATATTTGTTAAATTTGCACGTTTAAATCGCTGAACTGTTTATTTTTGGTATAGAGATAGATGTACTCTCTTGGAGGTTATCGGGTACTTTTTTTTGCGAAAGTGAACCTTGAATGCGAGAGCAGCTGCAAATACAGTAATATAAAATTAAAATTACTTAAATATGACATAGGATACTATAAAACAACAATACCATAGAACAAGTACTTAACAAAACACAAACACAAAAACAATATTCACAATCGCGTCGCGCGCGCTCTGTACTATTCAACCGATGCAATGTTAATCTTAGTTTGGTATTGACTAAAGATGAATAAAATATTTATTAGGACAACACACTATAAATTATTAGGACAACAAGTGCAACAAGAAACAAAATAACACAAGACACAAAAACACAAACAAAAAAAACATTGATTAGTGATGAAACAGAAAAATTTAACAAAAGAAAAAATAAAACTTTAAACTCGAATATATTTCCCCTTACACAAAACAAATTTGCTTGGAGGATGATTATGTTCATAATTAGCGGAAACTATTTTAATATCGTTACTAATGGTGAGCTTAGCCTTACACTTCTTACGATTGTGAGTAGAACAGATCCAACGAGAGGTATTCTCTGTCTGACATCGGCGACCATAGGTGAAGCCGTTTTTAAGAATCAATCGTGTCCCTAGCCGGGACTCCGTGTAAATAAAATCCCCTGAAAAATTTATTTAAACATTGATAATAAATCAAATAGAGAACTACTTCCTTTCTTTCAGTCGGTTAAAAACAAAAATACAGATAAAGAGACAATAGAAAGACAATTTGAAATTTTAGTTTAAACTTTATTCTTAAATTTAAAATAAATATGCATAAGATTGATACAATATTTATTTGGTACAAAAAAAAGAGAAAACACGTCATACAAACGCGTCGTTAGAACAAAATGTTAAAAAAAAAATGAAAATTGAAAAAAACAGAAAAATTAAACAAAATAAAAATAAGTTTATATCCGAATATATGTCCCTTTACATAAAGCGAAATTGCTTGGAGGATGATTATGTTCGTAATCAGCGGAAATTATTTTATTCTCGTTAGTAATGGTGAGCTTTGCCTTGCATTTCTTATGATTGTGAGTAGAACAGATCCAACGAGAGTTATATTTATTGTTTGACTGAGAGTGACGACGATAGGTGTAATTGTTGATAAGAATTAATTGCGAGCCTTTCCGAGACTGCATGTAATGAAACTCCACTGAAAAATAAAACAACAGACAAATTGAGAACCAGCTCCTTTTCTGAAGTCGGCTAAGAGCAAAAATGCAAATAGAGAAGACAAAAGCAAACGGAATTTTCAATTCCTACGTCGTGTTGGTGCTAAGAGACAGGATACAAAACTTTGAAATTTTCGTATTCTCATATTTAACATAAATATACATTAAATATATTAAACATTTTTTTCAGTAACTTAATACATAAGAACAAAATAAAATAAAAACATACATAAGTGATGAAACAGAAAAATTAAACAAGAAAAATAAGTTTATACCCGAATATATTTCCCTTTGGATGCAAAAAATTTGCTTCGAGGATGATTATGTTCATAATTAGCGGAAACTATTTTATTATCGTTACTAATGGTGAGCGTAGCCTTGCACTTCTTATGGCTGTGAGTAGAACAGACCCAACGAGAGGTAGTTTTATACTTTGACGTACAGTGAAGACCATAGGTGTAATTGTTAATAAAAATTAACGGTGCCCCTCTCTGGGACTTGATGTATTTGATTTCCTCTGAAAAAATATGTAAAGGTAAATTAATAGTAAAATTGAGAACAACCTGCTTTCTTGGACTCGGTAACAAACGAAAATACAAATAAAGGGACAAATGTCAACGGAATTTTCAATCCTTACGTCATGGTGGTTTTAAAACCAAAATAAAAAGCCGAAATTTGTACTTTTAGAATTGATTATTTTTTCAAATTTAACACCATTCCATCGATAAGTTATGAGGCAAAAAAATAAAAAAAGAAAACAGAATGGGAAGTTTATACTCGAATATATTTCCCATTACACAAAACGAATTTGCTTGGAGGATGATTATGTTCATAATTAGCAGATACTATTTTGTTTTTGTTACTCATGATGAGTTTAGCCTTACAGTTCTTGCGGTTATGAGTAGAACACATCCAACGAGAGGTAGTTTTATACTTTGACTGACGTTGAAGACCATAGGTGTAATCGTTAATAAAAATTAACGGCGCCCCTCTCTTGGACTTGATGTATTTGATTTCCTCTGAAAAAATATGTAAAGGCAGATTAATAGTCAAACTGAGAACAACCTCCTTTCTTGGACTCGGTTAAAAACGAAAATACAAATAAAGGGACAAATGTGAACGGAATTTCCAATCCTTACGTTATGATGGTTTTAAAACCAAAATTCACATTTAACACCATTCCATCGATTAGTTATGATTATGAGGCAAAAATATTAAAAAAATAAGAATTAAAATGTGAAGTTTATACCCGAATATATTTCCCATTACACAAAACGAATTTGCTTGGAAGATAGAACCCTATTTTATTTTTGTTTGTTATGATGAATTTCACCTTGCAGTTCTTTCGGTTGTGAGTGGAACCGATCAACGAGAGGTAGTTTTAAAACTTTGACGAACGTAGGTGTAATCGTTAATAAGAATTAACTGTCCCCCTCTCTGGGACTTGATCTATTTGATTTCCTCTAAAAAAATAAGCAATGGTAGATTAATAGTCAAATTGAGAACAACCTTTTTAAATCTACTAAATTATAGTATAGATATAAAAGAAAAAATATAAAATTGTTATTGATAATTATTTTATCTTCTTGGGCAATAAAAGCATAACATATGGGTATAAATGTATTTTTTTATTCAATTCGTTAAACCGTAAAAGCTAGAATAAAGGCTAAAATACGAAAATAATTATAAAAGAATACAAACTTATCATACTTATCTTTTTTTTAAAAAATATTAGTTTTAACAACTACTATGGGACCAACCCCGAAATGAAGAAAAAAAATATCAGCTGTTTAGTACATTTCGTCGAGTTATGCGCACAGGCATGTATGGAGAGTCGATTTTTTTTCGCGATTTAAGTGTTGGTCCCATATAAAAGTTGTTCATAATGATGAATACAATGACCCCTTAAGAAGTATTGCGTTTATACTGTTACACGTTGTATAGGAGAAATGGTACTGAATGAGATAACTCTTCTTAGTATTATTTTAATTAATTTTAGTTTTAACATTGATATATTCTACCGACTACCACACCAAGAAAAAACAGCCTGAATAAAATTTCTAATCTACAACAGTACATACCTAGGTACTAAATTTCAATTTAATAATAGATTATAAGTTTCTACACAAATAGTGAGATGAATTCTAGAGAAAATAGTAAAAAACCCCATACACAAATTTTATCAATTATTTAAAAAATTGAATCATTTTGATTAAAAGGCGTAGAAATTACGTGGCTTAAACATTGAGGGCCCTTCACATTTTTTGCTGATATTGAATGATTTACGTTTACACAATACAATTCGGTTGTAAAATCCTTTTTTGTGTTGTTTGTAAAGTACTACTTATCTTTACATAGTATTAAACACAGTCGCTTTCGCAGTTTACGCTTATATCTTTTAAACTACGCAACGGCTTTTAATGCAGTTTCCATCAATAGATACAGTGATTCTAGAGGAAGGTTTATATGTTTAAGTCGTACCGCAATTACCACCTACGGGAACGGGAAAAATGGGATATACACGTACGGACTCGCGGGCAAAAGCTAGTTTTTAACCAAACGTAATTTAAATTTCGTCGTTTTTTCTAAAAATCTTAAGGTTTATTTGTAAAGAGATCAATTATTTTATGATACCTACTGGAAGCCAGCATCTACAGAACTTTGAGACGTCACTACAAGCAGAGTATTTTAAATGAACAAGAGCTACATTCACAAGAACTTATATATTGACAGAACCTACGGTTTACATGATATTAAATTATAAAACAAACAATCTAGACAATTTAAAAGAACACGGTTGCACGTGATCCCCCAACCGATGGATTGTATAATTGGCTTGCTATTTTAGGTTAGCAAGATAAGCCTAAGGTTAGCCTTAGACTAGTTTAATTAGGTTAGCCTATCCAAGCAAACACATTAATCTAGGTAAATATCAAAGGTAGTCATCGCTCTGATTGGTTACCCAATTCTAATATAAACTCCCTTGACCACAGCATACTTGTAAGGAGTATGCGTATGGACCGAGTTCCCGCTAATATTTCCAGTAGTATCCGTAATAAGTTTGGCTTTACACTTCTTGCCATTGTGAGAGGAGCATCGCCAATGAGTCGTGCCTTTAGTAGGAGATTGCCAAACGAGACAGTATGTATAATCGTTCAGTAAAATCATACTTGTGCCTGTTCTGGACTTAACGTACTGCACCCCTGTAATAAAATGCTTGATCAGTAGCCATACTGGTGAAGGAAACCTCTGTACCTAATTAAATGTACCGATTTCTAGATTAAAGATGTGGACACCGGGGGATAACAATTTAAACATGTTTATAATAATAATTTTTATTTACCATAAATTAAAGCTGGCACGGTTTAACAGAGGGAGGGAAAACGAAAGATGTTATGGTTCATAAAGTTGTCTACTTAAAAGTTTTTACAAATGTTGAATGCTAACTATATTTTCTTGAAGTTTTAAGGGCTGCGGATTTGTGGCAAGTCAGAGCACTCGAGGGATGCCCATGCGGCCGGTGAATCTCCTTGTCGAGTCCCAGGAACACCGATAATGACTTGTCCTCTCAGCAATGTTCTTCTGATGTTCTTTGTATTATTAATACATACAGATGCTGCCATCAAAATCTTCTCGTAGAACTGATTCCTGTGAAAACCTCTATAACACCAATTTTTGAACTTCGCTTTTGCTACGTAACATGATTATTTCTAGTTTTAAACGCTAGCTAAAAAGTTTTTACCTCACTTCTCGCGCCTTGAAAATTGAAGATTGTTGTTATAACCAAGAATAAAACCACGTTATAGTACCAACAAATCAGTTACCTTTTTACAAAATAAGCACATAGAGAAGTAACTATCTATTTGATATTTATGACAGATGGCTTTCCATAAAACAATATAACAACATTATGATTCCCATTTATTCTAAAATAAAATTACAAAATATATGTCAACAATGTCCTAGGCTGTGATCGTCTTAGGCTGAAAGCAAATTTTATTCATACTAAAAACATTAAACTAGTTATTGCATTATTATTTAAAGAACAAAGTAGATAAAACGACGTTATTTTATTTGGAGTTGACGATTTCATAATACAAGGACGCGCCCACTTTGGATTAAAAATACAAATCTTTGATAAAAGCGATATCTACATTACATGTAGGCAGAACATTCCTCTAACTAGATACTACTATTTCATTCCAATAATATTTCTAACGATCCCTATTGGATTTACAATTCTCATTAATTCATAGACGTTCTCACTTTATTTTCTTTAGTAAAATTATCTATAGCCTAAAATTAGGGACTTTAAAATACGAGTAACATGCAGGAAAAAAATAATATTTGGGTCCTTTTGTGACAAAAGAGGCCACATAAGATCTACTAGCAAAATTTGTACAAACCCAGTATGAGAGTCAGTGAGTGATTTTGGAGAATCATGTATCTACGAAGCTTATTAATAGGACAATAGTCTAATATGAAAGCGTTGTAGAAAAAGGGAAGACAAGAAATGCAAAAGGGAAGACACAATTATATTATACATACTCGTAACAATGTATGAACAGCTCGTGCTGCGGCAAAATAGCCATTTAGAAGGACGATAGGAGAAACGATGGCGCAGAGTGCACCAGATGTTCTTAGTAGAGACAACAAGGATGAAGTAATTAGCCATGCAAGCGAAGAGATCTTTGATGATACCAATGACTCTCTGCTTAAACGCCAAAGTGAGTTTGCACAAAACGATAATTCAAGTTGGTTTGTCAAGCAAGTAGTGACATATGCAGCCGTCTTTACAAGTACATGCAACGTCAAACGACGCTGTCTGTGGTGTAAATGTTAAATCTTTATGTACTGCCCACCGTGGATACAATACTTGGCTGGAGGATGAGTGTGTTCATTCTCAAGACCTACAATGGCGAATTTCTCATCCAACTTCAGCTTAGCATTGCATCCCCTACAGTTATGTGTGGAGCAGTACCAATGGAAATACTTCGTTTTCTTGCATTGTTTCTTGCAGTAGTAAGTGTAGTCGTTGAACATGACCAGATGTTTCCCTGAGTAACGCGATTTCGCCAGCAGAATCACTGAAAAGAAACACTGGTGAGTATTGATCTATGTCCACTTTCTCTTTATAGCCATTTCCTTGGAACGTCAATTGATATCTATCGAAATGCAAATGCATGAAATGCTTTAAAATTAGACGAAGTCTTGCAAAAACTTAAAAATGTTCGAAGATACTGCAAACAGAAAAATAAAAGGCCGTTGACAGATTAACGACACTTTGAACTACTGGGGAATAGAACTCAGTTCAACACACCATGAAGCTACAAAAACAGATAAATAGTAACATTTCTTTACAAACTTTAGTCTAATCAGTAGACTGTAAAAGAGTTATCGAACTACACCTGTTAACCATCATTATATTTGACACAGCTCTATAATCGATTGAACCTCAAAGTACGCTAAATAAAAACAAAATAATGATCATCAGAACTTTATTTCATTACGTGTCCTTTTATAATTTCCTACATACCTGTATGTTCGCCTTTAACACTTTAGGCAGGCAAGTTGCAAAAGCTGCAACCTGCTGCTTTTGTGCAGGTAATATAAACGCAGCGACACTGCTAGCTGGATGTGCAGTCCGTAACATGTCAACTGCTCAAAAAATCAAGCTCAAATTTTGCAGCTGGCGTGCAGGTCAAATTCAGGTTGCATGGAGCCTAAGTCATTTTAAATACCTGAAAGTACTGTAAAAGATAGCACAATAAAAACCACTTGAAACTACTTTAAAATCTTTTTGTTTTATTTCTACTTTCTACTGAATTTTGATTGATAAGGGATTACTCTCTATTTATTAAGGTTTTGGCCACGTTACTTTAACCTAAGTGCCTTATAAACTTTCTGAATAGCTTCTTCGAATACATACATCACTATTGGTAATTATACCCGGTTCGCTGAATAGGATAAAGAAACCAAAATGGATCGTGTCATATTGGTTGAACCGTGTTTAATTACCACAAAATCTACTATGGAAAAAGCTGCCGTAATACAGGTACGACTGGCAAACAAATTCGTTTATTTATTTTGTGTTAAAGGCTTGCTATATGCTTTGGTGCGAACTCTTAGTATAGTAGGCAATTGTTAAATATTTTAATCTTTGGCAACTTTTCTAGTAATGCAATATTTATCACAATCGGAACTTAAACAGTCCAAAATAAATTTAAAAATATTTTCTACATTTTATCTACCTAAATTATTTTTTTATGGATAAGGATTCGATGTGTAATAAGTACATTATAATAAGTACTAGTCTTATTTTTAAGTTTAAACAATGTTAAATCTTGGGATGAAAAAAACGGGCTTTCCACATTACAATAAATTAATAAAACATTTACTCACACACATTAAAAACAAATACAGATTATTTGCTTTTTATGTGTGTGAGTAAGTTTTAATGATAAAAAAATAAGTAAATAAGGGCCTGATGTGGAAATATCTGAACAGTTTTTAAGTATGTAATATTAGAGTACAAGAATATATAAGGCGCATGTTTAAACTACTATAATACATGTAAGTGCCACTAGAAAACGATTCCGTTTCAAGTATCAATAAAATGTTTCAAAAAAATATCATAAATCTGTTGTCTACTAATACATTTTGCAGTAAAGACTTAATTCATATTCATATATAATATTCATAAAGTTAACTTATATTGATATTTCTAGTTTTGTTTCTAATCAATTTTGTTGAACTGTGTACGGCATTTCTTAATCATTTGACCATGGTAACACAATCAGAGGAATAATTTTCAGTATAATATTGATGTATTTAGTAAATGACACATTACATTTATACGCCGAAATTTAAAAACCTTTTTATTTTTTCTTATTTTCACTGCTATCAATCCATCAAAAGTACTACTCCGCATAAAATTAACTACTCGCCATATTTGACGTCTCTAACATTTCATTTAAATACAATAAATAGCTACTACACAAAGAGGATAAAATTGATTGGTATGAGTTATAAAAATAACTTTATCATTATTCTTCAGAAAAACTACCTTTTTTGGACATCGGCTTGGAAAGATGTCCAAAAAGGGTAGTTTTACCGCGTTAGGCGAAATTGATCGATGTAGCGGAGTTCGACGAATCGAACGTCGCCACATCGATCAATTCCGGCTATACATCTAGCTTGCTAAACTTTGACATAGAATCCATTTGATATGATAAAAGCTGGTGGTTTATGAACGTGTTCCAATTTAGCCGATACTACTTTCCGATGCTCAGCTCTGGCATTATTTGTGATGATGAGCCTTGCTTTGCAGAACCCCCCTTTGGTGCAGCTCCAAGTCTTAGTCTTCACATTTCTTTTATGGCAGTAGAAAGTGTAGCCGTTGACAACAGCCAGTTCCTTCCCATCTTTCTTTCTCACCCACTGCAGAACTGGAAATAAGGTAGACATTTTATGCTGGAACTAGTGGGATGGTTTGGTTACCAGCTAAGTTTGATAGACTGTGTTAGCTTGTCCATCGGGCCAATTTCAGGCACGGCAGACAAGCTGTTGCAGTCTGGCTGGGTCATGCAATATACCTCTATGGTGAGTGTATACATAGGAAAATAGAAGGCATTGTGTTAAGTAAATAACAGCCTCAAAAATCTATCCATCAAGGTTAAGTTACACTGTTCCGTTTCTGTTGTGTTGACGTTTTCGCTGGCGTTTCTTGACCTGGGACAGTTAGCAGCCATTCCGCATCGAAACCCTGAAATGCCTGTGGTAGAATATTAAGCCAGCTGTCCCGATTATTAGTCATAGAACATAAACAGGTGTTATGGGTATTCCAAAGCCCAAAAGTTGTCAACCACTTACAAAATGTGGATATTATATCGAGTTACCGGTTTGTGAAGATAGACAGTGCTCCATGTTAAATACTGGTATTCAACTGCATCTGGAAAAGACTAGGTAGATTATTTAGATATAAGTGTCTACCTATATAAGGTAGAAGAACTAGATTTTTCACGCGGCTCATTCTATAGAAACTGTGTATTTTGTGGAGGATAAAAAATACGCAAAGAGCTTTAGAAGGAACACGGATGGGTTTTAGTCAGTAAGAGTCTAACACGCCCTTCCGCTCCACGGAATTGAATTACACGGCCAGTGATCCCTACTGACAGAAAATGTTTAATGATAGGTAACCTAATTTTTATGGTTTTTACTTTTAATACCTTTTGTAATTTTTAAAAAGACATTAATTGTGATATTAAATTACTGGTTTTTGCCTGAAAAATAATATGATTAAATATATTAGTCGCAAATTGTTGCAGCTACCGCTTTCTTAGCAAAGCCAAGTATAAGAGCCTGTCACTATTGTGTCAGACGAGACAATTCCAACTAGATTGTTCTACGTCAATATATATCAATTCGCCAGAACACTATACAGACAGAATCAAAGGCTAGCGGCAAGCTAAGTTCTAATGTAGCATCTAAGTTTCCTGGATCAAACAAACTATTCCTAAGGGTTGTCTTTCACACACTAAGGGTGCTTTTTCATCAAAGATGTGCGAGGTAGCGAAGCGGTGCGCGTGGAAAAATCCACCAATGCCATCAGTACAGTTTTCCACCTAGCTTCGCTCAGCTCTGGTGGAATCGGACTAAAAGTCGTTTAGTCAGCTATGCCTAGAAAATGTGTTCCAGTGTTATACCAGCAACCAGCACCTTCTTCAAACATGTTTTGCAGGTGCAAGCAGTTGTTTTTAAAAGCCAAATCATTTTACGATTTATTATAACGTTAAACATGCAGATGTTAAAATTTCTTATAGTTAGTTGCTTTATGTTTAATAAAATTAAAGTTTGACTACCTGCTACTACTATGAGTTGACTAGAACGAATATGACTACATTTCTTGTTTAAACCTAATTCTGGTTAATTAATTAATTAACCACAATATAAATAGTAGATATGGCATTCTTAGAGGACATCGCGGCGCTAAAATATTAATATTGACATAGCGCATAGAATGAGACTATATACAATCTGTAGGTTCAATTGCTTTCCTGCCAGGGTTGCGGAATTTGTTTGAAAGAGTCACCGCGGCCCTGGAACGCAAAGGGCTTTAGAAGGAACACGGATGGGTTTTAGTCAGTAAGAGTCTGACACGCCCTTCCGCTCCACCCAGAGCGGAAGAAGTCATTTGATGATTTCCCATCCTTAAAAAAAAAAAAAATTCAATTGCTTTGCTAAACTGATTAACCTCACGACTACAAACATTCAAGGCATTGTTAAATGACACAAATCACAAACACACAGAAATATTTTTCAAACCTATCTTAAGGTAAATGCCACTCACTTACCCTGGACTACCACACTTTTCCAGTATTTTTGGACAGAATAGACACAGATCACAAAAATAATTGCACACTTACCACAAACTGGAATATTCTGTTAATTCTACATTAATTTAATGCTGGATTTGTTTAGCTTTTCAATGCGTTATCTACACTTATTGTAGATATCGTGAATATGGTAGAGATACAAATCTAAATTTTAGTGTTTATGACACTATTTACACATACTTGGACACAAAACACACACACCATGACACAAGAAATACTTACACCACAGATTGCAAACAGTCAAAGAAAAAATTCTAGGACTCGGAAATCTCGTATAGGAATATATATGTATCACTTACCCAAGTCTTTAAAATTTTACTAATATTCCTGTTTAGGAACCAAATAAACAAATCTAACCACTCGACTTATGTTGAGGGTTCTAATTCTAATATCCAAGTAGCATTTTTGGTGTTACTGTAGGTTCTATAAAACACCCCGTTTAAAATCACGAATTGTGGACGTTTGTGACCGTGATTCAGGTTCAATGATACGAAGGTGCGATCACTTCTGACGGCTACAAATCTAGCTAGGCACCTTCCTGAGTTGGTACAGACCCACGTGCTGCGCAGGGGCCCACGCTTGCAGCAGTAGAATGTGTATCCGTTTACAACAGCAAGCTCCTTCCCGTCCGCTTTCTTCACAAATTGCACTGAAAATATTTTTTTAGGTTATTCGACTGGTACAGATTATTGAAAATGAATGGCGACATTTACACAATGTTTGTAAATTAAGTCACTTAAGCGTCACTATTAGAGGGGCTATAGTGGGTAAGTACAAGAAAGCAAAAATATTTTCTGTTTTTTTTTTTATATTTTATTGGATATTTAAATAAAAACAGGATTAAATGCAGCATGTAGTTTTACCGTCGATATAATCGGCTAAAGCCAGGATATATCAAAATGAGAGTTTCTTGTATTTCTTGGCTCCTAGGATACTTTAAAAAAAATTCCTTTCGATATTACAAACTTTGGGGGTACATGAACATGTTCCAACTTAGACGATTTTAGTACCCGCTGCAAAGGATCGATGTTATTAGTCGTTTTAAACCTCGCTCTGCAATTCTTCCCGAAGGTGCAAGTCCAGAGAAGAGTCGACATATATTGTACTTTACAGTAAAATGTATAGCCATTCACAATCGCTATTTCCTTCTCGGGATTCTTTTTAGCCCATGTCACTGTAAAAACGTAAGGGCTTCAGAATAAGGTGTGGTTTTCAAACAAAAAAATCACTTAGAATATTAAACGTGGTTTAAGTGGTTCCGGGTGCTGATGGGGCTGCCGCGCCACTGCAGCGCCTCCGCAATGTTCGCGGAGGCTGACACAGACGGCTTTGCGGCCATCATGCGCAAACGGTGCGCATCTATCATGCGCCGCACGCGCGACAGTCCCAACACCATCCTACGCGCGCTGGCGGACCGGTGGGACTCTCCGATGCTGGCTCGCTGGATACGGCTGCACGCAGTCGTATAGTTGCTTGCCGACATCATTGGGAAGTCCACCCGGACCTGCCTCTTGTTATTGGTTAAATTTTAATTTGAAATCAATTAATTATTACTAACTCTAGTTTGTAAGCTCGCAATTCTACTAACACATATGGATGTAATCTTAGGATGAATCTGAAATAAATGATTTATTATTATTATTATTATTATTAAGTTGATGGCAGACTACGGTGACACAGATACTCAAATATCTAAAAAGTCACGATTCTTAGAGTACTGCAGTGTTCCGATGCTAGACTATCGATTATGGTCAAAGATATTTAAAAAATATCTTGACACGTATCTTTCAGGAAGTGCACAAAGCAGATGCTACCGAAAATCGATTTTTGGGGTAAAATGTTGTAAAAGAACCTGATGAAAACTTCTACAAAATTTTAATAGACACAAAACAAAGAAATATCAATTTAACATGTTTCTTAAGTTATTTATTTATTTATTTAAGCAAACCAACTAAATACACACAAGGACATTCATGGTACAAGCATTTACAAATATAATAGCATTGCATGCATCTAAATTATAGGTAAGCTCAGCATTTTATGTACATTTCACTATACAATAATAATTAAATTTGATGGATAACAAATTAAATTAAAAACACACATACATACAAACAAAAAGAGAATCATTACTAAGCAAAAATTACATATTATTGAGCACAGCTCTTTTGAACTTACTAATGCTGCCTGAAAATATGTCGATGTCACAATCGTGAAAATATGTCGATGTCACAATCGTGAAAATATGTCGATGTCACAATCGTGAAAATATGTCGATGTCACAATCGTGAAAATATGTCGATGTCACAATCGTGAAAATATGTCGATGTCACAATCGTGAAAATATGTCGATGTCACAATCGTGAAAATATGTCGATGTCACAATCGTGAAAATATGTCGATGTCACAATCGTGAAAATATGTCGATGTCACAATCGTGAAAATATGTCGATGTCACAATCGTGAAAATATGTCGATGTCACAATCGTGAAAATATGTCGATGTCACAATCGTGAAAATATGTCGATGTCACAATCGTGAAAATATGTCGATGTCACAATCGTGAAAATATGTCGATGTCACAATCGTGAAAATATGTCGATGTCACAATCGTGAAAATATGTCGATGTCACAATCGTGAAAATATGTCGATGTCACAATCGTGAAAATATGTCGATGTCACAATCGTGAAAAATGTCGTTACACTTTCTGAGAATATAGAAAAGGGCATGTTATGCTAAACACATATTAAATCACAACTTTCGTTTAGTAGATAGCTGATGTTACAAGTATATACGTAGTGTACGTGTAGATACTTTTCGATACCTCCCACGCAAACAGTCGAAACATGTTTTTTTTTTGCAAAATGATTTTTAGTCCTATAATGCATTACGTATTTTTAATACTACACATTCTAAAAAACTATATTTTCACTAAACATCGAGTTTGTAACTCGCTAATAGTCTAACTCGCTAATAGTGTGTTTTGCGGCTGAGCAACACAAAGATGAAATTAAATCTCCCTCCTGAAAAATCACAAATTAACTATTTATTTGCTCTCATGCACACAACACATGTTACAATTGAATGATTGTCGGTTTGGCACATAAACTCTGTTGGGGCACCACAAACAAACGAACGATGGCTCTTTAGACATACGACCTAAGCTAATGCGCGGGAGGGATTAGGGATCCGAGCAAAAAAGTTAAAACTCATGAAAAACTTTCCACGCAAACCTCGCCGCAGGCAAAGGCTACTACTAGTTACTATTAACTAAATCTTGACATAATATCCGTTTGAAATAATATAATTTGGGCGGTGGTGACCGTGATCCATCCTGGCAGATTTTAGAACCCTCTGCAGAGGATTGATCTCGTTGGTGGTGATCAACCTGGCTCTGCAGAGCTTCCCAGCGGTACACGTCCAAAGAAGGGTCGACTTCGTTTGTACACGGCAGTAAAAAGTATAGCCATGCAATATAGCGATTTCTTTCCCGGTACTCTTTTTTGCCCAATTCACTGAAAATAATTCAGATTCAGTTTGTCTTTTATTTAATGTGAAGCAGTTTAATGGTAGAACACATTTTTATTTAATATTTTACTACACCAAATGGAATATATCTCCATTCTATCTGTCATTTAAGTATTTACGGATTTGGAAATTATAAAATAATAAAATAAATAAGTAAATAGACTTATTCGATTTTGTAATTCAAAAAATTCAAACCAACA
This sequence comes from Mamestra configurata, assembly GCA_002192655.3. Lineage (NCBI taxonomy): Eukaryota > Metazoa > Arthropoda > Insecta > Lepidoptera > Noctuidae > Mamestra > Mamestra configurata. Next base: position 262,887 of record NDFZ01005302.1, read on the forward strand.
AAATTATGTACTGAAGTTAAACTCTGTCAAAAAAAAAACAATATTGGCAAGGCCAATAAACATCAAATTCTAACATTAATTCCATTCAAAATCACAGACGCCATTAGAAATCACAGAGGAGCAGTATGCGTATGATTCCCCTTAATAGAAATAATTTCACACTTCGCGGTTGTCATTTTGTTGGTAACAACATAGCTTGCTGTATACACTCTCTTCCGAATGTTCAATACCATATATACATTTTAGTAAGTTTTTGTTTACAAGAGTAAACATATCCGTTCATCACAGCAAGTTCCTTTCCTTTGTGTTTTTTACCCATTTTACTGGAAATAAAATAAACTGAAAACAAAGCTTATTACGCAGATGTGAACTACAGTTATTAATATCAGACTAATATTAGAGTCAAGCGTGGACACAGCAAGAAGGATATTTAAGGATTGGTTTATGAGGGTGACGTTCTGAATTTTTGCCTTATAAATATATGTTAATGAATAATAATAAATGTTCTTTGTGCTCCCATGAAAAAGAAAATATGTGTGTTGCTATTAAAAGCCGAACCAAAATACAGGTCTGAAAACTACAACATCATAAATAAAGCGATTTCCAAGAAAGGGTAAATAAAATTACGATATTAATTTTAGAAATCGTTTATTTATTACTAATTAAAATATCTTAAACTTTAATATAAAATCCTTTGGAAATCACAAAGGACGGAGCTGTATGAGTATGGTTCTCCTTAATAGAAATTATTTCACGCTTTGTGGGTGTGACTTCGTTGGTAATAATCAACCTTGCTGTACATTCTCTTCCGAAAGTACAACTCCAGATATTCGTCTTAGCAAATTTTTTTTGACAATAGAAAGTATATCCGTTCCTCACAGCAAGTTCCTTTCCATTGTGTTTTTTTACCCATTTAACTGTAAATAAAATAAAGAATAAACAAAATAAACAGGGAATTTTAATTGTTAAGTTTTTGCACGCCATCTGAACAACAGAATGGAAGCTTGACAAACGTTTGACAAATTGTAGTTATTTACATCAGACAAATATTACATTCACTGATAGACTAAGCAATAGGGGTATTTAAGAATTGTTTTATGATAGTGACGTTCTGAATGTCTGCCTTATGATTCTATGGTATATCTACCTCCATGAGAAAAAAAAAGATATATATTAGTTATAAGTGTTAATGTCAAAATCCTAACAATTCAACATCAAAAGCAGTCTGATTTCTAGCAAAGATAAATAAAACCACGAGATTTATTTTCGAGTTCTATATTGACCAATAAAAAAACTCAAACTTTAACATAAAATCCTTTGGAAATCACAAATGACGGAGCTGCATGCGTATGATTCTCCTTAATAGAAATTATTTCACGCTTTGCAGGTGTGACTGCGTTCGTAACATTTAACCTTGCTGTACAATCTCTTCCGAAAGTGCAACTCCAGATATTCTTCTTAGCACACTTGTGTTTACAAAAGAAAGTATATCCGTTCAACACAGCAAGTTCCTTTCCATTGTGCTTTTTTACCCATTTAACTGGAAATAAAATAAACGGGTCATTTTAATTATAAGTTTTTGCACGCTTAGACAAAATTTTTAATCAAAAGTGATTAGGGTACTGATTAGGTTATTATAAAATCGACGTAAGGACCAAATATATTTACATTCATACTTGTTTCTATCTACCTACTTAAATGAGTATATCCTCTACTGCTAAAATTACAAATAAGCAGGTACTATCTCCTAACAAATATAAGCACGACTGTAATGTGCCTGTGTGTGCGTGTGTGAAAGAGTTACTTACCAAATATTATATTATACTAATTCGATTTTAATATGTAGACTTGTTTTAAGAAATGAATAAATTATAATAATTTAATCTATACTAGATAGAACAAAATATATTATATTTAACATTTGTTAAAAAAAAACGATTAAATACTGGTCGAATATTTGTAAGCCAGTAAATGGCGAAACATGTCAGCCGGTCGATTCTGTAAACATGTCGAAGTGAAGGCTTGGGTGCAGTGATCACGAGGTGAGCTGTCAATCCATATAATCAAGATGGCATGACAGCTCACTTCTTGATCACGTAACATCTTGATTACATGGATTGACAGCTGACCTCGTGATCCCTTCACCCAAGCCTTCACTTTGACATGTTTACAGAATCAACCGGCTGTTCATAATCCTATAAAAAGACCTTAAGGCGGACTGTCCACTGGAGCGGAGAGGAGAGGAGCGGAGAAATATTAACTAATGGAATTACATAAAATCAGCCTTAATGTACCATAAATATTCTAATTTTTATCCGTAGGGTTTTTCCCGGGCAAAAACTACAGAACGCCACCTGCTTCAATCTTCACAGACTTAACAGATATCTGCTTCGTTTACGTATGAACGTGTGTGACGCAAAAGGGAGAATATAAAGATCGTGGCAGGACGTTGGCTTTCCAAAGTGTCTGCCTCATACATCGTTGATCTACCTGCCGCGTGGGAAAAAGGACGTATTTTTATGGAGATGTGATTTTTTAATTAATTATATTATCATACTTTATTGTACACTAGTTGACCCGACAGACGTTGTCTTGTCTAAACTATAAATATTGAATTCGAATTGGTATAATTTATAAAAAAAATAACGGGTTGCACTCCGGAAGTGCCGGCAGAAGTGAAAACTTGAACATTAACGTAGTGCATTTTTTATATTTTGAAATGGTTAGGAAATAATTTCGTACGAATTGCTTTAATTATCAGTATTAAAGTACTATCATTTATGTGGTAAAATACATTATTCATTTATTGCGCTATCATACACAAAAATGACAGTTTATATTACATTAAAAATGTATCACTTCAGAACTTTTCCTCCGTCTTACGAATTTTCGATCAGGTCACGTGTCCTGACGCGAGTTTAAAATTTTTTACCCATCCCAAAACGTGCACAACACCGCTAAAAAAGTTGTTACTTCAAAAAAAACTGTCAAACCACTGACAGTTATGTTAAAAGCAATAAGGTTACATTAGAAAAGTTAATATGGTCGTTAAGTTTTCTTAAATTTTCTAATGTTCCGCGCAACTTTTTTATTATATTCTTTTATAAGAACCTTCTCCTGATAATAACAAACACAACAAAAAAAGAATTAGCGAAATTGGTTGGAAAAAAAATGAGAATAGTATTTGAAATTATGCAACATCGAAATTGACAATATTTTCAAGAAAGGTAAATAAAATGATGAGATTTATGTTACAGATCGTTTATTTATTATAAACTCTAAAAATGCATCCCTTATAAATCACATAAGACGGAGGCGCGTGTGTATGATTCGCTCTTACGGCTATCATTTCGCGCTCCTCGGGTATGACTTCATTGGTCATAATTAACCTGGCTTTACAAGGTTTTCTTGACGTGCAAATCTAATGGACGGTCTTAGCAGTTTTCATTTTACAGTAGAAAGTATATTTGTTCATAACAACAAGTTCTTTTCCGTCAGTTTTCTTAACCCATGACACTGGAAATGAATATGCTAGTTGTAATAATTGTAACTGACTGGCTCTTGGTTCGATTCCCGCACGGAACAAATATTTGTATGGCCTACAGATAGTTGTTTCGGGTCTGGTGACTTTGTATGTTTGTAAACGCACCCACGATACAGGAGCAATTCCTAGTGCGGGGCAGTTTTATAAAAAAAAAAGAAAACACGGCATATAATAAATTGGGATCCAAAGATTCGGCATGTCAAAAAAGATATGTGCTCTCAGTGTAAAGAAAAACACTAACAACCGGTCTCAATAACGTCTCTACCTTTAACCAACTGTCAAATTAGCTACCAATAGTAGCTGAAACGTCATGTTATCCTTCCAAACATGACGTTTCAGATACTGTTGGTAGCTAATTTGACAGTTCGGCAGAATAGCACTAAATAATTATCATGTAATTTACCAAACTTAAATAAACTTACATTCTTTGATTGTTTATTTATTGAAAGCAGACCAATTGAAAATAAAACCTCAAACTTTAAAATAGAATCCATTTGAAATCACAAATGACGGAGGTGTGTGTGTATGATTCTCCTTTGCAGACATTATTGTGCGCTCCGAGTGTGTTAACTTGTTGGTAATGACCAGCCTGGCTTTACATGGTGTTCCGAAGGTGCAAACCCAGTTATTTGTCAGAGCTGTTTTCTTTTGACAGTAAAAAGTGTATCCATTTAAAATAACAAGTTCTTTTCCGTTAGTTTTCTTTGTCCATGTGACTGTAAATTAATAATCTTACTTAATACTCATACCTTGCAAGAAAACTGCGGTCAATATAAAAAAAAACCGGCCAAGTGCAAGTCGGGCTCAGACATAAGGAGAGGGATAATGGATCCTTTATTATTTTATATTTATTTATTTATGTAACGCGTCCGGTAATACTGGTATTCATCTGAATCCAGTTTGACTGGAAGCCGACCCCAATATAGTTGAGAACAAGTCGAGGAGAATGATGAACGCGTCCGTATTTGGGTCAAAGAAGTTCATATGTGCACCAAATTTCAACATAATCCGTTCAGTACATTCGGAGAAAATTGGTTGTGACAGACGGACAGACAGACAACCTATTGATTCTATACGGGTTCCGTTTTGGATCGAGATAAGCATCAGGAAAAAGGAGAAATAATTTAGCAAAACTTGTTCTAATTATTTATTAAACTCGCCAGACCAATAAATCTTACAATTTATAATAACATCCGTAGGAAATCTTAAAATTCGGATGTTTATGCGTATGATTTTCATTAAGAGACACTATTTTTGGCTCCGAGGATGTGGAATCGTTGGCTGTTAGCTTGGCACGAACCTTTTTTAGTGCAATACCAGACATTCGCCGGACCAGATTTCTTCTTATAAAAGGGGTAACGGTTTACAATAACCAGTTTCTTACCGCAAGGTTTTTCTGTCCATATAACTAGAAAAATGAAACTAAAATTACTACAACATATAACGCGACAGGAAATAAAAAATACTCAAAAGGCAACATTTACCAAAAAACACAGGCTTTTTACAATAAACTATATCGGTAGATGATCTGTTTATTTAGTTCATGAAAAAAATTTGAATTCGTATTTCACTTTGATTATATTTCAAGAAACAATTAATCACTGTTAAATACTTGTGTAATTTTGTACGCGGAATAGGCATTTGCCTATATCGTGTACATATTAAACAGTTTTTAACTTTATTCATTTAAACTTTGTGTACAATAGTGGTACATGGGCGGACTTAATGCATCAAGGCATAACCTTTAGGTTATAAAGACTATACTGTGGTAGGTGTACAATAAATAAAAATTAAAATAGAATTTCAACATTTCGGAAAGTATATCAACATATTAACATATATAGTAAATAATATATATGTTACATAATACGTTGATATAATCTTACCGATAATAATCATGACGAAGAACAACTAAAAACGACAAGCTTTTAAGTTGTTTTTTCGGATTTTACGCTTAAAGGAAAATTTAAACTCAGCCTTCTTGAAGTCTTTACATTCTAACAGAAAATATAACAATGGTAAATTCTGCCTAGAACTTTATTTCTGATAATTTTATCTTCGACCACATCATCGCTTACCATCAGGTGGGATAGTGGTTAAACGCGTGCCTATCAATAGTAAAAAAAACATACGGTGTATGTGCTGCAGTCAAATTAAAAGATAAATGACATTAACGTTGTGCATTTTTGATATTTTGGAATGGTTAGGGATTAATTTCGCACGAATTGCATATGCATGCATTGAGGCATACATTTTCGCCGCGCGGAAGAAAGAGAGGGGGATATAACTTCCTCTCCTACGCCGAGCCGGCGGTCTACTCTCCCTCCGTCAGATCAGGTCACGTGTCCTGACGAGAGTTTAAAATTTTTTACCCATCCCAAAAAGTGCACAACGCCGCTAAAGAAGTTTTCACTTCAAAAAACATTTCTTCTAACCCAAACTTTCTTAGATCCAGGTATGATAGTGACAGTAATTGATTTCGATTTTCAGTTTATTTTGTATTTATTCTGATTCGAGCATACCTATTGAAATATGCTTTTGAAGTGACAACATAGATAAACATAATCCTTAAATATAAGGAAACACTACTATAGTTTTAATACATTTAATTTGTACACATAAATAAACAATACCTTAGATTTTAAAATAAATTCCATTAGAAATGACAAACGATGGAGGTTCATGCGTATGTTTCTCATTGATTGACAATATTTGTCGTTTCGAGGGAACTTTGTCGTACATGAACACGAGGTTGGCTCTACACGACCTTCCGTAGGTACAATACCAGGTGTTCAGACGAGGCCTAAACCTTCTGCAGTAAAAAGTGTATCCATTTACAACAGCGTGTTCTTTTCCTTTAGAGTTATTCACCCATTGAACTGAAAATAAATAAGTTTTGTTATAATAATAGCTTATAATCATACTTTGAATAATTATTTCATGATCTTCATCCATAGCCCGACTTTACCCACTATTAGGCCTCTCTTTTACTATGACCCAATCCCCCCGCTCCTGTGCCACCCTTCGTCGTTTGCCCATTTCGCTGCCAAACGACCAACATTCCTACTACCAGTCCTTAGACCCACTTTAGTCACTGCCTTACTTACTCCTTGCCTTATTCAAAATGATTTAATTGAATCAAATAAATAAATAAGAAGTCAGTGACTCAAAATGGTCGAAAAAAAAAGTTTAATAACTGGAAATAACTATATCGACATTATTACTGATTATGGTAATATTAATTATTGAAAACCAAGATCCGGATGAAAAAAAAAACATTCGAAATCAAACACTGCCACCAAGAGAACAAAAATAAAAGAAAGAATAATATGTTTTTGTCACTGAGACATTCATTTAAACGATAACCTTACGTACTACAAATGCTTAACAAAAGTGTTAGAAGATAGTAGGCAGGCACTTAATTATGTTAGCAAAAATAAAAAAAATAATCAAAGAAGAGAGCCTTCACGGAACAGCACCCGACTTTTTCCTTTTGAAATAAAAGAACCCATTAGAAATCTCAAACGACTGTGGGCCATGGGTATGGTTCTGCTCCTTTATAGATACTAATTGACGTTTTAAGGGATCAACGTCATGTATGAATACCATGCTAGCTTTACAAGCCCCGTAGGTGCAATACCAGGTATTTACGTTGACAATAACCAGTTCCTTTCCGTTAAATTTTTTCACCCATTGTACTGTAAATAAATATTATTAAAAGTATTATTATTTAAATATTATATAAATATTGGTATAGAAGTATCAGATTTAGATCATATTATTGTTTTATAAAGTATTGTTTTCTGCCCTGAAAGGCAAAATTGTAAAAAAAGTATTAACACCCAGCCACATAGTAATTAAACTTTTTTTTTTATACAGGACTTTAGCCTTTCGTTTGAATATTTCAAATTGTATACCTCTTAAACATTTTTTAATCACCATTCCCGACACTAATATTGTAATAGAAATACTCTAAAATGCCTTAAACCTTTAATGCCTTAAATCATCAACAAAAAACAGTAAAGCTAAGATTGTGCTCATTAATAAGAATTAAGAACTACTTAATAAATAAATACAAGTTGTAACAGATTTCAGAACCTTGTACGGTGGGACTAAAACTGAAATGCTGATTTTTAGGATTACGAACGTCCATAAATAACAAAACCTTTATAGGATCACTCTTATGTTTGTCGGTCGGTCTGTCACAGCCAATTATCTCCGAACCTACTAGACCGATTCTGTTGAAATTTGGTTAATATATAAACCTCTGTGACCTAAATACGCGTTACGTAAATAAATCAATATGAATATGGGAATCACTTTTGGGAGACAAATTAAAAAAAAAGTTTTTAACTGTACCTTGTCTTACAAGGTATATTAAGTTAAAAGGCTTATTCCATAGTTTAAAATCAATAAAACGAAACATCTGCGCCTAAATTTTTGAAAAAAAATGCAGTTAATTGTTCTTTACCTATAAATTTTACAGGAAAACCTATTGATTTTAATGGTTTTAAAGTAAATTTTTACAAAAATAAGATTCGTTCACAACCCAGGCACGCGGTTCCGACTCGCACTTGGCTGGTTTTTTTCATAATAATAAATAAAATGACCTCTTTTTAGGATTTGCGTTTAATCTTCTAAATTAGAGGGTGAAGGCTTCCTCCGGGTAAGCTATCTCCATCGTCGACTTTGTCTCTGTTACCTATGACCTAGACTAGTGTGAAGAGCAAACACATCTCAAATAAAAACAAAATCTGTTACACCCTGTATAAATGAACGAATAATAAAATTAAATATTTAAAAAGTACCATGTTACCCAGTTAATGGGTTGTGGAGGTCTGGTAGGCAGCCGCTCCACGTAAAATACTGGTATTCAGCTGAATCCGGTTTGAATCAAAGCCGATCCCATTTAGTTGGGAAAAGGCTAGGCAGATGGTGAATAAAATTAAATATCTGATATTTATTAGTAAAATATATAATATTGTATTTAAGTATATATTTTATATTATTATGTCTAATTAGTAGAGATCGGAATAGGTAGAGTATATTTACCTAATGTTCGTGGAAGTAAGTAACATAGAGTTGATAACCTCCTGTAAAATCCCGGAATCATTGCAATTAAAACCCGGGAGCATGAAAACATGAACTGGACTTTAAGTATAGTTACAAATTGTTGATTTGAAGGATCAAAAGATGAAAGAGTTGTGCGAACACAAAGCTATTTAATTCAACAGTTATAGTAGGTACGGAACTCTTAAAACATAATAAGATTCTTCAATATAATAATTTTGTTCAAATGTATTCAAAGCGCAATAAGTAATTTGCAATTTCTTAAACCCCGGGATACAATCGTCATGATTATAATTCCGAGATTTTAGAGGAGGTATTATCAACTCTATGTTACTTACTTCCACGAACATTAGGTAAATATACTCTACCTAATCCGATCTCTGCTAATTAGTATTATTTAGAATGTTAGAACACTCACAACTCTAAATCTATCACCTTTCGTTCAGTCCATCCAAAGGTTGTCTATAAGAGATTGAGCTGGAGTGATAAGACCGCCCATTGTACACTTGTTCTTATAAATGTTTGACCTGTTCTTATTATGAGGTGTACAACAAAGTATATATAATAAATTTACACTAAAAACTCACACTAATACATAATGAGATCAAAACACAGTGACTTATTTTTTCATTGGCTACGACATTATTATCTACTTTAAACTCTGAAGTAAAATCCATTAGCAATTACGAATGTAGGAGGTGCGTGTGTATGTGTCTCCTTCATTGACAGTATTCGGCGATCCTGGGGTGTGGCGCCGTTTATAAAGCTGATCCTGGCCTTACACGGGTTTCCTCTAGTGCAGTACCAGATACTTCTGTGCAAAAATTGCTTTTTGCAGAAGAATGTGTAGTGGTTCAGAATGGCCAACTCCTTTCCATCGGATTTTCTTACCCATTTGACTGTAAATAATGGACCTTGTTGTTATAATGGCGTGGAAATTTACAGGAAAAAAATCGAATATCATTTTTACTAGAAGCGTCTATCTAAATGGTAACTAAGTAACCGTCAAATGCTGCCCGATTTTTTCAGGTATTATATCAATTCATCATCATCATCATATCAGCCGAAAACCGTCCTCGGGGGTTGTTATAATCGCCACGCTTGGCAGGCGGGTTGGCGATCGCAGTGTAGCTGTTACAATGTACGGAGAATGCTGCTGCCCATTCTCTGGTGAGCCCCTTAGTCGCCTCTTACGAGACCCATGGGATCCATGGGATAGTGCCATGGTGCTATTATTTTACGTCCCATACAGTACAGTACAATAGTATCAATTAAAGGCACGATTTATGCAAAAACGAAATCTTAAATAGAATGATAAAGCGGCAAGTGCGAGGCGGACTCGCATACGAAGAGCTCCTTACCGTAAACCCACATTTCTCTGGTTTTTTCCTTTACTTTTATTGGTTTCTATTTTTGTTGTTACAGTAGCTATAGTAACCTAACTAACCTATAACGGTTAATGAGATATATACTGCTGACATACAGACGGACGGACAGCGGAGGCTTAGTAATGTTGGGTTCTAGGTAGGCACCCTAAGAATTTCATTTGTAATAATATTATAAGTAATTTTTTATTTGACGAAGATGCAGAGACGAACTTGACCCCTACCTAAAGGTCACCTAAAAGCAGATTATTGACGTATGTAGATAAAGGTAGAGGGAGGCGTTTGCCCAGTAGTGGGACACTGGTAATAGACATATTCGATTCGATTTTTATTTATATGATATTATTTTTATTACAATTGGAATCAACACTTTCAGGGACAAGAAATAAATCATAAAATTACTGTTTCTATTATTACTTTGACATTTATACACAACTTTATTCTAGGTACACTCTCTTTATTACTATCATTATGCCTTTGTCAAGCCAGTAGTTTAACCATTAATTTTAAGTACCCTGACAATGGGTTGTGGAGGTCTAGTAGGCAGCTACTCCACGTAAAATACTAGTATTCAGCTGAATCCGGTTTGACTGGAAGCCGTCCCCAATAAAGATGAGAAAAAAGCTAAGCAGATGATGATGATGATCCATCAGAAATAATAAACGTAGGAGGTGCATGCTTATGGTTATCCTTCATTGCCAATAGTTTGCGGTGTAATTGCGAGTCGCTATTGGAAAATTGAAGCCTGGCGTAACATCCTCCTCGCCCCCCGTAGGTGCAATACCAGATACTTTTACGCGATAATTTCTTACCGCAAAAAAATGTGTAGCCGTTCAAGATAACAAGCCCCGTACCGTTTGTTTCTGTGACCCATTGCACTGAAATATTAATTGCACATTAGTTTTGGTCGTTTAAAGGCGATAATGTCGGGTCATGCAAGCCAGAAGACATAAAAGTATTTTCTAAAGAATTATATTTTAAACAGGTGTACTTTGTAGGACATTATTTATTTTATGCAAAATATCGAAACAAAATGGACCGACTTCTCTATACCTAAAAAAATATTTACCTATTTAGGTTTTGTCACGTCGTACGTTAAAATAGCCTTAAGTTCACAGTTTCAAATAAAGTCCATTGGAAATCATAAAACTGGGGGGTTTATGTGTGTGTTCCAGATTAGCGGTATAAATTACACTGGAATCCGATCCAGTTTCTTTAACGATTACCATTCTAGCTTTGCACTTTGTCGAGTTGGTACACCTCCAATTAGTCCTACTCGGACTATCCTGTCTGCAACAGTAAAAGGTGTATCCATTGACTATGCCGAGTATTTTTCCATTTGATTTTGTCACCCATTGCACTGAAAACAGAAATAATCATCATTAAATACATCTCCTAAATGCCATGGTCCGATATAACTTGGATTGGGTGCAACTTATTTTCTTGTTCCTTGCCAAATCTTTTTTTATTATTATTTTTTTTTTAAGGATGGGATGTTACAAATGACTTCTTCCGCTCTGGGTGGAGCGGACGGGCGTGTCAGACTCTTACTGACTAAAACCCATCCGTGTTCCCTCTAAAGCCCTTTGCGTTCCAGGGCCGCGGTGACTCTTTCGAACAAATTTCGCAACCCTGGCAGGCTCTGGCCCTAGCGGGCCCCGTCTTCTATGCTGACATCTCTTTGAGGCGCGCGTGAAACACAACGCGCCATCGACTCGGGCCTGCCAAATCTTGAAATGTTTCTTCGTCCTGTCAATACTCCTGTCAAGCTCCTTTTGTTGGCAAGTTCTTTTTGCACAAAAATGAACGACTCACCAAAAACTTTGCTGAAATCACCGTCGCCTCTCTTTTTGATCATCTTGAAAACAATTCGTGACAGCCTGAGTGTTTCAACTATATTTTTACCAGCAGTTTATTTTACCTTGTATATGACACCAGTTTATCGTGTGAATTCCCTTTTGTTTTTAGAAGACATGAAGTTTTTTTACCATCCTGTGCTAAGTTTTCCCGCTAAGAGCAATAATCATTATTTTAAGTTTATGGTTAATCTTTAGTAATTGGGGGCATTGAAGTATTCCCACTCACTTTCCCACTCCAATTGCACGAAATAGGTTGAAATTACAAAACAATTTATTTTGTGTCTACATTAGTTTATTAAAAATAATTGAACAAAAAATCCTCTGATTGAAAGTCCACCCACATCCTCGGCATCGAAGCGTATGGGTATCATAAGAATTTGAAAGATTTACATTATGTTGTCTCAAATAGACCTACGTTTATTGAATTCAATTCCCGTAATTGTAGGGAACGGTCGTATTTGCGTTTCCGTCGCCTTATGTCCGTCGTTTGTCAAAAACACCTCTAATTTGCTAACATTTTGACCAGTTTTAAATATAGATTTTTGGATATCATTGCGAAATGAACTTTAACATAACATTACACACACAACACACAACATAACATTTATTTAACATTTTTTAGTCTGAGACTCTAGAAGTCTAGACAAAGTGTTATGCTTCAGCGATCACGATCGTCCGAAATGCTAAACTATAATATGGAAATTTTGATAGCGCTTGTCAATCCTATACATTTTTGACAACTGAATAATCACTGTTGCTAATGAAATGTTACTTGCGTAGGGGCTGTGTATTTAAGTGTATTTAGAACCGGTGACGTAGAAACATAACTTTAATTACAACCTAATAAATACAGATAAACACCACAGGTACCCAGGATTTTTTTATAATTTACAATATTTTGATCACTGTACTTATTTATATTAATTAGGTATTGATCGCAATTTTATGTTATGAAAGTTGACTTATACAATGTTAATAACTATTACCTACGAATTTAGAAAATTTGTTTGTCGTTTCCTACATATGTACTTCTAGGTTTCATCATTATCATCATATCAACCGAAAGACGTCCACCGCTGGACATAGGCCTCCCCCAAGTGTCGCCACAACAACGGGTCCTGTGCGTCTCGCATCCATCGGCTAGCAAACCCTCAACAGGTCATCGGCCCACCTTGTGGGAGACCTACCAACGTGGTATCTTCGGCCCCATCGACCATCTATTCTGCGAACAATGTGCCCTGCCCAGCCCACTGCTACTTCAGTTTGGCGATCCTTCGTGCTTGCAGGTTTAATCTAATCTAATAATCTCATTATGTCCCACAACGATGACGATGATAGAGCGATGTCGCGAAAAGGTTATTTTCACCCATAGCTCATCTGTAGCCTGGGTGCGAGCTTTTTAACGTTCTTGATGGCGTTAGCGTAAACGTCAATTTGCTTTGAAACTGAAAAAGCGCTATCTGATGACACACACGGAAAACTTTTTTTTTTCATATATTTTGACATTGGCGAACGATTACGTCAACGATCGAGTCCGTTATAACTCGGATTAATCCCTCAGGTATGCGGCAGACATGATCGGCCCAATCCCACTTAATAGCAGCTATACAGGTAACATTTGCAGACTGGCCTGTTGGTCGAGTGGTTAGTGACCCTGACTGCTAAACCGGAGGTCGTGGGTTCGATTCCCACCCAGGACAAATCTTTGTGTGATGAGCATGATCATTTGTTCTGTGTCTGGGTGTAATTTGTCTATAATATGTATGTATTTAGAAATATATAAGTATGTTTATCAGTTGTCTGGTTGCCATAGCACAGGCTCTGCCTAGTTTGGGATCAGATGACCGTGTGTGAGTTGTCCCAAGATATTATTATTATTATTTGTGATTTTATTTTAGCGCGCAGTACTATGCTGAAGTGTCAAAGACCAGGTCTTATATAGATACATAATTTTAAATAAACTCAAACTTTTTCCTATGAGAGTCACCCGGAACTCATATAAAATATTGTGCGGTCGGGGGACTCCCGTCAGGAACGAAGTTCCATAACAAATACTTTTTGAGCAACCGTGTGTTGAGATTATATGATAAAAAGAGACAGGGACAGAGAGAGAGAGAGAGAGTTGCGCACCCGGCTGCGCACTCACTAGCTCGTGTGCTCATTTGCTTGTACAAGGCTCGATACACACATGGTAGAATGAATTAGTCGATGTCGATCGATAGTTTCTACTTCTTTCTTCGACCAGAAAAAGCTACCACGATCGGCGTTCGATCAATTGTTAATCGGCCGGTATCCGTCGATGCTGTCGCTGATCTATGGTTATATGATAAAAAGAGACAGGGACAGAGACAGAGAGAGAGAGAGAGTTGCGCACACTGCTGCACACTCACTAGCTCGGGTGCTCATTTGCTTGTAGTAGGCTCGACACACACACGCATGAACACGTAACGTGACGACTTCTACTAAATCGCACTACCCGTAAGCCGCGTTAAAAAACTTCGGTCCAAAAAGAAAATAGGGATAGGTAACTACAGAACGCCAATTGTCTATGACCGTTACACACTCTTTTTGCTTCGTTTACATTCATACATCTAGCCAAGCACGTTGGTTGTATTTCTTATTAGTATTACTCTTGCTGTGATCTAAGGTCCTTAATGTGGTTTTAAGTCACTATAAGATCTAGACATTAACACTATGGAATGTAAATAAAGATAAACACCATCATTTGCCAACCTTGACAAAAAGTCCTTTACACATGACAAATCTTGGCGGTGCATGATTATGTTCCAAGTTAGCTCTGACGAGGTACCGGGCAGGATTGTTGGCGGTGATCAGCTGAGCCTTGCAGATGTGGCCGGAGGAGCAGCTCCAAGTGCTGGTCAGTTGTCGTCTCCAGTGGCAGTAGAATGAGTATCCGTTCACAAGAGCAAGCTCTCTGCCGTCCTTTTTCGTAACAAACCTCACTGTAAAATATAGAAGATAAATACTTAGTGTCCTTCTGTGAAATGAATTAAAGCTATTTTAGGGTGTTTATTATATAATTTCATAACATGGTAACATTTTTTGCCAGTCAACATGGTGATAGTGAATGCTACGTCAATAATTTCTCCTGTATCGTGGGTGCATTACAGGCACGAATAAAATTTATTTTTAGTGCCTGCTAAATAAAAAATAAAAAATGTAACCCAAATAATGTTTGTAACCCACGATACAGGAGAAATTCCTAGTGGAGGGCAATGATTTAAAACACAAAGGTTGACTGGTAGAGAATGCCTGATGCATGAAGTCCGCCCATGTACCACTATTGTACATAAAGTTTAAATAAATAAATAAAAAATAGGGAAAAATATATGTCACATGGGTATCCTTTCAAAATAGCAATCACTTAGCGCCCCTAAAATTGGACTTAAAATAGTTTCCTGGAAAAATAAAACAAATCATTTGAGCAATCACAATTTTATTACCACACAGTATTCACTCTATCCAAATATCCAATCTACATCGGCATTGGAGCGTACTTATTAAATATCCATAAAAGTATTAATTTCAATGGCATTCAGTAAATTAGGAAAGTCGCGTCGTCAGAAATTATAAAAAACAACACCCCGATACGCTACGATGCCGACGAAGTGGATGCCTATAAAATACTGTAAGGTACGAGACACTAATTACTATGGAAATCCCAATTCGCAAAAGGCCAATTCTCGTACTTAAAAAGGGTTCTAATTCAAATCATCTCAGAATCAATGTCAAAAACTATTTAAAATGAAGGTATACGTTGCTCCTATGAAACCATTTTTATACTTTAACCATCACTAAATGATAATTTATTTTCTTCCAGCCTGCCTGCCTTCATCAACAGTACATACTAATTCCACGGTGGACGTATAATTAGAAATGTCACAGTTCCGGTCGATTCTGTAAACATGTCGAAGTGAAGGCTTGGGTGAATCATTTGCGAAGCTTGATATAATTTCCGTCACGAATAGTAAAGTTTGGTGGTTCATGAATGTGCTCCAACTTAGCTTTCACCAGTTTCCGAGTATCACCGTTAGTAAAGGTCAACTGAGCCTTGCAGGGTGGTCCGTTGGAACAGCTCCAGATATTAGTGACCTGACGTCGCCAGTGACAATAAAATGAGTATCCATTTACAATAGCAACCTCTTTGCCGGTATTTTTAACTGCCCATTTGACTGAAAAACAGACAATAGTGTCAAATGGTAGATATTTTGAAGACAGCAAGGTGATATGGGGGTGCAACGAAGACAAAATATTGCTGTAGGTATAAACGTTTTTATTCAACAAAAAAAAATTGTTCGCTTTACTTTGGTTTTGTTGACCTATCAGGAAATATAAGCCAAGCCTAAGCTTTAAGGTTTCTATTAGCATATTAAGAAGTATATACATGTCATTAGTAGATTCTATAATGAGTTATGCCCTTGACAGCTATGGATTAACATTCAAAACTAACCTGAATAAATTAGAAGCTCTTCAAATCCGATACTTAAAACTACTTATTACTCAAAAAACCAAAAACAGTTGTAAAAGAGATTATAGGAAACTATTCAAAATAAGTAAAATTCTACCGATCAGTTACAGACATAAATATCTTCTAGCAGTTAACCACCATGGTACCTAAGAGCATAACTTAACTCATGTAATCAACTACCATAATACACGATCTATGACTACTGGCAGGTTCAGTGTGCCCAGAATCACCAACTACTTTGGTGACAGAACTCTAAAAAAACGGATACCAGACCTACTGAACAGTCTGCCGGCAGACATAAGGAGTGAAATGAATAAAAATTGTTTTAAGAATAAATTAAGAAGATATTATTTAGATATGTGTTAAAGTGCTACAGTGTATAATTCTATGAGTACAAATTAACGAATGAGTGTATATGTAGAGACTCACCGACCCCACAATCAAACCATTACTACGGTTTTGTGGGGCTTAGTTTATAAGTTAATTAAGCAATATTTGAAGAAAAATATTATTATTGATTGACTTTTGACTTTGACTTTGACTTTGAAATTGACTTTAACTTTGGCTTTGAAATTGACTTTGACTTTCAAATTGTGACTAAAAAAAGTTTTCCAAAAATATTCATCCATTTTGCAATATCAAACTTTATTGTCATAATAAAATAAAAGTATCAATGTCGAGGGTGTAGTATGTGGCTTGCTTGGTCCATTTAGTTTTTAGTACCTTCAACTTACATTGACATTGCAATAATGCTTGCCAATTGGTTGAATTACAATAAATGCCTCGACTTTGGCGAAGATTTTATTTAACTCATAAACAAAAATCATAACTTAGAGAAACTTAATAACAACGTACATACGTGCGTTACAGGCAAAATTCGGGAGAGCATGTGACAGAGGTCGCAGGCGTCAACATGCCAGCGCTGTGTTTGGAACTATTTAGTCCTTTTAATGTAAAAGAGGCGCGCTACAATTATAAACACCTACTTTCTAATTAATACAGTTTGACATAAATTCCTTGTGAAACAACAAATTTTGCGGGCGCATGGTTGGAGTGATCCAATCTAGATTTTAGCAATTTCCTCGACGTAGGGCTGTTATCATTGGTGAGAATCAGCTGAGCTTTGCAAGGCTTGCCGAAGGAACATCTCCAAGTGTCGGTGTACCGGTTTCGCCCGTGACAATAGAAGCTGAAGCCATTAACGATAGCCATTTCTTTGCCATTTGGTTTCTTTGCCCAATGTACTGAAAAGTAGAAGAGATTTAATAAAAGTAGTTCTCTTTTAAAGGACTCGAGCGCGAAGGAGTGCCGGATGAATGCCCATAATATACAATGGTGTATTTTTTTAAATATTCAATTTCTAAATACTACTACACTACTACTTTACTAAGCTATAATTTTCCCGTAGGTATAGAATGTAATAGAATACTCTTTATTATGTACACCAAAGGTTGAAGACGAAGAAGAAGAAGAAATGCCGATGACTTGTACGTTGCGCGATACCTACTTAGTGGACGAGCACTTACGTCGTTGCAAAGTTCGAAATATTAACGAAAAT
Source organism: Mamestra configurata (assembly GCA_002192655.3). NCBI lineage: Eukaryota > Metazoa > Arthropoda > Insecta > Lepidoptera > Noctuidae > Mamestra > Mamestra configurata. Next base: position 280,792 of record NDFZ01005302.1, read on the forward strand.
ATAAAAAATCGAAATATAAAAAAAATATATTTGGGCAAGAAACAAAAACTACTCAGTATAAAACCCAAAAAAATGGTTGTCTGTAAAGTCGGTTTACGGACGATAGTTTAACGTGACAACGTCATAACAAAACATTGTAACGGGACAATGAGTCATCCTTTTCCGTGCGTGCAGCCCGGCGTTCATCGATTTTTTAGACGTCACGTCAAAAAAAAAACATTATTATAATAACATTTTTGTATGCCACATGGATATATCCATATACATATATGGAGTCCGCCTTTGCACAGTGTTTTTACTAGTGTATAAAGTTTTAATAAATAAATAAATGTGCTCCATAAAACGGCCACCACGTATGTACAAAGACACAAATCATTTAAATACCAGGTCGATATATAATGTCCGTTGGAAATCACATATCTTGTAGGTGCGTGGCCGGAGTGATAGAAAGTAGATCTGCGTTCCAATACCCTGGACGTAGGGTCCTCATCATTAGTGATGATCAGCTCCGCCTTGCAAGGCTTACCGAAAGAGCACCTCCAAATGTTTGTAAACTCATTCTGCTCGTGACGAAAGAACGAGTAGCCGTTAACTATAGCAACTTCTTCGCCATCCTCTTTCTTTGCCCATCTCACTGAAAAATAAAAAGATGTAAATTTACCATTACCTAAATTAATATTATGAAGAGGTGAAATTGTTCGTTTGTTGACTTATTCAGGTCGCACACAATGGGCCTCATCAGAAGGCTTTAAGTCACCCAAAGGACAATGGAGAGGGCAATGCTCAGAGGTTTTTGGATGGCAGTGGGCAGGGCACATTGCTCGCAGAACAGATGGTCAATGAGGCCGAAAAGGTCTGGAGTGGCGATCGCGTACCGGAAGACGTAGCATCGGAAGCCCTCCCACAAGGTGGTCCGATGACCTGGTGAGGGTCGCGAGGAGCCGATGGATGCGAGACGCACAGGACCAGTTGTTGTGGCGACAATTGGGGGAGGCCTATATCCAACAGTGGACGTCTTTCGGCTGATATGATGATGACTTGTTCAGAAAAGATAACTCTGAAAATACCTTTCCTTTTTAGCGTGTCAATCATCTTTTTACTGTCGTGTCGATGGTTTATCAACTTATATTGGCCCAGGGCCCAGCAGCTGGCAATGTTTATTACTTCGATGGAAGCGTTGTTCAAGTCATCTAGGCAGCAGCTATGACAAAAATACTTTATTCTTAATTAAATCCCTTCTTTTGGATGGGAAATCATCAAATGACTCCTTTCACTCTAGGCGCAGCGGAAGGGGGTGTCAGACTCCTACTGACTAAAACCCACCCGTGTCCCTCCCAATGCCCTTTGCGTTCCAGGGCACTTTCGAATAAATTCTGCAACCCTGGCAGGCTAATTAAATCCCTAGACCGCATTCAGGACCGGCAATGCAGTCCGCTGTCCGATCTCAGTATCCGATTACAAAGAAAACTACACTATCGCTATGGGTCCTATGTTACAACCATACTTTGTATCCCGAAACACCACCGAACAAATCTGCGGGGAACAGCTATATATTTGCTTTTCTTTAAGGTGCACGCACCTCCCATGTTGTCTCTGCACCACCCTCAGGTCGACTGGTAGAAGATGCCTCAGGCATTAAGTCCGCCTTTGTACAGTGTTTTTACTAGTGCATAAAGTTTTAACAAATAAATAAATACATCATTGAATAGAAAATCTTTTTCCGAGATACAGAAAGGTTGCAATAATTTTCCAACGTCTGATATCACTTATGTACATGAAGACCAGCCAGTATTTATTTATTCAAGGAAACAAACAAATTGAATAGAGAGAAAAATATGGTTTTATTTTTGCCCATTACAGCTTGATGTAAACTCCTTGATTGATGACAAAGCTTGGAGGTGCATGAGTGTGATCCAATTTAGCTTTGACCACGTGCCTTGTCTCATCATTGGTGACAATGATCTGAGCTTTGCAGACACGTCCCGAAGAGCATCTCCAGACGTTTGTGCGCTGATATCGTGCGTGACAGTAGAATGAGTAGCCGTTTGCAACCACAAGCTCCTTACCGTTTGGTTTCTTCGCCCAAAACACTGGAAAATACATAACCATTTCACAAAAATATTTGCATAATAGAAAGAAAAGGTGTTTATTGTCATATAATTGACATGAGTAAACAAATTGTGAACTATATGATGGTGATAGTAGTACTTCAATTATTTATTGAGTAAAGATAGATATTAAGATTAACATTTAAGTGGTAACAAAAGACAGTAGCTAAAAAAATTACGTAAAGTAAATCTGTTGCAAACTGGTTTACGAAAAACCCGCGCCGGCTGTCAGTAATGTGATTGACGTGTGACCTTTATAATTATAAAAAAACAAAAGTCGACATTTTAAGCCACTACACAGTAATGCTGGGACTACATTATTGCCCGAATATTCGTGTCGCGTTGTCGCGATAATTAACCAACAGTGCCGCAATAAGCATTCTTGTTCGCCCAAACACATCGCGATTCGACGAACTACTCGGCCACATTTACCGCGATAACGCGAATATTCGCCGAACCCCGATAATATAGCCCCAGCATAAGAAGCAGCATAGTACAATTTACGCGACATACAATAGGGAATATGCATGCATTTTTTTATTTGCATAATAAAATACTTATTATCTCTAGTAAACAATTATGAAAGAATTTTTAAAATACCTTCATCAGTGATGAAGTTATAAACTTCAAAGTTGACAATTAAAACAGAGAAGTCCGATACTAACTGTGACGTCAAATACTATGTCGCCTATACAGCTGCCATACAAAACAGCGTATCCGCGAGAGGGACAGATATAATTGTTTAAAATAGTTTTATCTCGTTTGTTTTTCGGTCAATTTCGATTCTATTTTCAGTGTTAGTGTTATATTTTTGTATATTTCTAGATAAACTGTTTGCGAAGCGCGACTTAAAAAATAAACAACAATTTTCTAACACAGCTTGATATAAAAACCGTTGGAAATGAGAAACTTTTGAGGTGCATGAGTGTGCTCCAGTTTAGCTCTTATCAGGGACCTTCTCTCATCATTGCTGAGCATCAGAACAGCTTTGCAGCTACGACCGGAGGAGCAGGACCAGGTATTAGATGACAGATTACGAAAGTGACAGTAGAATGTATAGCCATTCACAACGGCAAGCTCTTTGCCATTTGATTTCTTTACAAATGTAACTGGAAAATAAAGAGATGTTTATTTATTTATTTGAACTTTATGTACAATAGTGGTACATCGGCGGACTTAATGCATCAAGGCATTCTCTACCAGTCAAACTTTGGGTTAAAAAGACTACACGTTTATGTTACATGTTTATGTTAAATGCCTTGAGTATTGTTAAATGTGTTAACATTTTGGTGTTATGTATTATTTTATTTTTATTTTTTTTCATTAGGTGGAATAGTTTAGTAAAAACACATTGTTACGCATACACTTATAATTATATTGATTGGAATACTACGATAGATCACAACTACCTACCAATAAGTTAAGTTACACTATTATCATATGATCTAAACTAATAAATATGTAAGTAAGAAATGAAATTCCTCTTTGGCCATAATTGAGACTAGATAGATCAACTAACTAGTTTTATAAAACTTCTAAGATACATTGACTGGATAATTTTATTAACAACTATGGATAAAAATGTCTACATCACTAATTTATTCACTGTGCTTCTCTCGTATCAATAATTCATACTTTTGATAATGATACATTTCGTGGCAAAATTCTTGCCAGTCTGCAAAATGGTTCTTAAGAAATTGAATTAACGCAACTTAAAAAAAAAAAACTTAAATATTCCACGGTAGCAACATTAAGCTTAATTTTTTGTCCTATTAATGGCAATATGATTGCCACTGTTCCCTGGTACTTTTACCTTTAATGGGAAAAAAATATTGTACCTCCTATGCATCTACCTAACCCTTCAGGGAACACTGGTAAGGTGTTTTTTGATGAAAAGATTTGTTAATAATAAAATGAATTAATCTTCACGTAAATCCCATCGGTCAATCTAAAATTTGGCGGCTTATGGTTATGTTCCAGCTTAGATGTCAAAACTAATCGCTGTGCTGGGTCGGCCTTGTTCGTGATCATCATTCTCGCTTTGCACCTCATCGCGTTGGTGCAAGTCCAAGTGCTCTTGATCAAATTTTGCTTGTGACAGTAGAAGGTATACCCGTCCACAATTGCCAGTTCCTTGCCGTTAGATTTTTTCACCCATGTCACTAAAATATAGAAATATTGTTAGCACCAAATCAGCGTTTTCAGACGGTAAAGTTATACTGTGCATTACACTACAGGGTTGTGTTAATTTAAAAATTCTTAATTAAAGCTTCAAAACGTGCAGCACTATAAATAAAACAGCTCCTTTCGATAGCATAAATGTATTTAATAAATACTAAACGTATTGGACGCAAAATTAACATAACAATAATATTCAAATCTGATTATAAACTTTATAAATAATAAACAACACCCATAACCTATTTAACTACGACCTACATAGACATCAATTTTATTATTTAAACCAATCACCAATTTAAGGATAACATTTAACAATGTCAAATTCTTCTAATTGAAAATCTTAAATTTATTTATTTATTCAGTTACAGGGAACGGACACTCTTAAGTAATGGGTTCTTAGAAGCTTGAGAGCTTGCGAGAGAAGAAGCATTTGTAAAAAAAATATCCCCTGTGTGCGCAAATAAACACTTTTTCCTTTGAAGTTTTTACTGTTTCATCTAACGAGAAAGTTTGTGTGGGCGGATGTTTATGTGTTTCACTCACACAAAAACTAATTTTTAAATTTAATTTGGATACAATTTGGCAAGAAAAGAGTTTATAACCTGGATAAACATTGAATACATTAAGATTCTATCTCGGGAGATTATTCCCTTGGGATGATATCTGACTTTACTACAGAAGATAGTGTTTTAAACATGGAAGTTATTAAATTCGTTTTTTGGAAACGTGTATCCCGAGAAATTGCCGCTTGGATATCTTTGTATGTCCCGACAGCCCGGCCACTCGGTTTGTAATGAACTTGTCTTGACATATAATCCATTGGAGATGACAAATGACGGTGGTGCGTGGTTGTGGTCAAGTCTAGCTGACACAATCCTGCGCTCTGAAGCCAGATCTTCACTGGAAATCATTAGCCTCGCTCTGCACTTGCCAGCTTGGGTACAGCTCCATGTACTCTTTACTGGATGAAATCTCCGGCAGTAGAATGTGTATCCATTCACTATTGCTAGTACTTTTCCATTGTCTTTTGCCACCCAGCTCACTGAAAATAAATTGTATTTATTTATTTGTTCACACAAACACTTTGGTATTAACTTTGTTTGGAAATCTAAACTAATAATAAAGCTGAAGAGTTTGTTTGTTCTGGCGCTAATCTCTGGAACTACCAGTCAGTTTTGGAAAATTCTATTTGTACGATAGCATATATGCTATAGGTACGGGAACGAGAAAAAACGGAATTAACGCGTACGAAGTCGCAGGCAACAGCTAGTGATTAGATAAAGTTGTTAACTGACTTAGTTCCAATTACTTACACAGACATATAACTTGAGTAGGTATATAAATTGACGTTATTTTTTTTTACTTGAATCCTTTGGGTTACATTATTACAAGTATTTTAAATATTAATGCTATAGGCGGAAACAGAATATTGTAGCAATTTTCCGTTTTGGGAACGGAACAAAATGGGATATGCAAAGTCGCGGGCAAATGCTAGTTCTATACATATGTACATCCAAATTGTCACCAGTCGCAATGAATTACTCTTGCCTAGTGCCTAAATACCTGCATGAAGTGATCCTTTACCGGTGAATTATTTTAACAAATATAGGAAAAGTTATTAAATATGCTGTGGTAGATTCAAGAGCAAACCTGAGCTTATATTTTTATTTCATCTACAAATAACATTTTTAGAATACGTGAATAAAATATTAAAGAAATAATTTAGAATTATAAGTACCTACTCAACAACATCCATAGTGAAAGCCAAAAGAATGTCACAATAAAGTCTAGAATCTAGGCAGTTTATGTGTATCTTATATACATAAAAACGTAGAAAATAAACACAAGTTCCACCTAAACACGAGAATTTGTCCAGAAAAAAAATCAACAATCACGTAACTGCTGCTTCATATAAATAGGTAAAAGTCTTCAATTTAAATTCGAGGTAATTTGTATTCATTGCAACCAACACAAGTATCGACATATATTTATATGTATTTTAAGTTAATTTTTAAGTGTCCATTTCTATTCAAAAGGTCCTTAAAAAATATGGATTGCAATAAAATTTGAACTTTGTCATTCATTAAATAGTTTGTTGTTCCAAAATTTGCTTATAATTTCAAATTTAGAATTCAAATATTTATTTTGTAGGTACCGCAAAACGGGGTGGATAGAAATGCAGGGGTGAATAAAAACTAAACTTTTAGTGGGATTTTCACATAAATACCATATTAATTCACAGAGCGTCCATTTTAATTATTTTAATTATTGATAAAAAATTGGTGTTCCTCATTGCTGCAAACAATATTTATATAACGTGAAAATTCTAATCAAAGTTTCGTTTTCATTCACCCCATCATTTCTATCCACCCCATTTTACCCGGTACATCACTTTTATTTGATCAAATACATCAACGAACGAACAAGAATGTCTTTTATTCTGTTCCTAAATTATGAAACAATCAAGGTTTAGATCTTCCGCTTAGTTCATCTCAGCTGATATTTTAATGATGGGGGTGGATGTGTGTGGTCTAATGTGGCTGAAACCACGTATCTTTCCATGGGGACTACATTACGCGTCGTGACCAGCTGTGCCTGGCACTTGCATTTACCCAAACTGCACAACCAAGTCCAATTCTTGCGGGCAGTTTTTTTGGGGCAAGTGAAAGTGTATCCATTGATAATGGCTACTTCTTTCCCATTCTTCTTGATCCCCCATTTCACATGGAATGCGTCAACTTTTTCTGAAAAAAAAAATACATTTCAGCCATATTAAAATATAGATATAGGACGGATAGACGCACAGCTTATTTGCCTTTCAAATCAGATGAAGCAGATACGAATTGAGAGGACCCATATCCCGTTATAGACGTATTTTAGCTGAAGTTTTGATGATGAATATGAGCCAAATTGAATCATGTCAGTAAAATTAGAGTGTAATCAAATCTGACAAGCTGAAATTGTCTCACTTCAGGGTAAAAGCTTCCCTCTCCACATAATACATCTTCTGCGGAAGGAATCTCCGACTGGCTTACACTAGGACTTTCGGTGGAAACTGAACTCGTCCCCGTATCACATGAGGTCAAGGGTGTTATAAAGTTCTGTTTAATCCTTCGGGGAATCTGGCGTGATTTATGTTTTATGATAATAACATTGTGATGCACATTGGTGTACCTACTTTGTATTATATTTTCCCACTCGTCCTCGCATAATAGGTGAACTGTACCTACAACAGCTTTACCTTGGTTTTCCACGATTTCGTCTGCGTTTCATGTGACCAACATAATTAAGATCTGAATGCAAATGAATTTGCATATTATCACCTGTTCAATGTGCATAAGCACCTAATCAAACATTATTTTGTATTTTTAAAACATGATTTATTTGTAATCCATAAACACACGCACACGCACACAAAAACACAACACACAGTAAAATAATTATGTGAGATCATAAAAATAGTATTTTGCAAACATTCAACATAAATATCTATCATATGTTGTACATAAATGAGTACCTACCTATAGCTAAAATAGTTTTAAATATGATTAGAATTTTGTGTCAAGAAAAGGGTTTTTTTGCGAACGTTTAACATTTTGTAGTGTAATTACCAGAGATCGGAATAGGTAGACCTTACCTAATTTTCGTGGAAGTAAGTAACATAGAGTTGATAATACCTACCTCCTGTAAAATCCCGGAACCATAAATGGAATCATGACAATTAAAACCCGGGATTATAAAAACATGAACCTAACCTTGAACCAAATTATTGATTTAGAGAATTAAAAGACGAAACAGTTGTGCGAAAACAAAGCTATTTAATTTAACAATTTTAGTAGGCACGGAACTCTAAAAGCATAATAAGATTCTTCAATATAATTATTTTTTTCAAATGTATTCAAAGCGCAATAAGTCATTTGCAATTTCTTAAATCCCGGGATACAATCGTCATGTTTTGATTCCGGGATTTTAGAGGAGGTATTATCAACTCTATGTTACTTACTTCCACGAACATTAGGTAAATATAGTCTACCTATTCCGATCTCTGATAATTACATACAGCTATATTTAATTTGAAAATACAGCTAGATTTGAACTCTAGGTAAGTAAAATAGTATTTTTCTAATTTTAAACATACAATCATGATTTTATTTTAGTTCATCTAATATAATTTGGAAATATGTGACTAGATTGTGTACTCCACAAGTAAGTAAAATAGATTTTTGCAAACTTTTAACATACGTTTTACTTACTTTACTACAGCTAAAATACTTTTAAATACGGCTAGAAGTTTATTTTCCTTTACATATGTTATGAAAGAACATCTTACTTTCTACCAATAAACATTACCTACGATTACGGTAATTTTCAAACAAAGGAACCCTCATTAGGAATAAAAACGTCTGAAGATCAAGGCGATAACGGGAATCAGGACTCATCGTGACTTTTACCCTGAGAAGAGCAGAAGGCGGAGTGGCTTGGAAGCAGCTCGCACTGACTCCTTCAAAGCCTTGAGGCCTTATGACGTCACGAATCCTTTGTGAAAAAGGAATAGTGCTATTCATCCTAATTCTTTTGAGAAAGAGAGAGACATAGCGGAATCATGACGGCATCAGCACTTCATAGTAGGCAGGAACCGACCTTCAGCAGTAAAGGAATCAAAAACGATGAAGGAAGGCTATGGGTTGATTGAGGAATTACTGGGTATACAACAAGACGGTCAAATTGAGTCACTGAAGTAATGAATGTTGATATCGCTACAATACAAATCGATATCAGAAATATCAATTGACGTAAGGGACATTTTGGCATTTTGCGTAAAAGAACCTTACGTTAATTATCGTAGGGGCAATTTGGCATTTTGGGTAAGTGTCCCTTACGTCAATTGAAATTTCTGGTATCGAAATGTTACTGGCCCAATACAAGAGCAAAAAATTGGTCTCAATTTAACCGATATAATGTTGTACTGACAACGTACTTCTGAGTGCCAATTCTACTAATTTTTAAGCAACGTTCGCACTCGCATCTTACGGCCGGTCTTAATAACGTAATCTACCTTTGACCAACTGTCAAAGGTAGATACGTCACGTACGTAGTTACGTTACAACACTCATACGTTATTGAAACCGGCCGTTAGTCGCAATCTGTCAAAAATGTACGGAAAAAGAAGCTTTTTTGACAGATGTGTGAGACAGTAGCGAGATGCGAGTGCGAACGATGCTTAAAAATTAGGAGAATTGGCCCGCTGTTCTTTTATCTGGGAGAGATTGACGAAAAAGAGTGATAAGTTCTATATAGCTTCCTACTGACTTAAGATAAACTCACAACTACTAAACAGCATTAGTTACTTAGGACTTAGAATTGATACTCCTACTGATACACATTTTTTCCCTCTTATTTCTTTCATCTTTTTATACGAAGATATTTTAAACTTATAACACTAATCGATTACATTGTTACATCATTACTTGAAATTGATTAAAGTAGAAGCTCACGAGTGCCATTCACTGTTCTATCATCTAATATTTCTGATTAGTGTTTAGAATTAGTGTTTTTAATGTATACGACTGGATATTTGGAAACAAACGAAGATAATTATCAACATGTTTTCAGATTCCCTACAAAAATGTGGCTATACCATCATGATTCCGTTGTGAGAGAGAGACGGAGCTACACAGGACGGATAGCACCATCCCTCTTTCACCTCTGATTCATGATGGCAATTACACCTTATAGTAGGGAAGCGATGTACAGAAATAAATGGAGGTGTCCATTTATTTCTGTATGTCGCCCAATCACTGCTTATTCTAAACGCCCGAAAAATCTTAACTAACAAATTACAATTTAACATAGAATCCGTTACTAATACAATACTCAGAAGGTTCGTGCTTATGTTCCAGTTTCGCTGATATTACTACACGTTGCGATGGCTTGGCGTGGTTGGTGATCTCCATCCTGGCGTGGCAGGTGCCTCCATAGGTGCAGTTCCAGACCTTAGTAGACTTCTTCAAGCTCTGCTTGCGACAGTAGTATGTATACCCGTTCACTAAAGCCACTTCTTTGCCATTGACCCTCTTCACGAATTTCACTGTAATAATTTTGAGAGAGTGTTAATGGCGGATTTGTGGTTTTGTCAGCACACGTTTGAGATAATTTCATGCACTAAAATCATGCAAAGCTTTCGATATCATGGTCGGCTACTATAATGTGTTACAGGAAAATCTTGTCACGTATAAAGTCAGAGGTTTCAATTAAAACCAAATATTTATTTGGAAATATTTTATTACAAAAACGAAAAAAATATCTAAAAATTAAAGCTAAACTGGAAACTTGTAACTGGAATCTTCTAAAATCCACAACTTCATATGATGATATCCGAAAATAATAATAAGGAAATAAAAATAGAAAAAGCTAATGCGCTTTTACTTTGCTTAAACTTTGATGGAATTTCTACAGGATCACAAGATATCGATCAAGAAAACAACTTCAAGATGCAGAACCAGAAGCTAATGAGTCTTCGTATAAATTCCTTGACTAATGGAAAATATTGGAGGAGCATGTTTATGCACTAGCCTTGATGATATCACTTTGCGTTGTGATTGATTTAAACTCTTCGTGATGATCAGCCTTGCTCTGCATTGCCCAGCAGTACAAGTCCAGGTCTTATTGTTCAGATGGCGTCTGTGACATTAAAAGGTGTAGCCATTCACTATTGCAAGCTCCTTGCCGTCATATTTATTTAGGAATTTCACTGAAAAAAAAACAATTGATTTTGAAGACGTGGTTTTTGAAGAGTAAGGTATGCAATGTGGACCATCTACGTACAGAACATTTGTGTTTGTGAGATGAACGGATCACACGTAATGAACATCACATCTGACAATTACAACGACGACAGGAATAATGAGTTTTAAAACATAAAAATAAAGATATTAAAAAAAATTGCACATTTATTTGTTGTCGAAATCACAAATTGACATCAGTTTAAAAGACCATGAAACATGAGTATTACTTTAAAGGCAGTAATTTGATTACTTTTCAAACATTTTACAGCATAAAGCTTCTAAAACAATTATTTCAGGCCGTGTAGGCCTCCGATCTTCATCAAACCCTATAAACATACATATAGTATACTAAACGACAGATCCACTGCCACTGAAAAAATTATATGTATGTTACATCCACATTAGTTTACAAACAAAACCACATTTCTCGACCATGGTCTTCACGTTAATAAAGAATACTGTTTTCATAATTTCATTCAAAAGTCGTCCACTGCTGAACGTATACCTACCTCAACCATTGCAACAGCAGTTCCAGCGAAAGTTCAAGAACCAAGAAGTTATCAGTCAATGAAAGTAGAGGCTACCATCAGATCCTGACATAAAATCCATCAACAATCACGAAGGATGGAGGTGGGTGCTTGTGCTCTAACTTTGCAGATATGACGGCCCGCTTCAGTGGTTCCAGTTCACTGCCAGTGATCAATCTGGCCTTACATAGCCATCCATTGGTGCATGTCCAGATCTTCGTCTTAGCGTTGTTCTTGTGGCAATAGAACGTGTACCCGTTCACCATCGCCAGTTCTTTGCCGTTCCTCTTTATCATCCATTTTACTAAAATAAAATGCATTGTTTGAGAGGGATGCTAAGGTCGCTACAGTTGCTGGAGAAAATATATTTTTCATTTGAAATTTGTTCAGCATCAAAATGTTATAATTCTATTTTAACAGTATGAACAGCGAAATCCTAAGGTAAGGTAAGGTACAATACTGTAAAATGACTCAAAATACATGGAACATCGTGTAAACACCAATTGTCAGTATACTTAAAAATAAATCTCCCTCTTGCCAAGCATAACCTATCTCTCTCAAAGCTCCTCTCAGTAAAAAAAGCATGGTGGCAGTAAAACATAAAAATAACAAAAACATATTTATTGACAAGATACAAAAATAGAATATGATCAAATACAACTGTTTTGCATGAAGCATTACACTTACATTGAAGAAGGTCAATAGCCACGACAAGTTTAATCTGTACTTTCAATCATTCGTAAACGATTGATCCACTTCTACAACGACTTTTCCTGACTTTACCTGACTCCCGTAACAAAAACACTAAGCTTAAAAAAAAAACAATTTAATATTTTATTTCAATGGTTATGTCTATTTTTCTTTTCAACTACAACACCATTGACGGTAAATACAACTGATTTACATCCTGAAGATCTCCTGATACATCGCCATCTTGTTCGGCTCGTGCTGTCCTTTTCGATGAGCGAGCCTCGATTGTACCGATACCGGCCTATGTTGAGGGACGGATTGCCTCTATTTGTTGTGCTAAATATGATATCCATGTCAAAATAATCTGTAACAAAACATCAACAGTAAAAAAAATGCATTTGTTCTTCTTTAACGTTTCGCAAGCAGGAGGCGAGAAAGGTCACCTGTGTCGCCGTGAGATGGACTGACCTAATCTGTAAAAATGTTCCATGAAAACTTAGGTGTAGTAAACGTGAAGTGAGTTGTTAGTTCACCCAATCAAGGACAAATGATAGTTCACTCCGATTTCGCTCCACCGAAGTTTTCATGGTAAGCTGTTTACAGAATAACCGGCAGTATGTCGGCCAGCAAATAGAATAGGTAATGATCATGAGTAGGGCTGCCATCCGTCCGGGTTTCCCCGAATTTGTCCTAGCTTGGTGGGCGTCCGGTTTTTAATTTTTATTATCAACTACTAGCTTTGGCCCGCGACTTCGTACGCGCACATCCCGTTTTAGTGTTCTAAACCATTTTGGCACATCGATCGGATGATTTCAAAGTCTATAACGGACATTGGTAGACAAAATTTTTGTGTTTTATATATCTATCAACTATGTATGTCTTCCTTTACCAGTACCTACTGGTTATGAACGCAAAAGGAATTAGCATCTTTATTCTGTCGAGGACAGGCAATGGCATCATCTGCCTAGCCTAGCCTTTTTCCCAACTATACTGGGGTCGGCTTCCAGTCAAACCGGATTCAGCTTAATACCAGTATTTTACGTGGAGCGGCTGCCTACCAGAACTCCGAGATTTTCTGGCATCTGACTATCCGTAACGACTGCAATAGATCTACAAATGACAGTTAGGACCAACGGATTTACGTGCTTTTCGAGGCACGGAGGAATCTCGGTATGATAAGATCTTCGACCTCAGCAAGCGTTGCTTAACCTTGTAGATCGATCCGTGCGGCTATTATTATTTAGCCATGAGCTCCTCTGAGCGAGGAATGGCAATGATATTCTACTTAAAATGATCACTGGATTTTTATTTATTTATTTTAACTTAATGTACAGTAGTGGTATATATGCGGACTTAATGCAACGAGGCATTCTCTACCAGTCAACTTTTGGGCAATTTTTGCCATTTCCATAGACCCCGAGTCACTGGAATATAATATTATGGTAAGAATGGGTGTTACGATAGCTCTGTTATCTTCATGAAGACGAGACGAAAAGAGCAAGCAAATATGGATGTTTTTCTAATGAAATCTCTGAAATGCAGATCTGGAATGCAATCTAGAAAAATATTTTTATTTTATTCTCAAATCATACATAAACAATTCCAACACATAAAACAAACATCACAAAAGTTAACAACAACAATATTCACTAACAAAATAAATATCACGTAAATTTATTTTTAAAATACTGGTTTCAGCTTTCGCAATTAGAACGGAATGAAAAGATAGTATTCTTTCACCCTTCTTTCAAATACTGCAAGAGTTTGGCAGTCCCTTTACATCAACTGAACAACGAAAACTCCCTCTAGCGCCTCGTCTATTATATAGGTCAACAAATTAAACATAAAGAAACCGTTTAATTAAACATTTGAACTTATCTATACTTACTTATCTACACTAATATCATTAAGAGGAATCTACACTAATATTATAAAGAGGAAAAAAAATATTTTTGTGTGTGTGTATGTTTGTAATGAATAAACTCAAAAACTACGATGCCGATTTCAAATTTTTTTTTACCATTGGAAAGCTACATTATCAGCAAGTAACAGGCTATATTTTATCCCCGTATTCCCACGGAAACGGGAACAACGCAGGTGAAACCGCGTGACGTCCGCTAGTAATATTATAAAGAGGAAAGATTTGTATTTTTGTATGTAATGAATAAACTCAAAAACTACTGTGCCGATTTCAAAAATTCTTTCAGCAATGGATAGCTACATTATCAGCTAGTAACATAGGCTATATTTTATCCTCGTACTACCACGGGAACGGGAACTACGCGGGTGAAACCTCGAGACGTCCGCTAGTCTTAAATAATTAAATGGAAATATCTAAATGAACGCTAAAGCATCTTGGCAGTGTTGCAGTTTCAACTCACGACGCTGAGCAATTTGAGCAATTTTCAAATGAGTAAAATAGTTATTCCAGTATATAATTCAGTGATTGAAATGTTCTTTTTTTTGCGAAACAATTATGTTATTGATAGTGACGATGACCGATTTGCATCCTGTCGTTGTCCGAGAACAGCGCCATCGTTGTTTGGGCCCTTTGTATCTCTTCACTCGATTATATCGATACGGACCATAGATCATGACGTCATTACCAGTCCGTGACGTAATGAAAGCTGGCTTGAAATCTGTAACAAAATTATAATAGAAGAATTGAGACTCCCGATCTCACCGTATAAACTCACCTGGGTTTACACAGCTGACTTCAAGCTCACTTCACCTGAAGTGAGCTTGAAGACAGCTGTGTAATATTCATAGTTTCATGAGAAATTACAGTTACACTTCGCGCTTACTTCAGCTAAGTTTTCACGGTGTGACTTTAAAGGAATAGATTGGCAGATTATACCGGGACAGAGCGTAACGTTAAAGATTATATTTATACGCTTTGTCAACATAGTTAAGCTAGATAATAAATATCGGAAATACGCTCGTAGGTAAAATAAAAATCACTAACGCCAATACAAAATAATTTAATATAAATTACGCATCTATGACGAAATGTAAAAATAGTCTTTAATAATGCAAGATTTTGGCAGTGACTTAAGAGTCATGCGAAAGTGAATTCCACAACAGAGCAAGGAAAACCGGGGAGCCACTTTACATTATTTATTTATTTTAGCCAATTGTGTCCCACTGCAGGGCAAAGGCCCTCCCTTTCTTCCTTCCATTCCTCCCGACTGTGGGCAAGTGCACTTTACATTAAAGAAAAAAATATTTCCAGTATAATGAAACAGCAGCAGAATTAATAGACTTGCCTTAAATTGATAAAACATACTTTAAAAAAATATTATGTTACCACACATTTTGGCACATTTAAGCATACGGCCGCTGTCATGAAAACTAGGAAACACAAAAATGGACGCCTAAATATTTTTTCACTGTTGAATTTTCAACTCACGGCGCTGAGCCGAACGTTGGAATTAAATTGAAAGTTGCATACAAATTTTATCGTTTTCCAGTATGGTTATGTTCTCTTTTATGTATCATTATTTCATTGTCGATTGTGACGATTATTGATTTACATCCCAATGTTGTGCGAGTACAGGTCCATCGTTGTTTGGACCCTTTGTATCTGTTCAAACGATTATACCGATAGGGACCATAGATGATGACGTCATTACCACTCTTTGTCGTGCTGAAAACTGGTTCATAATCTGTAAAAAACTATCTCTTTAAAAAAGGGAAATTGAATTTCAAAATCTGGAATAAAACTTCATCGAAAAAAACTTAAGTAAAAATAATAAGTGTCACTGAAGTCAGTTTCAAGTACATACAAGCCCGAAATTTTAGTGTACAGTCAACAAAGCTATTTGGTATACAGGCAGAAATATTATTTTTTCCACTGCACTGCCAATATTTAATTCTAATGTGTGCATTATAACTTTTTAAGCTTATGACATGCTCACAAGTGTGGTGTACAATAATTGTGTACTCAGTACACTCAATATATTGTTTAAAAGTAGTTGCAAATTAGCTGCCTGCATACCAAACAGCTTTGTTTACTGCACTTGCATCTCCAAGCCCGATTTTACTGATTGCTGTTGATAACAATCGGTTAATGTTCACAGGATTCTCAATATTTGTAAAAGCGAAGATTAAAATCTGTCTTACTGAAATAGAAAATTTCAAATTTGTTTTTTTGTAATTTTTGACCTGCTTTGATCAATTCATTCTAAGTACGTGTGCTCCTCATGATTCTGGTGTTTGATTTTTTTCATGGCCTAATCTCAATTCGAAGTCAATTTGCCTTTTTTGTTTCTAAACATTAGCGATTTTTTTACATTAATTTGCCAGATTTTTTAAGAATACTAAATGGTTTTGAATCCTTAACGCAAATTAGACCTAATTGATAAATATATTTAATTTTCATTTTAAAATGGATTTTGCATGTAATCCACGCGACTACTCGCGTCTTTTTTAAGGTTTTCCACTGCAGGTTTGAATAAAACACCAGTATTATGAGAGTTTACTTGCAAACACAGATATACATTTAATCAAATAAATATAAAAAACCTAGCTTTTGACCGCGACTTCGTGCGTGCATATCTCGTTTTTCCTATAATCCTCTCTTAGTGCTCCCCTGCACTCCTCCAAGGAACCTACATGCTGAATTTCAGCTTTATACGATCAGTAGAAGTTTCGGCTGTGCGTTGTCTGTCAATCACTCACTCTGCAACGCTAGAGTTTTATGTGTCACCGAAAAATTGAAGACTCCGTAAAATTGTAATACCTAAATCTTTATTAGATTGTAATTTCTCGATATATTATGATAAAAACGTTTTTTATTCAATAAATCCCATCCATATTCAATAGTTTCCAATACATCCGTGTCTTATTAAGAAAACATAGTTTACAATTTCACGCGATATTTTACAATCTTACGGCGTCTACTATTTTCCGGTATCATATTTATTGATTTTAATTAAACTAATAGCAATCACGCAAATATGACGATACGATAAAGGTAATGTAATTTCACCCTTCTTTAAATACTTTTTGGAAGTCTCCAATGTCTGACAAAAGGAAATTCCACAACCGAACCGAATACCGGGGAGCTATTTTATATTAATGATGAAAGGAAATTTTAAATCAGTGCAAAGAAACAGTTTAATAAAACATTTTTAGTCTTATACTAGCTTTTACGCGTGTATCCCGTTTTTTTCCGTACCCATTATAGCATATACTTAGCATTCCTCATGAATGTGGCTACCAAATACAAAAAGAATTATCCAAATCCGACTGGTAGTTACAGAGATAAGCGCGTTCAAACAAACAAACAAACTCTTCAGCTTTATATTAGTATATAGTATAGATTAAACTGTTAAAAAACTGCTGAAATACCTAATACTTCATAATGAACTTCAATAAACCAGCCTACCAATATTTTCGAGAGTTAAGACGTATGAATATGTTCTTTTTTATGTGAAACAATGACATCATCGACTGTGACAATAACTGATTTACATCCATATGTTGTGAGATTACAGTGCCAACGTTTCCTGGACCCTTTGTATCTGTTCACTCGGTTATACCGGTAGGGACCGTAAAGCATGACTTCATTACCCCTCGATGTACTCCTGAGAACTGGTTCATAATCTGGAAAACATAACTCTCTTTAAAAAAGGGAGAAAAAAAGAAAGTTCCTCCAACAAACTCGATCAGCCTTGATAAGCCTGAGCAATTAGCCTGACCAGAGAATGGGCAGCAGCATTCTCTGTGCATTGCAACAGCTACACTGCGATCGCCAACACGCCTGCCAATCGTGGCGATTATGGCAACCCCACCTCTCCCGTTTGGGGGAGGCCCATGTCCAGCAGTGGACGTCTTTCAGCTGCTGATGATGATGATGGGCCTCAAAGAGATGTCAGCATAGGAGACGGGGCCCGCTAGGGCCAGAGCTTGTCAGGGTTGCGGAATTTGTTCGAAAAAGTCACCGTGGCCCTGGAACGCAAAGGGCTTTAGAAGGAACACGGATTGGTTTTAGTCAGTAAGAGTCTGACACGCCCTTCCACTCCACCCAGGGCGGAAGAAGTCATTTGATGACTTCCATACCTAAAAAAAAAAAACCAGTCGAGTTGGTGGAGGAGTACTTTAAGATTTATTTTCACCCCAGTCGTTGGCGGGTTCATGACTTCTTTGATCTTTATTTTATAATAAAACAAAAACAAATTGTTCAGGTAAAAAAAACAGTTTAATAAAAACATATGGACTCATCTAAATTTTTAAATTTTTAAAAAAAAACACATAAAATATTGTTTTGCCTAACAATTTTTGCGCTGTTAGATATTATCGCATTTAGCTGAACCGCGGAAATTTAAATTAAATTCAAACATACCTAGCTTAAATTCAAAATTACTAAAAGTAGTTATGTACTCATTCTAGTGTGTAATTTATTGTTTGCTCTAAATCCAAAATAATTTAAAAAATTAAATGTTAAGAAAGTTCCTTTGAACGCCTACCTATTTTTTAAAGTATGGAGATGTTCTCTTTTATGTAAAACAATAACATTGTCCACTGTGACGATAATTGATTTACATCCCAATGATGTGCGAGCACACTGCCATCGTTGTTTGGATCCTTTGTATCTATTCACCCGATTATAACGATAGGGACCATAGAGGATGACGTCATTACCAGTCCTTGACCTACTGAATACTGGCTCGAAATCTGGAACAACATTTTTTAGTGAAAAGAAAAAATAATAAATCGAAAAATCAGTTGCCACTGAACTGGTCCCAAGCTCGTGCCCGACAGTGGCCGATGATGGGTGATGGTCCTTCAGGAGCTAAAAATAATATTGGTGCGTACATTTCAAATGAACTCGTTCACACACGTCCGTGTCGTGCCTTGCACGGGACATGTCAGACCAAGTTGTGACGGATCACGGCCCGGACACGTCCCGGTCACGACCCTTATATGTGTGAATCAACCTTTTACTGTTTTTGCATTTCCGGGTCAGATTGATGCGATAACTGCGTAGAATGACCATAGAATTACCATTCTTCGTTACTTTTCAGAGTTATTGAAACAGAAACTGGTGTTAGTGGATAAAGGAAGAATGAGTGAATGACGTTAGATGTTTTAACTTATTTTATTAATACAGTTTATGAACACACAGATAAACAGACAAGATGAAAGAAACAGGATTGTTTTCACTAACAAACGTGATGATTACTTGTAATAATATCTCTTCCAGCACGCTTGCTATAATAACTGACTAAAAGAAGTGTAAGTGTAACCCGTGATTGATAACTAAGTCAGCCAGTATGACAAGACCTGTCAACCTTCTATTGTCAAACAAATCAATTGCTTGCCTTATCGAATGGCGAAGGTACAATGCGGCAAGTTAGCTTGGTTTGTTAGATATCGAAGTTACAGTAGAGGAAAAAAATAAATGGAATACATAAAACAATTATTCTCCTGTGTGGTTAATACAGTATTCTCGTAATTCAATGAGAAATTACTTACACATTTGTATCCACGTATGAAATAAATAAATAAACACTTGGTTTGAACAAATAATACTAACATGAGTTCTATGATTCCACAATAGAATAATGAAAACCAAGGGACCACTTTGCGTTAGTGAATGTAAACTTTATAGACTACACTCTAGGCACAGTTCAATATAAATTAACTATAATTCGTTTTCTGCAACGAAGTTATCGATGTATCAGAAAAGCGACCAATAGGGTAATTGACTAAAAAAATCGAATTAGTCCGTCAGATAGATTTCCAAAAAATAATGGACCCATGTTTTTTCTTGTGTCACGTAAAAAAAAATTAAGACGATACAGTGCGTTGAAAAACACGTGTGACATCACTTACCAGTACACTTTTTACTGGAAAGTGACGTTACAAGCCCCCAATCCTTATCTTTGATGCGTTTTATCTTCGTTTTTTTATTGATTTCATAAAATAAAAAATACTAATACAATATTTTTCGATAATCTAACTGACGGACTAAATAGAATCATATTCTATTTTTGTTTCTTTTTTAACTCAGGCAACATCCCTATTACAATGTGGCCTCGCAAAATTTTTCAGAAGTCATTATGCCACAAGTTTCGGTCAAGAAACTGGGTAATCCTATAAATTTTATCTCATGTTTAACCACATTTTGCAAAATAGCATACAAATATGTCAAGTTATTAGTTTAGCTTTTATTTGCAATTTTGAGTTTGTTTTTGTTTAGGGCATAAACACATTCATATACCTTTGTATTTACAAAATAAGAAGACAGTTTTATTAAACAACCACCTATGATTCAAGTTCTTAAAAATGGTTATGTTCTTTTTTTTGAGAAACTATAATTTTGTCGACTGTAACGATAACTGATTTACAACCCAACGCTGTCCGAGTGCAGAGCCATCGTTGTTTGGACCCTTTGTATCTATTCACTCGATTATAGCGATAGGGACCATAGATGATGACGTCATTACCACTCTTTGTCGTGCTGAAAATTAGCTCGAGATCTGGAACAAAATTGTATGTTAAAGAAATAAAGGAAAGAACAAGTTATTGGAACCAGGGTCTTCTTCGGCTACATGTCCATATAATTATGCCCGAACGTCTCCGGACCAGATGATGCCAATAATGATCTGGAAATATTTGATCCTCACTTAGGTACTGAAATAGATATCAGTGTGAATGCAAATAACAAGAAAATCTGTTACATTTAAGCTTCAGTTTCTGCCTACTCAAATAGGAAGAAAGCGTGAGTTTGTATTGCTCTGTTATCTTAGTATAAGTAGACTAAAATATATTATGCGTTGTTTTTTTTTTGTATTTATTAAAGAAAACAGGGGGAGCCGCTTTATTTTAATGAAAGGAAACTTCCATTATCAGGGTTAGCATTAAATTTAGTATTAAAACACACTTTCAACCATATTATAATTCGATTTAATCGGATTTCAACAAACGCCTAAATATTATTATATTTCATGCCGAAGTGCTAAGCGCTCATATTAAACTGAAGCCATGTTTAGTTCATATTACAATTAATTAGAACCATAAATTTTATTCCCACCACTGATTACATCATATTCAAAAATACAAAAATGAAACATTTTTACCTGCCTACCACCAGTTTCCTTTTATCTAAAATAAAGAAATTATTGTACATATTTTCGACTATAAAATAACTGATTTACAACCCCGTGCTGAGTAAATACAGAGCCTTCACTATTGTCCCAGTATGGACATGTCTATTTACATGTGTAACTATTACATTATGGACTGTAACGATAGCTGATTTACAATCCCGTGTTAAGTGACTACAGAGCCTGCAGTATTAGCCCAGGATAGACATGTTTCTTTATTTGCGAAACTATTACATTATCGACTGTGACGATAACGGATGCACAACCCCGTACTGAGTGAGTACAGAGCCTTCGCTATTGTCCCAGTATAAACATGTTTCTTTACATGTGTTACTATTACATTATAGACTGTGACAATAACTGATTTACAACCCCGTGCTGCGTGAGTACAGAGCCTTCGCTATTGTCCCAGTATAAACGTGTTTCTTTACATGTGTAACTATTACATTATAGACTGTGACAATAACTGATTTACAACCCCGTACTGAGTGAGTATAGAGCCTTCAGTATAGGCCCATGATGGACATGTTTCTTTACTAGCGAAATTATTACATTATAGACTACGACAATAACTGATTTACAATACCGTGCTGAGTGAGTGCAGAGCCTTTGCTAGTTTCCCAGGATGGACATGATTCTTTATATGTGAAACTATAACATTATCAACTGTAACGATAACTGATTTACATCCCGAAGCCACCCGAGTACAGTGCCATCGTTGTCTGGACCCTTTGTAACTTGTCACCCGATTATACCGATAGGGACCATAGATGATGACGTCATTACCACTTTTTGTCGTGCTGAAAACTAGCTCGAAATCTGGAACAAAACTGATTGTTACAGAAAGAAAGGCAAGAATCGTTCATTTACAAGGGTCTTCTTCAGCTTCATGATCATGCATTGTGCTGGCATCTGCAGGGGAGATGATTCCGATAGCTATACTCGTACTGAGATAGACAATGGTGTGAGTGGATATAGCAAGAAAACCTCTCAAGTTCTGGCTGTATTTTAGGCCTACTCCAATGGAAAAAGGCGTGAGTCTATGAATGTATTGCTCTACTATCTCAGTACAGGTAGACAAAAATATTTTATACGTATAATGCGGTATTTTTTTTTAGTATTTGCAAAAAAAAACTAGGGGACCACTTTATTTCAATAAATGGAAATCTCAATGAAAAACACTTTGAAAAATTATCTATCTATTAAGATTTTGAAACTGAAGCTTACTTTAACTCATATTTCAATGAATTAGAAACATGACTTCTGTATGAAATTTACCTTAAGTAACTAATATAGACTAAACTAAAAAAGTCGCGAAATTATGTACCTTATCGGGAGTTATATAATTGAGCCGTTTGGGGTTGAAACATTAGACGCATGGGATCCAAGTGCTCACCGAGTCTTTCGGGACATCAGCAAACAACTTGTCGACTGTTCACGTTACCAAAGGGCTGGGCTTTTCTTCGGCCAAAAAATCAGCATTGCCGCTTCGCGTTCAACACGGCAATGCTGCATGTGTTCTGGGCACTTTTCCAAATAAAATACATTTTTGATGCTCTGTAAGTTCTGTTTTTTTTTCCAAATGCACCGATTACAAAAAAAAAGCCGTTTCTGAGGATGGATATGTTCTTTAGTATGTGCAATTATTTCATTTTCGAATGTAACGATAACTGATTTACAACCCCGTGCTGATTGAGTACAATGCCATCGTTGTTTGGACCCTTTGTATCTATTCACACGATTATAGCGATAGGGACCATAGATGATGACGTCATTACCAGTCTTTGCCGTGCTGAAAATTGGCTCGAAATCTGGAACAAAACTTTTCGTAAAGAAAGAAGAAATGTGAATAAAATATTGCCTGCTGTCTTCAGGTACCAACCAAACACAATACTATTTAAGTGTTCTTGCATCTCCGGATCAGATTACAACGATAGCTAGAAATAGCAATCCGGGGAGCCACTTTATTTAAATGAAAGAAAACTTCAACAAAATATAAAGACACAGTTTAATAAATTATTCAAACTTCAATTAAACACTTTAATAACTTTACATTTTAATATGTTATGCTTTTTATTAACTATGTTCTTCTTTTGCAATATTAATAAGCTAAACCTAATTTTGTCTAATATTAAACCGAAATTTAATTGAAAAGTATTTTTTTTATTCTACATTGACATAACTATTATGTATATAATATACACGTTCTCTGTATACAATAAAAGCACGATTTTCGGGAATTTTACAAAATATTTTTTCAAATATTTACATAATTTTTTTAACATATTAAGTGTAGTTTTAAATACTTAACAATCAAATTCAACACGTTTATTTCAATAAAACCACTTAAAGGCACTTTTGAATTATTAAGTTCAGTCAGTCAAAGAGATGAAGCTAGTGGCACGTTCCAAAGCGTGGATCTCTATGGAGAAGAACGTGCAAAAAACTCCACGGACTCTATTTTAAGTAACGATATATATATATGTATATATATATATGTTGTTTTTAATGTGTATATACATATATACATTTAAAACAAAAACTCCAAACTAAATAATGGAATGATTATGTTGCTTTATATTTGAAACTATTACATTATCGATTGTGATAATAACTGATTTACACCCCGACGCCACCCGAGTACAGGTCCATCGTTGTTTGGGCCCTTTGTATCTAGTAATACGGTTATACCGATAGGGACCATAGATCATGACGTCATTACCACTCTTCGTCGTGCTGAAAACTGGCTCGGAATCTGAAACAAAACGATAAAAAACGATAACATTTCTTAACTTTTTACCTTATAATTTCCATGTTAGTGTTATTATTAGGCATATCAGTATGTTAGTAAGTCTATGCCCTAAAACACATGAACAAAATGTACTACAAACCTGTCCCGTGACTAAAACCTGTCCCGTGACTAAAATGGACGTGTTCTTTTTTGACACAAATGTCTACTTGAGCAGAATTTTTTATGCCTTGAAAAAGAATATTTAAAGAGTAAAAAAAATAAATGAGCCAGATCATTTAGTCGGGTTTTTAATATTGATGCTTGCAAAACTATTTTGCAAAAAATACAAAAACATATTTTAGACGAGTTGAAATTTATAACAGAATATTATTTACAATAAAAACTTAAAAATTCAGATTGCCTAAACGTATTTTTTGTATAAAAAAAAAAACAAATCTTTGAAAATATAAGGGTTGATTTAGCCCTGCTTTTCTACAGCCAGGTCTCCAGTTCTATGTAAGGATATATAGGAGAGAGGTATAGGACAAGTTTTTAGCTTGCCTGAAACACCTGCCTTAAAATGTCTACCAGCTCTCCTATTATTTTAAAGCTACAATCTCTTTTGTCACTATGGTTGGCATTGTTTCTCTGTGGGAACTTACGCGGGGTCTACGCAGTGCCTAAGCTTTTCAATGCGGCGTCTTATATAAGAAGCACTGTCCTCACTGAGGCATCTTCTCTCTTTCATAATGAATGTTGAATGCATCTACGTGGTATATTGCGGGTATTTTTTTTCTGCTAAAGCTACACAATCTTTGAATACGAAAACACTCATTATCGTGCCCATAGCAGGCTAGTATGGAGAACACGAAAAATCGATAATTTTTTTTTTATGAATGGGAAATCATCAAATGACTTCTTCTGTTCTTCGTGGAGCGGAAGGGAGTGTCAGACTCTTACTGACTAAAACCCATCCGTGTTCCTTCTAAAGCCCTTTGCGTTCCAGGGCCGCGGTTACTCTTTCGAACAAATTCCGCAACCCTGGCAGGCTCTGGCCCTAGCGGGCCCCGTCTTCATCTTGTAGGTGCCTGAATCTACATTTCTTTGTTAATGCAATTAAAGACTTATTTTTAAGTAACATTTATAATTTATTGACTCATTTTTCACCTCGTATTACAGGACTATTCTTACCCCAATGAGATATAATACGCCTACCCTTAATTAATTATTGTTTTCATCTACATAAAATCAATTATAAAAATATATTACTTCGTCTCTACAGTCATTTATAAACAAGGTATTTTTATTGCATACCAAATCAATCATTGTTGAAATGGTAATAAAACAAATAATATACAACTACTAGCGGTCCAGGCAGACGTTGTCCTGTCGAAGTTTGCTTTGTTCATGACGAAAAATTATAGAAATCGATTGCAGCGCCACCTACCGGATCCAATTGTGAATCTAAACCATTCTCAAATCCCCTTGATCACACACAAAAAATGTCATCAACATCGGTCCAGCCGTTTAGGAGGAGTTCAGTGACATACACAAGAAATATATATATTAAGAACATATTGCGTAAACGCGCTGAGCCGTTTGAACGTTACGAAATTCGTTAAGTTAGATTAAATAAAATACACGTTAAATTATGAGTGTCATGAAGTTAATAACCATAACCATGAAATTTGCCTGCGATTTGCGTAAGACATACGTAGTAGGGCCAGTTCGATCCAGCCCGTCCCTAGCTGTCCTCTCCCCAGCGACGCCCTAAGCCGAGGCCCGTACCCCACAGGGGGTGCCCTTAGCGTGTAGTCGCTTAGTTTGTAAGTTTTTTATAAGCCCTGGCTGGAGGCTTTAATATTATATTAAGGCCACCACAGGCAAGCCCGGTTAAGCAGTCGACAACCTTATAGGTTGAAATGCGAGAAGCCACTCATAAAAAAAAAATACGTAGTAGGTACATTAATGGTTATGTTCATGTTTAGTTACAACCACTATGTCGTCGATTGTAGTTATAACGGCTTTACAGCCAGTCATTTTTCTGCCACATCTCCAACGCATTCTAGCTCCCACTGTAGATCCGAAGGTCGTTTGATAATATCGGTGTCCGCCAAAGTGCAGTATAGAATTGCCACTCTTCGTCTTTGTGAAAGTTACCTGTGCTGGAACATGAACATTTTATTTATTGGTTACCAAATCAATATCACAAATACTCTCCGCTTACATGAGCCAGAGTTACATTGTTAACTCCGAGTTCGTTGCTCACACGAGCCCGTTGTGTATGAACATTTTATTATTAAACCTCGTGTTAGGAACTGCGCGTTTTGGTGCAATTAATATCATAATAATATCTTGGGACAACTCCCAATATGGCAGAGCCTGTGCTATGGCAACCAGACAACTGATAAACATACTTCTATATTTCTAAATACATACATATTATAGACAAATTACACCCAGATACAGAACAAATGATCATGCTCAACACACAAAGATTTGTCCTGGGTGGGAATCGAACCTACGACCTCCGGTTTAGCAGTCAGGGTCACTAACCACTTGGCCGGTCTGGATTGGACAATTGGACCTCAGTCCGTATATAATTATCGTAATAAGACCGTAACTATGGCTTTCTGAAATGCTTAGTTGAATCAAACACTAATATAATTCATCCTATATTTATTTTACAGCTTATAAGAATACTAATATTAAAATGTAGATATTATAAACTCCGAAAACAACGTCGATCGAATCTGTCATCAAAATGTATTGTTACGGAGACGTGCGTTCGTATGAGGACAGGGAATAGCCAGTCACTAAACCGTCAACTGGGGCGCTATTTTAACATCTTAAAACCATAATGATTTTGGTACGGGAGAGAGACGGAGCTATACAAGACGCAGACGCTATCCCTTTTTCACACCATAACCATGATGGTATTGGCACGTCATAGTAAGGCCCGGACTCGTAAACCGACATCTTGTTTATACACACACACATCAACACAATTTAATGTCCCACTGTTGCCAGAAGGGATTAAGTACAAAAACACAGAAATATAAAATAAAGCACTCAAGCTTAATGTGTATGTGCGTGTTTATGCAAAACGATGTTATTATTGATTGTAACAATAACAGATTTGCATCCCCAATCGGTCCGAGTACAGATCCAGCGCACTTTGGGCCCTTTGCAAGCAGTAACCCGATTATACCGATAGCGACCAATTATCATCACAGGATTGCCATTCCTTGTCGTGCTGAACATTGGCTGCAAATCTGTGCCTGAAATATAACAAAAATTGTTTGTTAATATCATGAAAAAAATCGCATAAAGAGGTACGAGAAGAATAAACATTTCATTTGTTGTGTACACTTACCATAGTGTAGTCTTTTAAATCCTAAAGTTGTCTGGTAAAGAATGCCTTGTTGCATTAAGTCCACTTATACGTACCACTATTGTACACCATCTGCCTGGCCTTTTACCAACTATATTCGGGTCGGCTACCAGTCAAACCGGATTCAGCTGAATACCAGTATTTTACGTGGAGCGGCTGCCTCCGACTGCTACGACCTCCACAACCCATTAACTGGGTAACACGGTAGTTCTTGGCAAGACTGGAATCAGACGTATTGGCTTCTGACAATCCGTAACGACTGCCAAAGATCTATAAATGGCAGCCGGGACCAACGGCTCAAAGTACTTTCCGAGGCACGGAGAAAACTCGGTATGTTAAGATGGTCACCCATCCACAGACTAACCTTGGCAAGCGTTGCTTAACCTTTGATCGACTCGAGCGTTATTCTTTAGCCACGACCTCCTCCCCACTACAGTATATAAGTTTATGCTGTGTCTACTGTCGTAATGGATTGCATATAATAAAAGGCGTCCTGATTACGCAGCAATGGTAACGTTATAAGCATAAAATAAATGCTCGTTATGATTCAAAAGACCATTTTATTTGATTAATCAAATCACCAGAAACCGACCATAAAGCTGAAAAAAAAATGTGTGTCGACGCGGGTCGCCTGGCAGATGTGAAACATCGAAGTAATTCCGTACAGATAATATGCATGCATATGTACATATGTATATAGAAGATAGTTTATGAAAGGAAATATGTATTGAGTAATCAATATTAAAACATTAGCTAAAATATTATAATAAATAATATTACAGCGTGGTGACGCATAACGCGGCGACGCCACGCCAACAGTCGGTCTGACCCACCACTTTAGATGTTTCACATAAACATAATAAACCCTTATTTCTTTTGATTGACCAACAATAATAGTACAAACATTATAAAAAGTAACAAAACATTTATTTGAGACAAAATATGCTTACAAGCAAACACGGAGCTACGCCTAACTGCAGTGTACTTTGTTGTATTTTATTATAAATGCGTGATTCAAAACACATACGCATAACACATATTCCACTACATATTCCAAATACTTAGCTAGTAAATAACTTTATTACAAATTCATTCCAAAATCGCAATATAATACTTTTTGTTTACTATCTAAAATACTCATTATTTAGTTTAAAGTAATTTGTGGAAACAGAAAAAAACATTTATTATTATTTTCTTTAACTTTGACAATCTCGAGACCCTGGGTCCCGCTCCTTTGTTAGGCGTGCGAGGGGCCGAAACCAACTCGCAGAGGCCCCGTTAGACATTTCAAAAGAAATAGGGCACCAACTGGTGATTATGCCTGTATGCACTATTATTATTATTATTAAATGTTTCAGATTTTCCTTCTTCAAATAATTAAATAAGTATAATATATTCACTTAAGCACTCAAAAATATTAAGGAAAATCTTTTTAATGGTTATGCTCAATCTTATGGCTAATAATAACATTATTAAAAGTAAAGATTGTAGATCTGCACCCCGATGGGTATTTGTTACAAGTCCATCGTACTTTGGCCCCTTTGCAACTTAAAACCCGATTATATCGATAGGGACCAAGAATTATAATAGGGTTACCACCGTACGTCGTGCTAAAAACTGGTTTCATATCTGTAATAAAACAAACATGTATGTCTTCTTTATTCGGTTACAAACCATGACCTCTTTATTATAAATATATATATGTGTATTTATATGTATTTCAATGCATATGGTGATATTCAATGCATTAATATCTTCTTATTAGTTGCTGAAAAGAACACTCGCGTAAATTACCATGATTCAAAACTGCTTGAAAAAATCATGTGATTCTCTGTATTACGAATGTCGCCGCTACAGGCAAGATACAAAAATATATATATAATATACATATATTTACTGGTGCTAAAAAAAGTTAAATTCTATCTATAATCAAAAACGCATCTCAATAATTTCAATCATGACTTGTCCCAATGTCAACAATTTTTTAGTTGAAAGTTATGCTGATAAGAGATCGCCAAACATCCGGGAATCGAGAACAGGTCCAAAGTTTTTTCTGATTGTTTCATATGATGTGGCAACACACTACAAAAACTAAATAATAAAACTTTGAATTACTCGGAGTATAGTCGCAGAAATTGTAAATAACAACTTCACAGAAAATTCTTGAGACAATCCTGTTAATTCGTTGAAATGGATTCGACAAAGAGTCTAAATGAAAAATACTTCGCAAATTTAGAAAGTCATTTACTCTTTAATCTTAAAACACGGAATTAAGAACTTACACATAAAGCCACACAATGCAATCATCTTTAAAATAGAGGTTAATAATAATTAACACATTAATAATATTAATAATCCATTAATTAATGGATTGTTATTTAACATTGAACAATGCTTCTTGGTGCACAAAAATAATGTAACTAAGTAAATAACGCTAGTGGTTGTGTTCAATCTTATGGTTAACAATCTGACCGTCGATAGTTATGATAACAGACCGGCATCCTACCGGGTACCGAGTACAGGTCCAACGGACTTTGGCCCCTTTATAACTATTCACTCGATTATATCGATAACGTCCAACTACGATGACATCATTACCATGCCTCGATTTGCTGAAAACTGCCACGGGATCTGTAATAAAACAAATTGTTATTGTTTAAGTTTTACTTTCTTGTTATATTTGGAATTTTTTGTGACATTGTTCAAGTCAATAAATTATTTTTCTTTGGATTTGGTTAGGAAACAAAATGTCGATAAAAGCACTTCATTAAGTTAGAAAATCATTTACTCGTACCTACAAGCAAACCTAAAACAAGTAATAAATTTCTAAACAGCGACCTAAAGCAATCAACATAAAGGGCCATGCGCAAAAAATGGTCCCTTTTTTATAGCACCTTTTACAACACACCAATAATTACTATAGCAGCTCAGCTCTAAAGTACATCATCCCCATCTTGAGTTATGTGCCCTAATCTATAACACGTAGTTTGCGTAATTAAATACGCGTTAAAGATTAGGGATGCATAACAAGAGACGGTGGCGTTAGTATGCCATAAAAATTATAAAAAAGGCACCATTTGTCCATACATTTCAGGCCCTTTGGAGTATTGTACAATTACCTCATATTTTTTTTTTAACTTTTGGTTTTAGTGGTTATGTTCAATTTTATGGCTAACAATGACACTATTAATAGTCACTATTGTAGATTTACATCCCAATGAGACCCGGGTACATGTCCATCGTTTTTTGGCCCCTTTACAAGTATTAACCCGATTATACCGATAGGGACCAATGATGATCACAGGGTTACCACTCTTTGTCGTGCTAAAAACTGGCATGAAATCTGTAATAAAACACAATACCATTGTAAAGTTTGGCTATGAAAATTATGAGTATGTATCTGCATTATGTTTGATTCGTCAACAAATAAACAAAAGCCGGTGGTAATGAAAAATGTCACGGTTTAAAAAAGAAATCGACTAACAGAAAATGTTTAAAATATCTTGAAGCATTGTTTGTGATAAGCATGAGTAAATAAAGCATTTAAATAATTAGGTATTTCATTTAAAAAATATTTATTTACTCACATACAACCACACAAGCAAACTTTAAAACACATATTAATTAACATCCATCACCTAAGGGTCAGGTCATGACAAGACAACACGTGGCACGTACGTTTTAAAATTACGATACATTTTACAACTCTATTATTTCCGCAAGAAGTACATATTTCACAGAGAACATTTTAAGAGTTAACGCATTGACCATTGATGAATGCAATGAATATGAATACATGATTTATTTATTTAACTTATAATATTATAAACACGAAAGTGACTTTGTTTTATTTCGATACGTTTTCAAGTCTAAATCACTTATTCACTCATTTTGATTAATTTTGTTACAGAGATAGACGGGACCTTGGAGACGGTTATAGGCCACTATAACATGAGCGAAGCCGCGGCAAAAGCTAGTAATAATAGAACATAATACTCAGAGAGAAGGGCACAAAGATACTGCTTATTTCAAAAGAAATTTCTTCCAGCAGATCTGCGACAGAAAAGTATGATGATAAACGAAGACACAGTGTGTAAAGAGACAGAAAGGAAAACATAAAATAGATTATACTAAATTATCTAATACTGTTGTATACGTCACTGGATAATTGCAAACTTCGTAAGATTGTAATAAATCTTTATTAGATTATAAATTCTCGACATATTATGAAGAAAATCATTTTGTATACACACATACATATTTCACGCGATATTTAACAATCTTACAGCGTTTGCAATTTTGCGGTGACATATCATTACAAATCAAAATCCTAGTGGTTATGTTCACTTTTATGGCTAACAATGACACTGTCAATAGTAACTATTACAGATTTGCATCCCGATCCGATACGAGTACACACCCATCGCACTTTGGGCCCTTTACATGTTTTAACCCGGTTATACCGATAGGGACCAAGGACGATCACCGGGTTGCCACACCTTGATGTACTAAACACAGGTTCTGTTTCTGTAAAACATATACGTATTTTATTATTTTGCCTTTTGTTTATTTGATTTTAACGAACAATCCGATTTTAATAAACGATAGATAAATAACAAACCTACCAAATAATTTCACATGATTGATATGCAAGCAATATTTATAATTATGTGAGCATTTCATTAGATTTGTCAACAAAAAAATAAATAATAATGTCGTGAATATGAAATCTTCAATTAGACGCAGTAATTGACAGATACCATCGTGCTGAAATTTTTTTTCTTTTTCAATGCCAAAATCAATTCCTTAAACAATGCCAAAGCATTAATGGAGAAACTCAAAGGTTAATAAAAAAGGGCGATTTCATTTAAAAAAAATATTTACTTACAACCTAGAATGAATCCTTAAAATATAGAATTAATACCTAGATTTTCACATAAATGTTCACACAATAGTATAATATAATATAATTTATAATATAATATATCCTATCCTATCCTAATAATAAGTAGGTATGTAATACTTATTATTTTTATACTTAATTGTACATACAAAACCATACAGTTATATACAAATACAACAGGACAGCTTATGTACAAAGTAGAGCTTAACCCAGAATTCATTGCGACAGTGATATATCCAATTGAGTGAGTACCTACACAACAACAATTTTAATTAAATCATAACTTTAATAAACTACATAAATATGTGTCCAGCAATTAATTTTAATTGTTACGAGTACAAAGCGTAAAGTAAGCCTAGAGCAGTACAAAATTTTACGTGTGATCCATCAGTTGAAGAAGAGACCACAGCGAGCACGGTATGAGGCGAAAAACAGTATTCAAATAATTTATGACGTAAAAATAGTTTTTTGTACTCGTAACAATAAAAACTAAACAAAACCACTGGGGTTAGTACCCTAGTGGTTATGTTCAGTTTTATGGTTAACAATGACACTGTCAATAGTTACAATAGTAGATTTACAGCCCAAGGAGACCCTTGTACATGTCCAACGCTTTTTGCTCCCCTTAGAAGTATTTACCCGGTTATATCTATAGGGACCAAAGATGATCACAGGGTTGCCACACCTTGATGTACTAAATACAGGATTGTTATCTGTAAACCATAAAAGTAATTTATATGTTTTCTCTTTGTTGGTTTGATTTGTAATGAAGCCAGTGGCTAGTGGCCTATTAATGAAATAAAATTAACAAGACTGCACAGGAAATTTGTGATTACATCCTCACACAGTACTAGTGTTTATAATATTCCTATTAAAATAGTGTTGTACTTGTAATAGATATCCCAAGTCTAGACGGGGGGAGCAAAAATTAAAACATAATTTAGAAACATTTTTATTTGAAAGTAGAAGCAGTCACAAAATATAATAAAAAATCAATTAAAAAAGAAAAAAAGAAAGAAAAAGAACATAAATGAGTAAAAAATTAAAAAGTGTACATAAAAAAAGAACTGAGACAACACAACAACTATGTAGTTAAGATTTACACCGTCGCGTTCATTTGTTTGGCAAAACCCGAACGCACCATATCGTTCCGGCAGAGGACACATTTCGGTTTTGCCAAACAAAACAACGCAACGATCGCAAATTTAAGCGATGAACGCTTGCTATTAGGACGTCGCGACGCCTTAAATCACATGGTCTCAATGGTTATGCTCAGTGATATGGCTAATAATCTCGTCGTTGTACGTAACGATAACAGATCTGCATCTCGACGCGTACCGCGTACAGGTCCATCGAACTTTGGGCCCTTTGCAAGTATTAACCCGATTATACCGATAGGGCCCAAAGATGATCACAGGGTTGCCACTCCTTGTCGTGCTGAAAACTGGTTCGACATCTGTGAAAACATTTTTTAAACTATAATTTTGCATTTGGATCTGTTTTTGTGCACTTCACTTGTCAACCAACGCTTGCCGAGGTTGGTCTGTGGATGGGTGACCATCTTAACATATCGAGACTCCTCCGTGCCTCGGAAAGCACGTCAAGCCGTTGGTCGCGGCTGTCATTTGTAGATCTTTGGCAGTCGTTACGGATAGTCAGAAGCCAGATAATCTAACTCCAGTCTTTCCAAGGAGTACCGTGCTACCCAGTTAATGGGTTGTGGAGGTCTGGTAGGCAGCCGCTCTACGTAAAATACTAGTATTCAGCTGAATCCGGTTTGATTGGAACCCGACCCCAATATAGTTGGGAAAAGGCTAGGCAGATGATGCTGACTTGTCAACCACCAATAAGATGTCATTAACCTTCTCACTTCTGAGCTCAGCTTTATAGCAACTGCTCCAATGAATAATCGCTGAGTCTTACTCTTTCGAATCGCGTACTCAGTGCACCTTCATCTTCAGGTTATTTTAACTTTTAAAGAACAAAAACTTTTAAAGGACAAAAACTTTTAAAGGACAAAAAGGGTATCTGGACGAAAAACTTTAATTAATGGCAAATTATCACTAATTTCTATTCATTTTAATATAAAATATTACACATACTTGATAGCGTTAATACACAAAATACATACTTAGCTATTTACATATACACATCAATTAAGAGAACCATACTGTTTCGGGGAAAAGTTGCACAGTATGGGTTTTAGATAATCATTGCCTAACCGGAAGACGTAGCATTGGTAGGCCTCCTACAAGAGGGACCGATAAAGGCACAGAACCGGCAGTCGTGGCTATGCTTAGGGGCGCCCCAGTGTCTTTCGGTTACGGGGATGATGATTCGTAGCAGCTCCTTTATCTTCTTTCTTCAATGATTGTGTTCAACCTTATGATGAATAATGACACTATCGACAGTTACGATAGTAGACCGGCATCCCAATGGGTACCTGGTACAGGTCCACCGAGATTTGGGCCCCTTGTATCCACTACACCGATTGTACCGATAGGGACCGTAGTTGATCACAGGGTTTCCATTCTTCGTAGTACCGAAAACAGGTTCTGAAAATATAACCATGATGTAAGATTATGCAATTACAAAATTGTGATATATTAGATATATTCAAATGCCATGCATAAGGTGCTTTGGGCTGGTGCTGATGCGTTAGGTGGATCGCTGTCCGATCACCACCAGGCCCGGGTCGATGGTGCGTTGTGTTTCACGCGCGCCTCAAAGAGATCTCAGCACAGAAGACGGAGTCCGCTAGGGCCAGAGCCTGCACAGGGTTGCGGAATTTGTTCGAAAGAGTCACCGCGGCCCTGGAACGCAAAGGGCTATAGAAGGAACACGGATGGGTTTTAGTCAGTAAGAGTCTGACACACCCTTCCGCTCCACCCAGAGCGGAAGAAGTCATTTGATGATTTCCCATCCATAAAAAAAAAATGCATAATGTGCTTTATACAGTTGTACAGGATCAAACATTATAAAAAGAAGTAATATGTAAATCTTTAATATAAAAATACAGCATTAAAACATTGATACACGTTTAAAATAATATAAGTTTTCAAGTAGAGGTGAAAACTGAATACTTACTTTTCTTTAAAGCTTACTACTATCAACGTCTGACGACAGTTTCACCATGTATGTTATTGAATGTATTATTTATTAAACTTTATGTACAATAGTGGTACATGGGTGGATTTAATGAATCAAGGCATTCTCTACCAGTCAACCAGTATCACCAGTAGTTCAATGGTTATGCTCAAAGTTATGACAAATTATAGTATTTCCGAAGGTAGCAACATTCGCTCTACATCCCAGGGTTCTTCTGCTGCAATACCACCGCCGTTTTGCTGATATGAGACTGTTGGCATTTGTCCTATTATACCGGTAGGATCCTATAATGAGTACAGGATTCCCTTGTCTTGTCCTAGAGAAAATTGGCACTAAAAATATAATTTATTGTTAGTTTTATTGATTTTGGCAACAAAAGGATATTCTTTTTTTCTTATGGCTTGTGCAATTGCATGCAATCAAGATGAGATTGCTTAGAGGAATGTGCGTTGTTTGGCGAATGCATAGTATAAAAACACATGTAAGAGAAAGCCTGAAAGTGGCCCCCGGTGACAGTGACTCTTTTGAGTATGCATGAGGTTGGTTACAAGAGTAGCCCGTAGTAATCGAATGAAACGAAGGATAGATTGATTTAATTGAGATAACATAGGCAAATTCTGAACTGATTCTAATTAAATCAGGATAAGGATAGAAAGGTGACTAGTTCATTTGGCCAGATACATCCAATGCTATCACAGCAGCAAAACTATCTCTTTATTAAAACAATTATAATGAACTCGATTACATAGGAGTAACAATAGCGACCAAAGGGAGGCGTAACAGTCACACGCATGACTTTCACTCACTGACAATTGATTGAAAAAAATAACCATAACTCTGTACAAAATATATGATTTATTTTAACACTAGTATCAATAAATTGTTTTACACGGTTTCAATATTTAAATAGCAGCATCAGTAATCTCAATGGTTATGCTCTGTCTTATGCACAATCTTATTGCCAACAGTGGCGAGGGAAGCTCGACATCCCAAGGAGTACCTCGTACACTTCCACTTGAATTTGCTCTCAGATTCTTGTCTTGTGTACTTGTAAGCTTGGTTATACCGATAGGAGCCCAGAGTTATCACAGGGTTCCCTTTTATAGTTGTGCCGAAAATAGGCTCTGGAAATACAAAATTATAAAATAAAAGATTGCATAACTCATTTAATCACATTTTAACATTGTTCATTTACGTGTGTGATGATTAGAGGGTCCAGGTAGAATGAGATTGTATCAACAATAACGATTCATCATCACGATTTCAGCCGAAAGACGTCCTCCGCTGAACATAGGCCTGGCTCACGTCACCACATCGACTGCTCCCGTACGTCCAGCGGATTCCCGGAGCCATAACCAGGTCATCGGTCCACCCTGTGCGACGATTTTGATAGCTATCATTTCGGTAGCGCCTGTCTATCATATCAATGTTGACAATTGTTATCGCTGATATAATGGCTCTTCAGGAAGTCCTAGAGACTTCAGATACACTTACCTATCGGTTTATGACATTAATCGAATGTCATAAACCGGGTAGGTGCATAAAAAGTAAACACATATGCTCTGTATAATTTTATATTTTAATTAGTAAATTATTTTATTTTATTTTTAATTTCATCGGATATAACATAATTGGCTTACCACTAAGCACATATTGTGTGGAGTTGTATCCTTATGCCCTAAACAGTGCTAATTGCATTTGCTTGCCGGCTTGAGCTGTCACTTCCAACTTTGGCACTAAGAGAGTCTTTGAAACACTAAGTCACTATTATGACCACTATAGCTGACATTGCGGAGACCCAGCGCATGGCTATAATGTCACTTAACCAGAGGATGGCTGATTTTGAAGCACACCTTAAAGCTTCACCACCGGGAGCTGACTTGAGCAGCCTCCACAAAGACTTCACCATCTTCAAGGAGCATGTTTGGAGTGTCCTCAGCGCTTTGCAGCTACAGATTGCTGAACTGAGCAGGAATGTGGACGTGATAGAGATGCGTCACAGGAAAAAGTTTCTGTTACTTGGTGGCGTCCCAGAGAAACCAGGTGAGAAAGTTCCTGATACCGTAGCAACCATCCTACAGACTAAGCTTGGTTTGATGGATCTGGCACCCTCTTCACTGACTGTATGTCACAGACTGGGCACTGCCTCGGAAGGTCGCGCCAGACCTATCCTGCTTCGGTGCGCTGACTCAACCCTCCGCGGCGAGATTTGGAGAACCAAGACCAAGTTGAAGGGATCGCCTTATGTGGTGTCTGAATTCCTCACTCGACAGCGGCAGTCTACTTTTACTGCAGCTCGCAAACTGTTCGGCGTGACTAACGTTTGGACCATGGACGGCAATATCAACGTCAAACTTCCGGATGGAAAGCGACGCCGAGTCTTCAGTCTTGAGGAGGTCGTCGCGCTTGGAGTGGAGCATGGCAAATCCTTGGATCAAGAGGTTCCTCCGGTTTCCAACTCTAAAAGTGCATCTCCACAGGCTTCGACTCGGTCGAGGCGGATTACAAAGAAGAAGTAGTGTCATTTATTGGTATTTATGTATTGTTTGCTAACTTTGTATCCGTTTGTGCGTGTTTCCTATCTGTTTTTATTCTCTGAAACTGTGTCTTGATACCTACTGGTTAAAAATAAGCACGTCACAGAATTTTTGTTCGTAATACCGACACTTAGTTTTTGTTTTGTTTTGATCTGTCAGTGTCAGTTGTCACTTGTGTTTTTGTATATTTTTATCTATGCCACTTATTTTGACTTCTTGTGAATTAAGTTTGCGTTTGGAAACACGCACTAGTAATTTCATTAGTTTTGTTTGTGAACAGTCTGCCGGCAGGTAATGCAATTACAAATAGTGAATTTAAGTTTCACTTTTAATTTAGTTTAAATCTTATCTTATCTATAATATTCTTTTATATATATTTATTTTCAGTTTATAATAATTATGTCTGACGACGACTCGTTTTTTTCCTGCCGTAGTTCTACTACGTCATATTCATCTTTAGACGAATCTTTCTCTGTAAACAGCTTTTTAAGTGGTGAGTTTCAGCGATTTCAGAAGTGTTTTAATGTCTGTCACGTGAACGCTCAGAGTATCCCTCAACATCACTCTGAGATGCTGGATTTGTTTAGTGATGTTACTTTGCACGCTGTCCTAGTTTCGGAAAGTTGGCTTAAGCCTGAACTTCCTTCTTCTTTTTACAGTCTACCCGGTTTTGTCCTTATTCGCAATGACCGCACGGGAAAAAGAGCCGGGGGTGTTGCCATTTACCTACGCAGCGACATCCCCTACAAAATCGTATCCTCTTCGCCGGGGACAGTTAACGGCAATCCCGAATACTTAGTCCTTGAAGTTGATGTCAAGGGGATTAAGGCCATTCTTGGAGTATTTTACTGCCCACCTGCTATAGATTATTTCTCCACTCTTGATTCTCTTTTTGATTCTCTTTCCTCAGAGTACAAACATCTCATATTCATGGGTGATTTCAACACCGATCTCTTGAAGGATAACTCTAGATCATGCAAACTGAGAGCAATCCTGGAATCGTCGAGTCTATCTCTTCTCACACTTAATCCGACTCATCATAATCTCGACACAAGTGACTCTTGGCTTGATCTCATGCTCACTTCCTCAGTAAATTTAGTTGCTAATCATGGCCAGATTGCGGTTCCTGGGTTATCTAGGCACGACTTAATCTATCTGACATATAAAATTAAGCCTCCTAAACAGCGGCCTGCCATTGTGTTCCTTCGGAATTTCGCGAGAATGGACAAGGACCAGCTCAATAGAGATGCAAGAGCTGTTGATTGGATCGATGTTGAACAGGCATCGACAGTGGAGGAAAAAATAGAAATATTTAACAGGTCTGTACTTCACCTCATTGATGCACATGCACCTCTGAGGGCCGTCCGTGTTAAGCGCCCCCCGGCTCCATGGATCAACTCTGGAGTTCGTATGGTGATGAGACGGCGTGACAAGGCCTTTCGAAGATATAGAAGAGATCGCAGTGAGGAGAACTGGAACCTGTACAAATTGGCTAGAAACCGCTGTAACCAGATGGTAAGAGCTTCTAAACGCCGATACATTTGTGAAAATGTCCTCAACTCTTCACCGGCTGATATATGGAAGTTTCTCAAATCACTCGGCATAACAAAATCCTCTTCTAATGTTATTTCTTCTAACGTGTCCTTGAATGATTTGAATAAGCATTTTTCATCATCGGCTATGCTTGCGGTTGCTATTAGAAACAATACTATTCTTGATATTGCTTCCACGCCAATCTTACTTCCAGATTCTTTCTCTTTTTCCCCTGTGACCGACCCTGAGATCCTCAAAACATTCAACGCAATTAAATCCAAGGCTGTTGGCTGTGATGGGGTCAGCAGAACTATGTTATCCTTCATAATTAAAAGTATTATCCCTATTATGACCCACATAATCAACGCCTCCTTACAGACTGGGGTATTTCCCACAATCTGGCGTAAGGCCTTCATAATCCCCCTTCCTAAAATATCCAACCCTAGTTTATTAAATCACTACAGACCAATCTCCATTCTCCCTTTCCTATCTAAGATCCTGGAAGCAGTTGCTCTTAAACAAATATCTTCCTTTGTGTTTGGGAATAATCTGTTATCCCCATTCCAATCAGGTTTTCGGCCGGGCCACAGCACAGCCACAGCTTTGCTGAAGGTTACAGAAGACGTTAGGAATGGCCTGGAGAGGTCGAGATTAACGGTGTTAGTTTTAATAGATTTCTCCAATGCTTTCAATACCGTTGATCACGACATCCTCCTGGCTATTCTGTCTCAAATTGGGGTTTCTTCGTTGGCACGGGATTGGTTTTCATCATATCTTCGTGGTCGCCAGCAAGCGGTTCGTGCTGATCAGAAATTTTCTGACTGGTGCGCCCTGGAAACTGGCGTTCCACAAGGCGGTATACTCTCTCCACTCTTATTTTCTCTATTTATAAACTCTATTACCACCATTCTAAAATGCTCTTACCATCTGTACGCTGATGACTTACAGCTCTACGCGCAAACTGACATTGACAACATGGACAACTGCATCGCATTGCTGAATGCTGACCTTCTAGCTATCAGCGATTGGTCAAGCAGATTTGGGGTTACTGTCAATGTCGGTAAATGTCAGGCTATCCTCATTGGTAGTTCATATTTTCTGCGTAACTTGGACACCAGCCAACTGCTGCCGCTTACTTTCAACAATACCGTAATCACTCTCTCGCCACACGTTAAAGACTTAGGTCTATACATTGATGACCGGTTAAGTTGGAATAAGCAGATTGCTCAGGTTAGCCAGAGAGTAACATTCACACTGCGATCTCTCTATAGATTCAAGCATTTTCTTCCTTCAAGCACTAAAATCACTTTGGTCCAGTCACTTGTGCTTCCTATAATTGATTATGCTGATGTTTGCTACTCTGATCTATCCCAAGAACTTCTCAACAAACTGGATCGACTTCTTAACAACTGTATTCGTTTCATTTTTGGCCTTCGTAAATATGATCACATTTCTTCCTTCCGTTCTCAGCTTAAATGGTTGCCTATCCGTCAGAGAAGATCCCTCAGATCCCTCTGCATGCTCTTCACTATCATGAACGATCCTTGTGCTCCTGATTATTTAAAACAATATTTTAAAGTGTTGGGCAGTTCTCACAGTCTCAACCTTCGAGCATCTAAAAACTTACTTCTTCATATCCCTTCTCACCGCACCGGGTTTTTGTCTAATTCCTACGCTATTTCTACAATTAAACTCTGGAATATGCTTCCCCTTGACATCAAGAAGGCGGAGTCAAAATTTTCCTTTAAGCGTAAAATCCGTAAACACTACTTAAAAGCTTGTCATTCTTAGTCGTTCTTCGTCATGATTACTATGAATTCTCTTAATCGGTATGATTACATATTATATATCATATTTATTAGTTTATTATTTTAGCATATATATGTATTTTATTAGTATTATATATATTATCTGTATATTCTTTCCGAAATGTTAAAATTCAATTTTGTATCTTATATTTATTTATTGTACACCTACCACAGTATAGTCTTAATAACCCAAAGGTTGACTGGTAGAGAATGCCTTGATGCATTAAGTCCGCCCATGTACCACTATTGTACATAAAGTTTAAATAAATAAATAAATAAATAAAAATCGTCAGTATGTTACTGCGATGCTAATATACTAAATAACAAAACTCAATGGAAGTTTTTTTTAAAATATCTTTATTTCTAAGTTCACACAAAATACACTTTCACGGTTCTGAGCGATTGTCAATGTCAACACTTAAGTTAGTGAATTAATAGTCATTTGCACCATATTTCATTGTGACATAATAAATGTCATCGCGCAAAACAAAATGGCGGTGCGTATAGCTTAAACACTAAATTACATCATATAATATATTAGTAATGATTATGGGCAGACATACTGCGGTTTATAACGATATCGTTAAAAGTGAGTATACTCGATCGACATCCACTGTTATGTCTTGTACAATACCACCGTACCCTGGGGCCTTTACAACGATTTTGCTTCCTATTATACCGGTAGGCGCCTATAAAAATCACTGGATTCCCATTCTTAGTAATGCCGAAAATTGGCTCTGAAACAAAAGTCTTCTGTATACTGGTAATGCCATGTTACATTAAGTCTATCTATAAATTATACCACTACTGTAAAGGAAGCTTAAATCTACTTATG
The DNA here is from genome assembly GCA_002192655.3 of Mamestra configurata. Taxonomy (NCBI): domain Eukaryota; kingdom Metazoa; phylum Arthropoda; class Insecta; order Lepidoptera; family Noctuidae; genus Mamestra; species Mamestra configurata. The sequence continues at coordinate 323,045 of NDFZ01005302.1, forward strand.
TGTAATTTTATGGATAGTGTAAGGGATGTTCGTAAAGAAGAAATTCGACAAGACAACCCATAAATTATCGGAAAATTCGAGATGATCACAGGTTAAGGTCTCCTTGTTAAGCTTCAATGCCATTTGTTTTTTTAAGTACTCAAAGTTTCCTATCTTTTGTTTATTTTGAGATTTTGAAATGAAACACTTTTGAATGAATCGCAGATATTTTAATGGTTATGCACTGCCTTATGGGTTACGACGACGTTATCGAAAGTGACAATACTGGATCGGCACCCGCTGGGGTATTTATTACAATACCACCTCACTTTAGGTCCTTTACAGTTATTCGTACGATTGTACCGGTAGGATCCTAGGTATATGACAGGATTCCCATGCATAGTCGTACCAAAAACTGGCATTGGACCTGTAAAAAGTCTGTTGTTAGAATTACGGTATATTCAAAATCAATTATTAACTCACTTGCTTAATCAATTTTGATATTAATAAGTCTATTATCAGTCCTTCATTTATTTATTTTTGAGTCTGAAAATGTTTCGGTGTTAATAATTACACTAGTCAAGAAGATTTTGCAACAAGGAATGTTGATTGTGAATCTTTATCTATGCCATCAGACTTATTTTGCTGTGCCCGATAGGGTCCATATGAACCAATTTGTTATTTTACCACCTAAAAATACATGTGGAATGCAATAAAAGGATTGAGTATTGAGTATTTTGGCATTCTTTAATATAAAAGGATAGTTGAGTATCCTGACGTACCATCTGCTACACAACCAATTCTCTAAAACGATAACGTGCCTGTATTTGTACCACCTGAAAACAATTCAGTTTTCACCTAAAAGCACCACTTCAAAATCATATTACAAGCACACACACACAAAAAATATTTTAGAGATAGAATCGACTACCAAATGACTAGCATTGCATAGGTTCATAATAAAAGCAATACCTGTACCTAATAACATATCCTTAATAATAATAATGCATTCTTTTAGACAAGACAAGATAAGCATCGAGAATTCTCGGTGCGTTGGGAGAGTACCTTCATCAAGTGCTTAGTTGACCACTAGGTCGACTAAGCACTTGAAGAAGAGACCTCTCCCTCTTTCACTTAAAGGAAAGGACATGGAAATGTGCTGCATTCTTCCAATCCTCAACTATGGAGAGCAGACATAGTCTCTCACTAATCGTCAAAAGTATGCAGTTGGAAGGTTCCAACTGAGAGAAAAAGTATACTTCGTTCCATACGTAACTCATAGACAGGTGTCTATGAGTTACGTATGGAACGAAGTATACTTTTTTTTTTTTTTTTTTATGGATCGGAAATCATCAAATGACTTCTTCCTCTCTGGGCGGAGCGGAAGGGCGTGTCAGACTCTTACTGACTAAAACCCATCCGTGTTCCTTCTAAAGCCCTTTGCGTTCCAGGGCCGCGGTGACTCTTTCGAACAAATTCCGCAACCCTGGCAGGCTCCGGCCCTAGCGGGCCCCGTCTTTTATGCTGACATCTCTTTGAAACGAAGTATACTTGGATGTTAAACTCACAAACTCATTAAACACTCCTTCGTTCCAAAACAAAAAAAGCTGACAAAACGTATACTTTATTGCACACCAAGTTTAGTAATTACATAAAGGATTTTTGACGTGACTACGTCTTATAATTCGATGGAGCCGGCTGCACGCACGAAAAAACATGACGCATGCGGCGGTACCTCGATCTGAGGCGTTCCATTACAAAACAAAATCTTTTGAACAATGAAACGATTCCATCAGTATTTTCTTATGACGTAGTCACGTTCAACTATCGTCAGTAAACCGACTTTACAGACAACCGATTTTTAACATAAACTAGCTACTTATACTGAGTAACTGTCGTTCCAGCGATACGAAGAGAAGAAAAGTATTCAAGAGATTTTATAAAAATATATATTTTTTTTAAAAAGAAAAATTTCATATAGAATTGAGAAAAATCTAAAGTAAATGTAACTAATAATAAAAGTACGTTTTAATTTTTTTAAATGTAATAGATAAGTATCAAAATTGAATAAATACAAAAAGTCCAGTACAAGGCGAAAAGGCAGGTTTGGATTTTAGTGACTATGCTGGTTCTTAATGATAGTTACGACATTATTAAAAGTAACAACACTCGATGGACATCCTTGACCGTGCCTGGTACAAGACCATCGAACCCTCGGCCCTTTACAAGTCTTTACACAATTGTACCGATAAGACCCTAGAATGAGCACTGGGTTCCCAAACTTTGTCTGACTGAAAGTCGGTTTTAGACCTGAAACTTAAAGCAAAAGTTAGTAGGTACAGTTCGGTTGAAAAATATTTGTTTTATTAGACATGATTAAGCTGTCTACGACTGTACATTTATAAATAAATGAATACAAAATTCAGAAAGAAGCGATTACTAGATGTTTGAACTTGATTGCAATTGGTCTAAAAAGCTTAACATAAATAAAAAAGCACATGAAGAAGAAAAAGAGAATTCATTTTTTTTTTAATATAAAAACTCACTTTTTTGTAAGAAGAAAATATTTTTATTTGGAAATTGCACAAGACAAATAATAAACTAAAGTTAACTAAATTAATTAATAACAATAAAATATACTTTTTTTTAAATTTTATTTCTCTAAAGACTCATTTAAAATTGTAATAAAAGAAATATAATAAACGAAAAAAAAATAACTAAGTAACAAAAGCTAACAACATAAAGAGACCCCAGTGAAGCCAAAAAGACTCCTATCTCTAATGATATATAAACTATGTAGATGCGTTATTCGCACTCTAAAAACATAAAAAATAATAAAAATTATTATTAAATAATTTAATAATAATTGGCGGACGACATTGTTGCCATCGCGGGTAGAACCTGGATGAGGCTGGCACAGGAGCGTGGGGATTGGCACAAGAGAAGAGAGGCCTATGCTCAGCAGTGGGCGAAGTCGGGCTGTGGATGGATGGATGGATGGATGATGGATTATTAAAAAATTGCAACATAAACAGAAGGTACCTAACTACCGCCATCCTACACTCGCGCGTAGCTATTGTGCTACTGATAAGTACTGCACTATGCTTGCGCTGGTTTTTAGAGCTGTAATGTTGCTATGACGCGTCTATTTAGGTAATATACATATATGTCATGCCTGCCTCACCATACGCTGTGTTTGTCTTAAATTTAATGATTATGCTCGGACTTTGGCTAATTATGAATTATTATGAAAAGTAAAGACACTCGATCGACGTCCTTGACCGTGAATGTACGTTGTCAAAAATATTTTTTAAAACAATAATGCACAACACAATGCTATGATTTATGAAGAAAAAACATACGGCACTCTTTTTATAAAATCGTACAGAAATCCGTTTCACGTAGAAGAAGAAAAGTAAGTTTTCATTTATTTTGTCCGTAAGAAATATGTTTATTTGGAACGAGCACAGGAAAAACAACAAACTAAAATAAATTAATAACTAACATTTTTCAAATATATCTATTTGTTTTATTTTTTTAAAGAAATATTTAAAATTGCTAAATAAAATTAATAAACGAGAAAAAAATAACTAAGTTATAAAAGCTAAAACAAAAAAACCTGCGTGCAGACAAAAAGGCTCTAAACTCATAAACTATAAATGCGTTGTCCGCACTCTAAAATTGCAACATAAAAAGAAGGTAACTACCGCAATTCTCCAAGAGGATCATCGGCAATGATAGGCTCGTCGAGTTCAAGCTCCAAAATCTTGAGCATCGACGCCGAGTTGCTAGCCGGTCGGTTTTCTATCGGTTGCATTTTGGAGAGTGTGCGACGGAATTGCATAGTTTCATTCCGCCAAGCCCGTTCCACCATCAGGACCACAATACGTACGGCGATGCGCCACCGGTATATGGTGGACATCCCACCCACACGCAGAAAACGTTTTGGGAGCACATTCATTGTGCGTACAGCTAAGAAGTGGAATTCCCTGCCAGAGTCTGTTTCCTGATAGGTACAACCTGGGAGACTTTAAGTCAATAGTGAATAGGTTACTTCTTGGCAAGCGTGCTCCATCTTTGACAACATCATCGCTTACCATCAGGTGAGATAGTGGTCAAACCCGTGCCTATGAATAGGGAAAAAAGACCTACACCACGCGCGCATAATTATATTAAGCTATCGTGTGTGCCAACAGTGTTTGCGCTGTTTTTTAGAGCTGTGATGTTGGTGTATGACGCATTCATATACCAATAGAGGTAAAAACGTCATGCCTATCTCAGTATACGCTGTCTTAGATCTTGATTTAATGAATATGCTCGGACTTATGGCTAATTATGATATTATTGAAAGTAAAAACACTCGATCTACATCCTTGACCATGCCTGGTACAATACCATCGAACTTTCAGCCCTTTACAATCCATTACCCGGTTGTACCGATAGGCCCCTAGAATGAGCACTGGGTTCCCATACTTTGTGGTACTGAAGATTGGTTTTAGTCCTGAAACTTAAGGAAAAATCAATAGGTAAATTTTGGTTTAAAAAAATTTCTTTTATTGGACTTCATGCAGGTACGAAAACTTTGATATTGATTGAGACACATGATGACGACTGTCTACGACAGTACATTTATTTGGTATATTATCAATTCTGAATGAAATATTACACTTGTACATTCATCAGAAAGAAGCGATTACATGAAGTTTTAACTTGAGTGTGAAATATTAATAAATAAGAAATGCACATCACGATGTTATGATTTATTAAGAAAAAACATACGGTATTCTTATTTATACAATCTTTCATAAATCCGTCTCAAACTAAGTACAACATTTTATTGCACAATAATAAGTTTTGGGGAACGAATTTTAATACTGCACATTTTATTTTTTCGACAACTAATAGATCATCTAATACAGTTTGTACATTTAAATCTGCTACATAAGTACAAAACTATAATACCGATATCGTCAATAACCTAATACTAAATAAAAGCTTTCAAAAGTTTGTCAAATACTTCAATGGTTATGTTCACTCTTATGGCTAATTATGGTACTATCAATGGTAACAATACTCGATCGGCACCCATAGCTGTATCGATTGCAATACCAGCGAACTTTAGGCCCTTTGCAATCAGTGGCCCCGTTGTACCGGTACGATCCTAGAATGATGACAGGATTCCCATGTTTTGTTGTACTGAATACAGGCAATGGATCTAAAATAAAACAGAGTTAGTATATTTTAGCTATACAAAACATGCAATAAAATTAAGTAAAATTTGAACAAAATACTGCAATTGCAAGCTGCGTTACAGTTTATCGGCGGCTTTGGCGACTGGTTTAAACAAACACTTTTACAAATTACATTAAATAAAAACAACAATAATAGCTGAGGTCTGAGTTCGTTACGGAGTTTCTTCTCGGATTCTGTGACAGTCTCTCCTAAGGCTATACATAATATTGCACTGATTGATAAGGTTATGAGGACCTGTCGGGGCTTTTGTATTGAAAGTGACAATTTCTATATGACCACTTTTCATATCCCATTTTTTCCCGTTTCCGTAAGAATTTCGAGAAATTGCTCAGTGCTCAGTGCTCTCTTACAGACCCCAAGGAACCTACATGCCAAATTTCAGCTTTCTAGGACCAGTAGTTTCAGCTGTGCGTTGTCTGTCAGTCACCCACTCAGTCAGTCAGTAACGGAAGAATTTTATATACGAGTATTAGGATGACAAGTTCCAAACTTTACAGAATCACTTCTCAAGCAGTGTGTAGCATTTATTTTAGTTCACGTATGAGGTGGGTTGGGTTTCAATTCAATTTATGTATAAAAGGCGACAAAAGTTTCTTTTATATTTTAAAGTTTAATATTTTCCTTCACACTTATACTATTTTTCAATGAAATAAAAGCATGTAACGTTTTTACTATTTCGAGGCACACTTTGGTTTCCACAGATGTTAATATATTTTGAGAAGTACTTATATTTTAACCATAGTAATCTCAATGGTTCGTGTAAAAAGGAATCTAATCAAATGCAAATAAATACAAGAATATCAAATTGTCGAGAGTGTTGTTGGGCAATTATAATGAGCACTGAGCAGGTAATTACGGGGAACATAATCAATTTCCCCCTCAGTCAATTGAATACATAAAAATTGATGTAATAGGAATTTATACATGGTTTTACGAGTCAAAATGAATATTTTACAATTAGGTTTGTTTTAAAAATAAAGATTCGTTGAACACGATGTGCATTGTGCGTAATATTTTTTTCATCATCATCATCATATCAGCCGAAAGACGTCCACTGCTGGACATAGGCCTCCCCCAAAGTGGTGGAGATGGAGGGGTTTGCCATAATCGCCACGCTTGGCAGGCGGGTTGGCGATCTCAGTATAGCTGTTGCAATGCACAGAGAATGCTGCTGCCCATTCTCTGGTGAGTCCCTTAGTCGCCTCTTACGACTCCCACGGGAAGTGATGGGATGGTGCTATTCTTTTACGTCCGACACCATACAGAACATTTTTTTTTAAATGTAAGTAATTATTATTATTTAAGTCTCCACGCAATGGGTGCCAGAGGATGGACGGCGTCGCCGAGGGCGGCCCAGAAAGCGGTGGCGAGATGATTTGGATGCACACTGCTAAGGCTGGTTCGAGGTGGCGCAAGAAAAGAATGTCTGGAAGGATATGGGCGAGGCCTTTGCCCAGCAGTGGGACACAATAGGCTAAGGAAAAAAAATATATTTTCGTAGAGAATTTAAAACAACACAGAAATATAAAAAAGATTATCATTATAAAATTATTTATTTAGTTATTCAAAATTGCAATAGCAGATCATAGCAAGCTCACGATATTCATGAAAACTACACGAAAACGATTGATTCTCACCGACATTTCGTGAAGCCGCTGGCAAGCGTTTTCTTTCTATTTTAGTGGTTATGATTAGACTTACAACTAATCACGACATTATCAATAGTAACGGCACTCGACCGGCACCCACTGGGGTACTTGTTACAGTACCAGCGCATTTTGGGCCCTATCTTACACCCATTCGAACGATTGTACCGGTAAGATCCTAGAGTCATCACAAGATTCCCATTCCATGTCTTGGTGAAAATTGGCGATGGATCTGAAATAAAACCATAGTGTAAGTTTGTCGTGGTTAAATAATAACAGCCGCGCGAGTCGATTTTCAAGGTTAAGCAACGCTTGCCGAGGTCGGTCTGTGGAAGGCTGACCATCTCAACATACCGAGTTTCCTCCGTGCTTCGGAAAGCACGTTACGCCGTTGGTCCTGGCTGTCATTTGTGGATCTTTGGCAGTCGTTACGGATTGTCAGAAGCCAGGAAATCTGTCAATATAGTTGGTAAAATGCTAGGCAGATAAAGTTAGTTTTTATATATTTTCGCGATTAGTTAATTACTCAATCGGATAGATGGATACTTTAATAGAGTCTAAGTTATTCTTTTTATCAGCATCATAGAAGCATCATAGAAGGAGCATCAACTCATTTCTTAAGTCACCATCGTCAAAATCTCAAATGAATGACGTCCGCTACTAGATATCACAATTTATGCCACATCGACCGGACACTCAACCAGCAGACTCCGGCGGCTCTCACCAGATCCTGTGTATTTCGTTTCGAGGTCGCTACTCCTGAACCTCGCGGCTCTATCAGCTATCACCATTCAGCGAGCAATGTACCCTGTCCACCCCCACATAAGATTTCGAATGCGGCGTCCAATTTATTTTGAATACAAATTAAATGGCACTGTTATTACAAGATCGAACACTGTAAAAGACTTGGGTGTCGTATTCGACCGGAAGTTGACATTTCATGACCACATTTCAACGGTTGCTAAAGAGTCATTCAAACGACTGGGGTTTGTTCTTCGAAACACGCGTGACTTTCAAAATGCGCACGTCGTACAGCTATTATACAGTAAGCTTGTCAGAAGCAAGTTGGAGGCTAGCTCTTGTGTCTGGAACCCGCATGAGGCTAGTTATGCACTTTTATTAGAGAAGGTTCAAAAATCATTTCTTAGATTTCTCTATAAATTTCGTTATGGATATTATCCATTTTTAAATCCAACAAAATTTCTCGTAGGATCTCTAGGGTTTCATTTGTTACAAACTAGGAGAGCCTAGTTTGTACCAGCTGTACATTATGCTTAAAATATGTCGTGGGATAACAGATACCCCTGATCTTCATAATGAGCTGATTCGTCTCTACGTTCCAAGCAACTATATCCGTGGTCGAAAACACAGTCTATTGGCCGTGCCCACAACTCGAACAATGGCTCGCGCCTCATCCCCTGTTCCTCGCACTCTGGCTGCGCTTAATGACGTCATGGAAGCTAACCCGAACTGTGACCTATTTGCAGATCAGCTCAAAACTGTTTTGTGCGCTTGTCTTTGCTTCTGTGAAAGTACGTAAATTTATAAATATTTATATATATATATGTTTTTTTGCTTAATGTTTTTTAATAAATTTTTTTAATGCTTTTAATGCTTACATTTTGTGTACTTTGTGTGTTAATGTAATTGGTCTACAAACCGTGTTAACATTATAAATAAATAAATAAATGTCATTTACATGTTAGAAACATTGCCATCGATATGGAAGGAACGTGTAAACAAAGACTCAACTTGATACGCTAAGAGAATTTAATCCAGCTTGCTAAAGTGAAAACATATTTGTAGTAGCTTACAGTATTGAAGTAACAATTGAAAAAACAAACGGCAATATTGATATTCTACATATTGAAAGTAGTTCTTATGCTTTTAAAATACAACAGCAGTCGGTTTTTTAGGCTTCCCCTACCTCGTTCAGATTTAACGCGACGATGCACGATTATATCATGACCATTTTTTATGTACTTTTTCTACGGTTTGGTACACATATTTGAGCCTTTATCAAAGTGTTACCAATCTTCAAGATTCTTGGTTATTAAACATTTCAGAGTTATATTTAATAATAATAATAATAATTCTTTAGTTGCCTGATAAAAAAAAAATATTATTACTCCATTCATTTATTTTATATTACATATTTAAATATTTCTATAAAATTAAAAAAAAATAAACATTTAAAAATATAAAAAATAGTAGCCCACCGGTATCGGGAACAGGGTCCAAGCTACCGGTGGTCAGGGCCCCTGAGAGAGGAACCTCCTAACTATGCGCGCCGTGTCCAGGAGTACCTACTGCTTTCTGGATCAAGCCCTTAATCCAGCTGCCCAACGAGAGCCTTTTTACATGTTAGTCGAGGCTCTTGGCAATTATGCCATTGGCCATCACGATATATATTATTATATTTTAATAATTTAGATTTCTTTAAATCAAATAAATGTTTACACTTTAAATTAATATAATACTTTCGAATATAATATTGCACACATTCAATGGTTATGATCAGGCTTATGGTTAACCACGACATTATCAAAAGTAATGATACTCGATCGACATCCATTGGCGTATCTATTACAATACCAACGCACTTTGGGACCTTTACATTTAGTTGCTTTATTATATCGGTAGTATCCTATAACGATCACAGGAATCCCATTCTTTGTCGTGCTGAATTGTGGAACGAGATCTGAAATAAAACTATGAAATAAATGCATGTAGGCGTTAATCTGCCAGGGTTGCGGAATCTGTTCGAAAGAGTCACCGCGGCCCTGGAACGCAAAGGGCTTTAGATGGAACACGGATGGGTTTTAGTCAGTAAGAGTCTGACACTCCCTTCTGCTCCAACCAGAGCGGAAGAAGTCATTTGATGATTTCCCATCCTTAAATAATAAAAAAATAAATGTAGACGTTAATAATACATGAGATTCTATTTATTTAGGGACTGAAAATAAGTCGAGGAAATACACAAAGACAGATCTTATTGCAGATTGTTTGCAGAAAGGTCAAGTACTCAAGGCCGGCAAGCGTATATGACTCGAGTTATGTATGAACTTAGACGAAACAAAAGGAGTGTATCATAGCAGGTGGCGTTCTGCATACCCTATGGGAGAATTGCGTCAGTTTAAGTATGTATGAAAAAAAGGGTTTAATAAAGGTTTTTTTATTTATTTTTATTTGGCACGACCTTGTGACGTAAAGACGCAAACGATTGTGAATAAAATATATATATAGGTATATATCTTCTTTTTTTTTATCTTTATTTTAAGGGACTTTTGAACTCAGTTCATGTCAGCCCCATCATAAACTTATCTTGAATTACTAACAAAAACTAAACTAAACAAAAATCTTAAATATTGACTAATGAATAAATCATTTTAGCCTCACGGGACAAAGGTCGAGACAAAAAATTATAAAACATGCCTAAGTCTAACCTATTTATACTTAACTCCCTAATAATTTGGTTTCTCTCAGATTCGTTCCTGACGCACTCCATCAAAAGATGTTGTACATCTTCTCTTTTACCGCAAACCTCGCAATTGGGTGAACTTATTTTTTGCATAAGAATATATCTTCTTAGAAACTCAAAAAATCCTACGACGAAAAGTAAACATTAATAGTAAATTAGACAACCATCGTAACATAAATTATTCAATACTGAAATGAAGACAATAAACAATAGGGTAAAACCAGGATAGTTGCCCCAGGGGTATAGTTGCCTCGATTTTAATTACTCTAGCTTCGCGGATGAATCACATGTTATTTTATTTATCAATCGAGAGACTTTACAACGACAACTAAGTAGACCGTGTTGCATGTGTCTGTGCGATTGCATGGGAAGGCAAGGTGCGATCAAAGTTTTTGCGCGATAAAAATCTTCTTTCTACGCGGGGCACCTATCCTAAACGTAATTTACATGGATTAGGCAACTAACCCCCATATGGGATAGATGTAACAAAATTTAGAGGTCAACAAAACTCGCCAATATTCTGGAAATATCAAAAATAATGTTCTTTACTTTCACAAATTTGAAGATAATAAACCAAAGTACCTACCCGTTTTATGAATAAAGTGACAACTAACTAAATATATAATAAATTTAAATATTTATAAAAAAGTGTGGCAACTATCCGGCTTTTACCCTACAAGAAATTAACAATAAGTACAAAAAAACACCAGAGTCACCATGGCAACACACAGGGAAGTCACTAAAAATAAAACGAATGGCTAAAAGTACATTAGTTATGTGATTCACAAGCGCCACCGAAATATCTCTTGCTCAAGTCTAAACATTTAACAATCGTTACCACTAGGGTTCCCAACCATACTGTTAAAAACAGTATTATGTTTTTTTTCCCTCGTTAATACTTTTTACTGTTCTATAAAAAAAAGTATTCAAAATACTGTTTTTATGACCGCTGGTATTCCTGCCACTTAAGCCTTCACAGAAAGAGTGTTTACCGTAATGATTTCAAAATGGCGTGATGACAGAAATAGAGCTTGCATTGATTCCATTAAAAATAAGCTGTTCATTTATTTTAATATTAATTGTTAAATTGTGCAAGAAGCTGCAAAAGAATATGTTTTCAAAACGACAAAAAAATGAATACTGTTTACTTTTCTAAAATACTGTCCATTTTAGTTCTTCAACCATGATATACTCTATTTCTCGTACAAAAGGTTGGGAACCCTGGTCACCACTGATACTGGTAACACTGACTGTCACTTTCTCCAGAGTCCCCGTATACTTTGGAACATCATCTGTCAATTTTTTTTTGACATTTTAGAACATGACTAAGCTAAAATATATATGTTTATTTAATGGGAAATTCCAGCAGATATATTTAGATAAATTGATATCTTAACTATTCGACTGTTGATGCCATTGCAAACACATACTGCTACTCCACCTACATTTATTTCCAAAATACGAACAAATCAGCCTTTTTTTTTCCTTTACTTACTTTGGCGGCACTTGGAGGAGGCCTATGTTCATCAGTGGACGTCTTTCGACTGGTATTTTGACTTACTTTGGGATCTTTCTGTTCCTTACCACAGTAATCGTGATCGGGAATATTTCCTGAACTAGTCGAAGGTTTATTAATTTTAGGCATGGCTCCGGAACCTACCAGCTACAACACCAGGAAGTGGTGACGGGCGGGCGTTTTGGGGGACTGTCTTTATGTAGAACTTTGACGTTCAAAAAGTGCTGGCACTCAGCCTAATTTGAATAAATGACTTTTGAATTTTGAATTTCAATGAATGAATTTCTTAATGACCGAATAATTTACTAAATTTGTTTTTGACTTATTTAATGTAAATTATGTGACCGTAGTAATTTTGTCTGTATATATAGTATGAGGTTGACTTAAATTTGACATAACATGTCAAATTTGTTTTTGTTTTAAATTTAAATTCATGTAAAACTTATTTTTAATTATTCAACTTATTTAATGTTAACTGCATGACCGTAATATTTATGTCTAGTAATGAATGTAAGATGAGGTTGACTAAAAATTTTCATGTTGAACTTATATTTATAATTACTGAATAAGCGTAAATTGTCTGTAATAATTTATTAGTTATATTAATAAGTAATGTAAATGAGGTTGACTAAAACAGCCAATGCAATGGATAACACCCACAAACAATTAAGAGTGTTATTGTATTATTATTAATTATTTTTATCTTATTACTATTGACATACATGTATATGAATATTGTGCACCCTATGGGTATGTTACAGTGATACAATAATGCTAATCGTAAGAACTGGTTTTTCATCTGTGACAAACAATAAATAAATGAATATGAACTATCCGCCAAAAATTTGTAAATTAAGAATATGACAGAGCTAAAATAGTAGTTTATTTTATGGGAACTTACAGCAAATACACTAAATATATACATACTACATTAAATTATGTCTTTACTTTTGACATTTGAAGCCATTGAGGTCATTCTCCACTTTGTTTTATATGTTTATGTATATTTTTAAGTAATGCCATTAAATCACACTTACCAAGTTCGAGAGAGTTATCTCAGCTTTATGGCTGATAAAACAAAGATTGATGAAAATGCATGCACTTACTGCGACTTGATTTACAATCTTTCCCAAAATACACACAATTCCTCTTTCTTCTTTTCTTAACTTTGGGCTCATTCGTATTATTGCCAAAGTAATCGTGACCGGGAATATTACCTTGACTGGTCGAAGGTTTATCAATGTTCGGCATGACTTCCAAACCTAAGATTAAGAGTAAGTATAATTTAGTGATAAAGTTCTCATTACAGCTAAATTCACCGAAAAATACGATCGGGTAAAACTTCATCAATTGATATAACAAAATAAGAAGTATAATTTATTTGGGGAACCACACATTATTCTACATTTTCTATATTACAACAAATTCAATACATATTTTATTTAATTAATATTAAAATGTTAATATTACAATATTTATAATATTACAACATCTCAACTTTATAAATATTGAAATAATTTGAATGAAATTCACCAGATAAATACATACATGAAATCAGAAAACCATAAGGTAGGTACCTGTTTGTGCAGATTATGTTTCCAGAATTGAAGAGGAAATAGTTTGAGTTGGAGGTTAAAAACACTTACTTATTATTCCTATTATATTAAATAGATAGATAAAACATTTATTTAGTACAACTGGAAAAGAGAACACAAATCACACTTACTTAAATTATAAGAACAAATAGTCAATAGACAAACATATAGTACTGTTTACACTATGCTATGTGTGTATCACAAGTACTTAACTATCAACATTTAAAAGATATGCTTGAACATATTCTTTGCTGCATCCTGTGCCTGCTATTCTAGACAGATGCGACTCGACAGTGCGACAACAATGCTGATAAAGAAATTTTAGAACCATTTCTGTGAAAACGAGTCGTCGCATCATTATGCGACAATGATGCGACGACTCGTCTCAAGGCCGAAATTCACTTAATAGTATTAGAAGATTGAGTGAATTTCACCAATCATTGAACTTCACTTAATATTGTCATACAATTGAGTGAATTTCACCCATCGTTGAAATTCACTTAATGTTCTCATACAATTGAGTAAATTTCACCCATCATTGAAATTTACTTAATGTTCTCATACAATTGAGTGAATTTCACACAATCGTATTGAACCGTGTGAATTTCGGTCTTTTCGCTGTAATCAAACATTTTAATGGGTATGCTCGGACTTGTGGCTAATAATGACATTATCTATGGTAAAAATACTTGATCGACATCCTTTGGTGCGGCCGGTACAGTACCAGCGAACTTTGGGCCCTGAGGAGCTAGCTGCACGATTATACCGATAAGGTCCAAATGTGATAACAGGATTCCCACTCGCTGTGCAGCCAAAAATTGGCCGAACTGTAATAAAGGGAAAGGTTAGTGTATTAGGTTTAGTACATATAAATAGTTGGTTAATTAATATTTAGATGACTTAGATGAATAATTTGAACTCTTGCAACTTTTATTAGTCAACTTTAGAAGAACGAAGAACATGCAATGAGCTGAGAAAAATGGCACACAATCGTTTAAATACACGTCTAAGAGAAATAAATCTTTTACTCTTTTTAATTTAAATGTGTTACCTATTACAGAAAACACTTACCTCTGTCTACCACAATGATTGAATAACGTATGAGTATGTAGTGTAAGGGTTAATTTTTGCACTTTTAGTTGCCGTGGAATCAAATTGATACCTGGCATTTTTTTGATTATTTTATTATTAATGCAACATAAGCAAAAAGGCGGAATTATCTACCATTTAACCACGGGTTTTGGAGGCATAACTGGATAACATAGCTAGTACATAAATCATTCATCTGCCTAGCCTGTTCCCAACTATATTGGGGTCGGCTTCCAGTCAAACCGGATTCAGCTGAATACCAGTAATTTACGTGGAGCGGCTGCCTACCAGACCTCCACAACCTATTAACTGGGTAACACGGTAGTTCTTGGCAAGACTGGAGCCAGCTTTACTGGCTTCTGATAATCCGTAACGACTGCCAAAGATCTACAAATGACTGCCGGGACCAACGGCTTAACGTGCTTTCCGAGGCACGGAGGAAACTCGGTATGTTAAGATGGTCACCCATCCATAGACCAACCTTGGCAAGCGTTGCTTAACCTTGATCGACCCATGCGACTGTTATTCTTTAGCCACGAGCTAATTTTTTTTTTTTAAACTGACAGCAAAAGTATTTTTTCGGATGAAAAGATATTTATTTCGGAAAAAATCAGTCCTTTGTTGTTTTCTAATGATTATGCTCATTCCTAATACAGACGATATCATTCTCATAAGTAACGACGATAGATTTACATCCCTTCATGTACCGGGTACATATCCAGCGAACTCTGACTCCCTTGTACTTACTGCTGCGGTTGTACCGGTACCGACCTAGGTTCAGAGCGAGGTTGCCATTCTTCGTCGTGCCGAATGTTGGAATCTCTGTAATAGAAATCAGTCATCACTTGTTAATTTTAAGTTTTTCACATATAGAAACGAAATTAACAAAGAAGAAAACACACCCGGTAAAAATATTTAAGTTCGAAATAAAAAGATTATGAAGAAAGAGTTTATTATTGAATAAAGAAGCGGCTTCGGCGACGTTATTTTTCACAAGAAAAGTAGCCGATAACCGACTGCAAAGCCCCATCTATCTCTGAATCAAAATTCATCAAAATGGGATCAGCGATTAAGGCGTGAAAGCGTAACAAACAAACAAACACATTTCGCAATTCAAACCATACACATTTAGAAAATAAAACATGTATCCGTATTTATTTTAGAAAATGTTCTATATTTGTTTTTTCAAATGGCTATTTTTATTCGCTAGGTTCAGTGGTTATGGTTGTTTCTAGAAGCAATAATAGAATTTTTGTAAGTCATGACAACCGCTCGACATTTTGTTTTCGCAGATCTACTAGCACAGGCCCAACGCATTTTGGACCTTTTGGAAAGTTTGTAACTACAACACAGATTAAACCGATGGTCGCCTATTATGAGAACAGGATTCCCGGATTTTGTTTGACCAAAAACTGGATCTGCGAAAAAATTAAAACACTTACAACTTTTAACATTTTTTCTATTTATTTATTTATTAACACTTTACGCACACAAATGTACACAGTCAACCTTTGGGTGATGCAGAGAATGGTGGTAGGTGCAACATGGTGAATAAAAAGCGATTGATATTTGATTAATACAAACAAACATTTAAATAAATAAAACGAATATATAAACTATACATACAATATAAATATATAATAAATACTCAAATAAACAAGATAAATAGGTACACGAAATACAGGGGGTATTGTGGTAGGTCTACAAATAGACATTTGTAACAAATGAAAACAATGTGTACAAATTGATTATATTTATTAAAATATTTATGTTATTATGGCAGGTCCATAAAGCATCATAATGGTTAAAACCACTACCGTAGCATTGAGTAATTTGATCGACTCTTATGAATAAAATAGGAATTAGTCAGTAAATATACCTAAAAATTAATCTAGGTCTTACGAACTATCGTAATCATACCATGGAAGCCACAACCAACTATTTCTAGGGCAAGCAATAATCTCATCTAGGTAGGCATAAAACAATCAACATATAAAGTTCCCATTGCTGAAACACAGGCCTTTCTGAGTGGGAGAGCTCTTGGAATATATCTTTATGTCTTCGAAATTTTTTGTTCTAAGACATTTTCTTCATTACTCACGATGTGTTCCTTTGCCGTTTTGAGAGTGGTGATGTATTTATGTAATTACACAAAGTAAAGCGTCTGCCTTTGTTCGAACACACGACCTATAACTCCTAAGTTACCGATGAGCCACCACTGCTCCCTCAATCAAGCAAGAACCTGTTTATTAAGTATGTTTATTGTATGCCACATAACAAGCACAGGAGAAACATATATATATATATATATAACAACAAGTGCGATATGGGCGGTCTTATCCCACAGGGCGACCTCTTACAGACCTTACTTAATTATATATCAGTCTACAAACATTTTATACATTATTTATTCGATTCAATGATTGTGTTCATTCTTTATGGATACGAGGACATTTTTAATTGTATAGATGTTTGCTTTACATCCGAAATTCCGTTTAGTACAGTGCCAACGCTTTCTTGGCCCTCTATAACCTGAGGTGAAGTTAAATTGATGGCATCCTAAGAAGATGACAGGATTGCCGGATCTTGATCGACCAAAATATATTGGTACACCTGCAAAAATTCGAGATGTTATGTCGAATTTATCATTGTCAAAAAAATCTATGAAACAGTTTTGAAAAACATGTATAATACTCGTACTTCTTGTGAAAAAAGAAATTAGAGAAGATTGCATGAAGATGGATGGACCTTTAAAATCCTGGTACAGTTCGAAAAGATACAAAAACATTTTAAATGAGTTGTTTTTATTACGGTTTCTCTTCTTATAATATATAAACCTTATCCTAATGTAGATAAACAATTAATTAAAACATTTAACTTGTAAAACAATTAATTTAAACATTCATTTTATTTGAACATTTATTTACTTTATAAAAATTTTCGTGACGTTCATTTCAATCCCTGCACATTACTTACGAAAATGAAACTGGATCAATGACGAAAGTGGACGAATGCAAAGACTATGTTCATTTAATATACAGACACAACTTTCAAATACTTCCTATGTGTATGAGAAAACAAATTAACAATATATTATGTAAATAAAAAACTTAAAACTTTATAATAATTTAAATTAACTAAACCTAACTACATACAAAATACAACATATAAACACTGAGGTGTCGAAATATTCCCCCACACCGCTTTCATCTGGAAACATGGCCAGAAAACTGTCAGCATTGCCACGTTACTAACAAATATAATCAAATAGTTATAAAATCTAAGATTTTCTCTTAACCAATTTTGTCTAAAATAATCTAATTAGTCCGTCAGATAGATTTAAAAAAATATTGGACACGTATTTTTTCTTTTGTCACGCAAACAAAAAATGAAGACGATACAGTGCGTTGAATACTCGTGTGTCGTCACTTACCAGTACACTTTTTACTGGAAAGTGACGTTATAAGCCCCCACTCCTTATCATTGATGCGTTTTATTTTATTTTTTTATTGATTTGATAAAACAAAATTACGTATCATTTATTTTCGATAAATTATCTCGAATTATACATTTTGGGTACAATTTATTTTTCCCTACAAAACGTTTCAAACAGCCATATTTATTCCTCAGGTAAAAGTAATATTACTATTGAAAATCAGCCCATAAAAAAACTTTTTTCTTTAAATTCAGATTATCAAATTTTATATTTCTTTCGTGCCAGCTTCTCCACAGATCTCCATTTCACCTGCGCAGTGGTTGAGCGATTGGCTGCCGCGCTGCGTACGGAACAAATACTTGTATGGCCTATAGATAGTTATATTAGGTATAGATAGGGTCTGGCTGTTGGTGTATTTGAGTTTGTATGTTTGTAAATGTACCCACGATACAGGAGAAATTCTTAGTGAGGGGCAATGACAAACAAAATGCTCTTATTCCATCTTCAGTGGTTGTGTTCATTAATTTGGCTCACGAGGATATCATCGACTGTGAATATTGTCGCTCGACACATGTTCTTCCGAGAGCAGGCCCAACGTAGTTTGGGTCCTTTGTACCCCGAGGTCAGGTGGTACCGATAGGCTCCCAAGAAGAGCAAACGATTACCTGATTTTGTTCTACCGAAATGGAGTGCTGAAAAAAAACCAAGGATTAAAGTCACTCAAGGGGCAATAGAGAAGGCTATCCTTGGAGTTTTCTTGCGTTATCGAAATGAAGAACCAAGGTTACCGACATAGCCCGAAGGATTGCCAAGAGGCAGTGGGAAGGGCACATTGCTCGCAGAACGGATGGTGAATGGGGCTATTGGAGAGCAAGGTGGACTGATTTATGACCTAGTGAAGGTCGCGAGGGTCCGAGACACTCAGGGCTGGTGGTTGTGACGATGCTAAGGCCTATATTCAGCAGTGGACGGCCTCCGTTTTAAATGATGACGATGATGCATGTGTGTGTACTCATTAATAATTTTCAATAAAACAAATAATAAACAAATAAGTACATTTACTATGATAAAACATTCATAAATTACTACTTTAATAGACAATAACTAATATAAAAAATTGCGAAGGAAGGAATAGGAATCAAAAGGAGCGATAAAAATTATCGCTCCTTTTGATTCCTGCAACGTAAATGGCATTTATACAGACAATTAACCCACAGCAGTGGACGGCTTCTATTTTAAATGATGACGATGACGTAATGCATGTGTGTACTCATTAATAGTTTTCAATAAAACAAATAATAAACAAATAAGTACATTTATATGATAAAACATTTATAAATTACTACTTTAATAGATAATAACTTATATAAAAATTGCAAAGGAAGGAATAGGAATCAAAAGGAGCGATAATAATTTATTGCTCCTTTTGATTCCTGCGACGTAAATGGCATTTATACAGACAATTAACCTACAAGTATTTTAAAATGTATAGGATTTACATGCGCTACTGAATAGTCACTTTCAAACGGCAAACCATTGGTTTACATTTTATTATCGCTGACATAATGTCACTTTGCCGAGACACTCTGATTATAAACAAGATCAATGACATTGCTGAATTCAGTCAAAACCAAACAAGATCAATGACATTGATGAATTCAGTCTATGCGTAGTAGGTAGACTATCAATTCATAGAATAAATTTATAGAAATCAATCTCGGCTCAATAAACTTCCAAATCACAATCTAGAGGTACAACTTTAATCGACTTTAATTTTCAAGAAAGTTAAAGTCAAGGACCTTAAATAGGCCCGAGTTTTGAATCAACAGATATCTTTTGAATAAATAATAAATTTTACAGTTTGCTATTTACAAATATTCTATAATACATATATGTATAAATATACATATTTTCTATAGTAAGTCATCGAATCTGCCCTTAGTGGGTGTGTTCATTAGCTGTTCTAATGAAGATATTATTTAATGTGTAGATGTAGGCTCTGCATCCGTTATTGCGTCTGGTGCAGGCCCAGCGACGTTTGGGTCCTTTGTAACCCGCGGTCATGTTGTACCGATAAGGACCTACGGAGAGCACTGGGTTGCCAGATTTTGTTTTTCCGAATATCAAAAATTCTGCAAAAAAAAAAATGTTACCATGATGTTTGTTTTGTTACTATTATTTAATTGCTAATGAAAGTAATACATTAAACCGTTTTATTTTATAATTGAGCATTTAATTAAGAAAAAAACATGTTTATTGCGCTCACACATCTTATATCGTGTGTTGACAACATACAAAGTTCGATAAAATATACGATTTCTTAATTCTAATACAATTACATTGTGTACCTCGCGGCTGCACCAGATAGGTCCAGTTCAGCAAAAGGCCAGACGTCTAGTTGTCCGACGAAAAACTGGTTCACAATCACAGACCTATCTGAGATCTCTAAATACTTTTAAAACGTCTTTTCATTTCAAGACTAAGGCATAAATTATATGTATAGGTATATGCTCTCAAATGGTAAAAGATTCACAAAATAAATACGAATTAAAAAACACAATATTGATACATTATAAGTTTTTTTTCTTAATAGCTATCGGCCGGTTTAGCTGCCAGAAACTCGTCTTAGGCACACGATGATTCCTTGTTTGCCTCATACATGTTGATACAATTCAAAATAATAAGTTGACCAATGGTTGACCAATTAATTAAAGACTGCAAAAGAAAGCAGAAGGACCTTCTTGGTAGTACCTAGTAACTACATTAAAGTTGCCATTTTCCGGGTCAAGCCAAGAAAACAAAATATGTTGTATAAGAAAAACAAAAGAAAAAAATCCCTACGGTTTTTTCAAACTTGAGACTAAGTCATTATATTCAATGGTTATGTTCAAAAGTTTGACTAACTATGACATTGTCGTATGTGAAGATTTTTGCTTTACACCCATTCATCTTTCTAGTGCAGGCCCAACGCAGCTTGGACCCTTTGTAGCCTGTAGTCAGGTTGTATCGATAAGGCCCTATGATGAGCACAGGGTTGCCAGCTTTCGTGGTGCTAAAAACAGGCTCTGAAATAGAAAAAGGTGTTATTTATTTATTGAACTGAAAACTTCTTTAGCGGCGTTATGAACTTTTTGGGATGAGTAAAAAATGTTAAACTCGCGTCAGGACACGTGACCTGATCGAAAATTCTTAAGACGGAGGGAAAGTTCTGAAGTGTTACATTTTTAGTGTAGTATAAATTGTCATGTTTGTGTACGATAGCGCAATAAATGAATATTGTATTTTACCACATAAATGATAGTACTTTTACACTGATAATTAAAGCAATTCGTGCGAAATTATTCCCTAACCATTCCAAAATATAAAAAAATGCACAATTTTTTATTTAAAGTTTATGTGCAGTTGTGGCAAACAGGCGGACTTAACGCAACAAGGCATTATCTACCTTAACCTTTGGGTTAAAAGAAAAAGGTGTTATTATTAGAAAAGAAAATAAGGTTTATTAGTCAACAACGTACATTCGTATTATATAAGAAATCTTTATTCTAATTAACATTTATTCTTATAATGTGAAATTCTTATATTTTTTAATGGTAGTTAAAAAAACCGTGAAATATACGCACGGCGCTATACAAGGAGTGCGGTAAAATAGGTACTTAGATGAGAGTACCTATTTTACCGCACGTTCCATTGTGTGGTGCGTAATTTCTAACTTTCAAACAATGTATACAGGCTTCGTAAATGCATTTTTTGAGCAAATGTGTTGAAAAAACATAAAACTATATTTCAATTTTAGGCTGAGGCATAAACTGTAAGTATATGCTACCAATAGGTAAAAATGTTTAGTTTATTTATTTATTTAAACTTTATGTACAATAGTGGTACATGGGCGGACTTAATGCATCAAGGCATTCTCTACCAGTCAACCTTTGGGTTATAAAGACTATACTGTGGTAGGTGTACAATAAATAAAATTAAGATACATTTATTATAATTTCAAACAAAAGAAAAACTAATTAAATAATACAATATTAATACAGGTTGGTATTTTAATTGCTGTCGATATATATGTAACTGCCACAAACACTCAATGTGTATATCAGGAGCATCAAATTCGAAAATTATTATGCATCCGGTATCATAATATTTAATTTGAATTAAAATAATCTGTGTTAGCGAATGCAAACTAAACAAAAACTCCTTCAGTAATGAAAACATTAAAGTTCACATATCTTCCGGCTCAAGCCAAGAAAATTACTGATACTTGTCACTTAAAAACTAAACAAAAATCCCTACAGGTTTTTATCAAACTTGAAAAACATTTAGTGAATTTAATGGATGTGTTCATTATTTCGATTAATAACGACATTATCGATTGTTAAGACGGTCGCTTTACACCCATTCATTTTTCTAGTGCAGGCCCAGCGTAGCTTGGTCAATTTTTTATTTTTCGTTGTCAAGTTGTATCGATAAAAACCTATGATGAGGACTGGGTTGCCACTTCTCGTGGTGCTAAAAATAGGCTCTGAAATAGAAAAAAAAATGTTATTCATTTAAACTTTATGTACAGTAGTGGTACATAGGCGGACTTAACAATGCAGCTACGGCAAAAAAAATATAAACTTTTATCTGGTGCGATGGCGGTCGAAATGCGCATCTGTGGACCGTTTTGACAGTGCGTATCAGTCCATTTTGACCTGACACCACTAAGATAGATTAGAGCGCTATAACTTGCAAATACATGGTGTAAACTTTTTTTTATACTGTTTAAATGATCCTGAACCCAATTTATTTACATTCGTTTCGCCCCCGGATCTGCCATACAGAAAATCAACCAAGGAAAGTGTCAGGCCAATAACGACCGATACCGCACTAGAATGTACTTTTTATTAATTCAATTCAAATTCTTCATTGCGAACTAAGTTAACAGAATTTTGATGATGTTAACAGGAGTTAGGTTCTTAGAACTTAGTTGGCTCTTAAGGCATTGCAAATTAAATTTTATAAAAACCGGGGAGTGTGTCAAATTTAACTTGCAAGATTTGATGACAGACAAACATCGGGACAGGTGAAAATCTTGTAAAATTAATAGAAAAAATATATACATGCTCAATATTACAGTTTACAGTTAACATTACATTAGACTATATTATCATAATTCATTTTTACAATTTATATCACATTATGTTCAGTATCACTATCATTTTAATATTTTATTTTTTTTCAAGGAATTCTTTTACAGAATAATATGCCTTTTTAATCACGAAGTCTTTTAGCTTCCTTTTAAAAATGACAATTGAATGGAAGCTCTTAATGTCTATGGGTAACTTATTGTATATTATTTTTATGCCCAACAGAAAAAAAAAACTATTGCTATATAGTGTACATGTATTTTTAAATCTTCTGCTTGTTAATGTGTCATAGTTACTGCTTAATGCTATTATGCAATGAGGTTTTCATGAATCAGTTTGATGTATCCCACATATTGATCTAATACGCTTTTTTGAGCGTATCCCCAATAGCCTCTCATAAGAAACAGTGGATCCCACATAGGCATGATAAGCACTAAGTAGTGTGGTTTGGTTCGATACTTTTTGACCACATTCACTATTTACATGTGTTTCCATGACATACTAGAATCTATTTAGATTCCTAGAAATTTTGTACTGCTAACCTCAGATATAGTTGCATTATTGTACTCAATAGATAATACTATTGATTTTGCTTTTTTATTTTTGAAATTCATGTAATGTAATTTATTTTTATAGACAAAAATAAAATCGAAATTAAACAGAATTATTATAAAATAAAATAAAAAGTGTGTGTATTTAGCAATTCACATAAGCCAGACAGGCACACTGGACTAAGTTGGTAGAAACATGTCCTTCTTTATAACATTGCACGCAAAGAGATTGATTACATTCGTTGCAAAATGTTTTAATTTTTTTAACTTTCTTTTTTGCTTCTTTGCACTCTAATGTCTTTCGTAGCTGTTCATAGCACCGAGCACAATTTCTTCTCTTAAGACCTTTTTCGAGGACATGTCCACTAATTTTGATTTGTCCTTGATTTTCTGAAATGAAACGCTTTTTTAAATTGCGTGTAATTTACCGTATAAGTTTATGGTTAATAATAATAATAATATCTTGGGACAACTCACACACGGTCATCTGATCCCAAACTAACGGGTGATTTTTTAAGAGGTATAGGATTTGATTTTCAAAAAAAACACAAAAAAATTGATAAATTTGATGAAATCTTTATTGGAATCGATAGAACGATCAATATAATTTAATTTTTGAAGATGATTTCATGCAAATGCTGGCCGCGGCTCCGGTTTAGATGGCCCATTCGCAAGGCCCAATTTCGGCACACTCTCTCCAACATATCAGCCGGTATATCACGAATAAATGCTTCAATATTGGCTCCCAGTGCGTCAATCGTTGCTGGTTTATCCCTGTAGACATGAGCCTTAACATGGCCCCACAAGAAATAGTCCAAAGGCGTTAGATCACACGATCTAGGCGGCCAATTGACGGGCCCAAAACGTGAGATAAACTGTTCACCGAAGGCGGCTCTCAATTGGGCCATTGTTTCGCGTGCCGTGTGGCATGTGGCACCGTCTTGTTGAAACCACATGTCAGGCATGTCCAATTCTTCCATTTTGGGCAAAAAAAAATCGCCAATCATCACACGGTAGCGCTCGCTTGGAAGAAGTGCGCGATGCACTCTCTTAACCGAGCATGCATTTTGATAGTAAAATTCAATAATTTGCAAGCGTTGTTCTTTCGTAAGTCGATTCATGGTTAAATTATAGACCAAACCGAACAAGTTTTACAATGACACAAGACACGATTTACGCGTGATCTGTCAAAAAAATCACCCGTTAGGTAGAGCCTGTGCTATGGCAACCAGACAACTGATAAACATACTTATATATTTCTAAATACATACATATTATAGACAAATTACACCCAGACACAGAACAAATGATCATGCTCATCACACAAAGATTTGTCCTGAGTGGGAATCGAATCCACGACCTCCAGTTTAGCAGTCAGGGTCACTAACCACTCGACCAACAGGCCAGTCAATATAATAATAAATACAAGCCAAGTCACATCAAAGTGCATGACCGAAGACCATGCAGCCACCGATTTTTTTGTTATGGATGGGAAATCAACAAATGACTCCTTCCGTTTGGGCGGAGCGGAAGGGAGTATCAGACTCTTCGGCCCGGACTCTACCAAAGCGGAGATGTGCGGAGAAGTCCAAAGCGAAGACGAGTAGAGATGTTTTCCAGCAATTCTATTGGTTGTTTAAAAAACATCTCCTCTCCGCTCGTTTCGCCTCCGCTTTGGTGGAGTCCGGGCCTTACAGACTAAAACCCAGCCGTGTTCCTCCTAATGTCCTTTGCGTTCCAGGACTGCGGTGACTCTCTCGAACAAATTCCGCAACCCTGGCAGCCACCGATACACTGGTAACGAGCTCAAACTAAGTTGTAGAGTTACCTGTTGTAGGTGTAGAACGTTGTCAACACGGGAATGTAGGAGTTGACTTCAGCAATGACCTACAGTTATGTTACAAGTCGTCATACTTACTATCAGGGCAGTTTTTTTTTCTATTTAATGAGTGTATTAATGCTTCCGTAAATACTTTTCCTTTAAACTATCTGATCATGTTTCATGTTGTAAACCTACTTAAACACCTGTCGATAAAATAACGACACGCACACGTACGTACTTCAGTGTCATGCGCATAACACTGAATGGCGGCTCGAAGCTTGCGCGCGCGTTCCGTGCGGCAACAGGTCGGCAACCACAAAAAGCCCGCCGCCATAGGAAGTGGGCGTTTTTCACCGTCAGTGCGATGGTGGTCGAAAAGGACCCGCCGAGGCGTTTCAATGCCAAATACCTCCTTTTGTAACCACGAGCCGAACCTATATTTGTCTCTGTCGAACTCCTATAAATACCGAAGATAATCTTAACCGCCCCCGCGAGAATAATAGTTTTCACCGTGCGCAGCAGCGGTAAGCACCGTATCGGGCCGATTTTGTGTGATCCGCAGTGAGCGTGTTAATGCAACAAAGCTTTCTCTACCAGTTAACCTTTGGGTTAAAAATATTCAACTTTGTAGGTTTACAACAAGTAAATAATAATAGTGTATACCCCACATTGATATTAAATCATTTTTTTGTCCATGAATCAAATTTTTAGATGCATTGGACGAGCCTATAGTAACAAAATTGATTAAAGGCAAGAGGGCTAACGAGGCTAGGGAGCAGCGATGCAAAATTCTACAATATGTATGGGCTGCCGGTTACCACGCTATATTACGTGGTCAATCAGAAACATTTTGACAATCATTATAGCAAATAGAATGTTATTGTTGTAGAGCCCAAGGTCGGACAATAGGATAACGCGTTGGGTATATATTAAAAAATACTGTGTTTAGAAATAAAACAATGTTTCATTCAATATGACTAAAAATATAATTTCAATAAATATAATGTTTTTTTTCAATAAAAAAAAAACGAAACCACACGCTTTATTGGCTCTAGCTGCATGCAGCTTATAAACACAATAACATAAAATAAAATACTGTGATGTCAAAATTGCGCTTTAGGTGAACTACCCGCACTCCAAAATGGCAACCGATTTATACTGATTGTGCTTACGCTGCTTAATCGTCATTGTTCAGGAACGTTTGACGTAAGAATAAAAAAAAACACTTCTTCAAATTAGGCACTAATGGTTATGCTCGGATCTATGCCGAATGATAATATTGTTGAGAGTGAAGATGGCCGACCGACAACCTAATGGGTATCTCGTACAGTACCATCGAACTTTGGGTCCCCTGCAGCTGCTGGCCCGGTTGTATCGGTAGCTGCCTAAGTTGATCACAGGATTCCCCAGTCTCGTGGTACTGAAAACTGGACCTGAAATAAATATATTAAGTATTTGGTAAAATAAATTTGTTAAGTTAATTTTCGATTCACCATGGAGTACCAGGAATTTTTTTGTCAGCATCTGATCGACTTACAGGCGTTTAGGGAAGATCAGCCGGAGCAGGCAACGCACCAGGAAGAGTGGAACACTACTGGGGACCGTTCTCCAGCAGTGGGACAGAACAGGCTGATAAGAAGAAAAATATTTTACGGAAATGAGGTAAAAATTTAAGTAATTGAGAATTGGCTGTGAGTTAGGTTTTTTCAAATTTATACTATCTATACTTCCTGGATAGTTTGTTTGAACGCACTTATCTCTGGAAAGTACCAGTCGGATTTGAAAAAAATATTTTTGTATATGATAGCTACTTTCATACGGAAACGGGCAAAATGGGATATGCGGGTACGAAGTTGCGGCAAAAAGCTAGTATTATATTATATACAAGGTGGAGACGACGGTACGACAATAAATCAAAACACTGGCAATACTAGTTCATACGAATAAATGTTGCCTTTATCACAGGTTTGAAATATTTCGTCAGAATAGTCACGATCCTTGACTTTTTGACGTATTATGCAATTGGAAAGTTTATTTTTAATTTCGGTGACACGATTTATAATAGTTTCAAAATATTCCTATGAACCAGGATTGCCAGTGTTTTCATTCAGTGTTTTATCGATGTCTCCACACTGTATAAAACTATATTTTTTTTAAGAAAAAAAAAACTTTTTATCTTCATACTGTACTCAATAAAATCTGTTACAAAATAATATGTGTTATACTTATTTATTTCTTTTCAATGGTTATGCTCTTTCTTATGATGAACGATGACATTTTCGATAGTGATGATAGTCGAACGGCATCCCAACGTGTATCTCGTGCACACCCATCGCAATTTGGTCCCTTTGTACCCACTGGATCGGTTATAGCGATAGTGACCAACATTGATAACAGGATTGCCATTCCTCGTCATACTAAAAACTGCTTCTGCAAAAAGCAAGATGGATGAATTTTTTGTACACTGTCAAAAACCGTCTGACAAATTCATAAAAAATAAAATATAGTTTTGAATTTCTAAACTACATGAGATCTGATTTCGATTACGTGACATTCATAATGCAATTAAAAACTTACAAAAAATGTGTCAAATTGTTTTGTAAAGGCCTAAAAGTCTTGGCATGTAGAAAATTAAGTACCTGTCGACGAAGTTATTAATAAAACATTAAGAAACTATCTCCTCTTTCTGGAAAAAAAAATCAACACAAGTCAAGTTTTGCGATTGGTTAATTGAAAATTTAGAGTTATTCAGTCAAACACAGCAACAAACATTTTGGTATAATTTCACTCAGAATCTGTGCGATATTATTGTTGTTTCTTATAAAGGTTTTTTTCTTATAAACTTTATAAGAAACATCATCTTGCATGCCTATTTTATCCGATCATGCTCATGATTCTTTAATATACACTTAAATAATACCACAACTCAAAATTTTAAATTCTATGGGTCTTATCGGTTATAAATTGGGTATGTTAAGGTTATTGGATGAATATAGCTCCTCAGTTAGACCCTCTGCTACACCTCCAAACACTTGAAGAATCCTTCATACTAAACAATAAAGTGTACTCTCCCACGATGGGATTAAAACCCCTTTTGATTTTTTCAACTAGAATGCTGAAAAGGGCATCATCAATCACATTTGTTTTTTGTTTCTCTATCGTGCAGTCAAACTTTAAAAACTACTTCTGCCCATAAACATATATGAACAACGTTCTGCAGCGAAGTCATAGCCAACTCCCACATATAGTAGAACACTTTGTAACTCACTAAAAACATTGTGTTTATGTCTGCATGCAACGTTACATGTAACAGGAATCATAAACAACACAAAAGTTAACCTAACCTTCAATATCCAAAGCATGGTCTTGTACAATGACGGAAAAAACAACTCGGCTCCGTCAAGCATATTTTTGCAACCGTTATAATTAAATTCTTTTAAACACTAATCTCTTTTATACATAAATACCAGACGCTTTGCATCAAGAATGATCACGGATGAACTAACAATATCGAGCCGTAACTTGACAGCTGACACACTAATGACAGCTGCACCATTCACCAATCACAGGGCTTGAAAGTAGCTTAGGGTGAATTAATAGCAGCCCCTACAAGTCTAATGAAAGGTAACTGTACCAGTATTATTATTAGTTACCTGTTATTATTAAACACGTTTTTGGGGTGTTTGTACTGCTTCTTTTATAAACTGAACTAGTTTGAATAAAATAATACTAGTCATTTAACTCCACCATCAATTTTATTATAACGTAACCTGTACGTAAGACGTTAAGAATATACATGATAATTAAAAATAATATAGTAAAAATATGTAGAAATAATAATGATACCTACAAAGAAAATATAAAAACTAAAAATCTGTCATAGAAACGTAAATGTATTTGATTAACTACAATATCGACTAAATAATAATACTGGTATTCTGCATTGCTGGGAATAGGGTAGGCAGGTTGATTTCTGACCTCATGGTTAAATCATGTCGAGTTTTGACTGCATACTGACACTATCGTTTTCGTTTATTCTTTATTTTACACATACATTACACTTTTCAATTAGACAATCATGATTTATACAATTAAGAATCTATCTATACTAATAATAAAGCTGTAGAGTTTGTTTGTTTGAACGCGCTCATATCTGGAACTACCAGTCGGATTTGGATAATTATTTTGTATATGATAGCCACATTCATGAGAAATGCTATAGACCAGGGATGGCCAACCGGTCGATCGTGATCGACTGGTCGATCGCGGCTATAGGTCCAGTCGATCGCGGCAAAGCAAAAAATATGAATTCGTATAACAGACTGCGCAATTATATAAATAGGTCAGGTTATTAAAATACTACAAAATGGTACCTATATTGAATTATTGTAAATAAATGTGTAATTGGTAGATCGCACAGGGTTTCGTCAGTAAAAAGTAGATCGCGGGTCGATTCAAAGTGGCCACCCCCGCTATAGACTATACGGGAACGGGAAAAAATGAGATATGTGCGTACGAAGTCACGAGCAAACGCTAGTGAACTATAAATAACATAAATACTCAACAATATATTTTTATAACAATCTTCCTATTGAAAGTTAAATAATGTATGTGTGTGACACCAACGTTCACTGAGGCGTTTCATGAATTTCCAAGAACAAGTCATGATAATGCCAGGAACGTCATCATGTATTTTTATTAATTACATAAATATTTATGCAACAGTCTAAACGATCACTAGAACTCACTGAAAATCTGCACTGAATTTAATATTGACTGAGGGGTATTAAATTTTAATAAAAACACCATTTCGTATAACGAATTGAGGGGCTGGGTGACAGTGTTCGAAATGCCCGGATTTGATGAATCGCCTGTCACTTGTGATGCTGAAACGGCCTTTGCAGTTCCTTCCCACAGTGCACCTGAACATGTCAGTCGTCTTGCTTCTACCTTCGCGATAGAAAGTGAATCCTTGTATGACAGCAATCTCATTTCCATTCTGTTTTCGGTACCACTGTACTGTAAAAAATAAAGATTAAATGGAATGATTTATTTAGATACTAGTTACCGCCCGCGGCTCCGCCCGCGCGGTTGTCGAAAATTATTACAAGGGAACATATTCTCGGGATAAAAAGTATCCTATGTGTTATTTCAGACTATAATCTACCACTGTGCCAAATTTCATCAAAATCCATTCAGTAGTTTTTGCGTGAAAGAGTAACAAACATCCATCCATCCATACTTACAAACTTTCGCGTGTATAATATTAGTAGGATTTTAAAATGAAAATAAAAAAATAGATACATCTTTCATCATCCTCCTGCTCTAACCAATGATATATAAACTGTAGATGCGTCTCGTTGTGCGCTCTCTAAAATGAAAACAGTAAAAGAAGGTAACTACCACAATCCTATACCCCGCGCGCGTATATTTAGATTTGCTGTTACTGATTAGAACCGGTTTTTTTTTTCTTTTTGAGTGGCGTCTCCCAGTTCTACCTATGAGGTTGTCGACTGCTTAACCGAGCTTGCCTGTGGTGGCCTTAATATAATATTAAAGGCTCCAGCCAGGGCTTATTAGCACCGGTCGTTGCGCTATTTTTATAGCTGACATGTTGTCGCAAGAAGCGTCTATTTATGATACGTCATTGCTCTTAACCCAATTTATATGGCGTAGGCCCAGTATGTCATTTCAATAGTCACTAACACTATCCCGGGAATATTTTTCTGAATGTCGGTGTACTAAATGAAGTTAAACTGTTTAAGATATCATGAGTACGCACGACGACACATCAAATTACCCATTTCCGGTGTAAGCTGGTCTTGCATGAATAAGGGTCGATTTTTCAATCGTTATATACGATAATATATAATGACCATTTGACTTACATTTTTTTTTTTAATTTAATATGGGTTTGCTCTTGACTCTAGTCTAGGTCATAGATGACAGAGACAAAGTCCACGATGGAGCGAGCTTACCCAGAAGAAGCCTGTTCACTCTAATTTTGAAGAGATTAGGGTTGTATGCGTTCGGAAACATAGACATATTTTTAATTCGAAAGCTGTCAAACTGCCAGATTCATTACTTAAACAAAAGTTATCGTACTATTGAAACATCAGAACTAAAGAAAAAAAAATACATGGAATAATACTAAATAATTTATTTCGTAATCCAAAACATTAATATCAGTGAAAGCAAGCAAAGTTCTTAACTAAGTTAGTGTAGTTACAAAAAATATGACACACGAAACTAAAAAAAAGCACATGATGCCGTTAGTATAGGTACTTAGGTACATACATAAACTCACGCCTTTCGCCTTTTTCCCATATAAGATGGCAGACGCTGCGGAACGCCATCTGTTAAGATCCTTACAAACGTATTCTCCTTTGTTTACATATAATTGTTCACATCTAATACAACTCAACACTTAAATTAACTAATTAACTATCAGCTTGTTTATTACCGGCCGGTTTCATTGACGTCATGCTTGAAAGGCAAACATGACGTTTCAGCTACTGTTGGTAGCTAATTTGACAGTTAGCCAAAGGTAGATACGTTATTGAGACCGGCCGTAAATGATTTGTAATCTTCTCGTGGAAGAAGAATTTCTAGCCTAAGAGTGTGACAATACCTACGCCCTAACAAAAATATGAAAAAAAGAGAACGGTGTGGCAGACACTCTGTTGTAACGAAGTTCCTTTAACTACAGGTACATTATGTATTAAATAACTGTCACAATGAAATAAATTAACAACGTTTGATAGTAATGAAATGAAAAAAAAACAGCGGGTTGCACTCCGGGAGTGCCGGCAGAAGTGAAAACTTGAACATTAACGTTATGCATTTTTGATATTTTGGAATGGTTAGGGAATAATTTCGCAGAATTGCTTTATCAGTATTAAAGTACTATAATTTATGTGGTAAAATACAATTCATATATATAAATATAATTCAATACAATACAATTCAAATAAAATACAATACAATTCATTTATTGCGCTGTCGTACACAAACATGACAATTAATATTACATTAAAAAATTAACACTTCAGAACTTTCCCTCCGTCTTACGAATTTTCGATCAGGTCACGTGTCCTGACGCGAGTTTAACATTTTTTACCCATCCCAAAAAATGCATGCACAACGCCGCTAAAAAACTTTTCACTTCAAAAATATAGAAAAGCACAAATATTCCAAGTAACCCACGATATCTACAAGTAACAAGCTTAAACTATCAATTTGATGACTCTAAACGGAGTCGAATTGGAGACTTGAAATATCGGGGTTTACTGGAGCAGCTCCCATTTGCGAAGTGTAACGTGCAATAAGGAACTTCGTTCCAAAATGTTGTCCATAAAATATAAGTGTGAGATTGTTCCATACTACATTCTAACATAAAAACCGTTACGTATTATATAACTCGGAGGAGGATGGCTGTGTTCCAGATGACAGGATTTCATTTGTCCCCTATCTTTCGTGATGCTGAAGCGGGCTTTGCATTTTCTTCCAAAGGAGCAGATATACAAATCGGTTGTCTTACTTCGCCCGTCACACCAGAATGTGAATCCTTGCAGCATGGCTATCTCTTTTCCACTCTTCTTTTTGAACCATTGGACTGTAAAAAATAAAATGAGTATGTTAGAAAAAAAACGTGAATTGTGGCAATAAGTATCTTAATTATGAATTTGAAAAGCCTGAACTAACAAACTAAGAAATAATAAAAAATATTTATCGAAACAAAGTCTTTATTTTAGAATATACATACTTTCCGTCGTGGAACCATCCTATATAAACAATACGCGATGTAAGCTTTTTTATGAAAGACGAAAAGAAAAGAAAATATGTTAGGAAGACGCATTTTTCATCCATGTTATCAGTAAGACGAAATAAAATAATATGCATGTCGGTGATATATAGTACATGCACCTCTCCAGGTAGCATCAACTATAATATTAGAACTATTATGGGCGTAATGTTGGTTATTAAATAGCGCAATCAAAAAAACATTTGTTTTTAATTAAATCAAATTATAATTTGCACTCATATAACTTTAATTTCGGAAGTCGGTGTTATTTTGTTGTTTCTTCGTATTTAAACACCGACTTCCGAAATTAAAATAATTTTATACTTACTTTGTAGCGTTTTTTTTTTTATTTGGACGCCATTTGTACTTTTTTTGAAAAAAAAAATGTATCCTAAAAACACCACTGGAAAGACACAGGAAAGCCGATTTTGATGACATTGACCAATCTGAAAGTGTATCCTTTCACATAAAAAAGATTTTTTCAAACCGGTGGATAAATGACGGAGTTATGAGGTAGGTAACACACAAAAACATAAAAAAATACAACCGAATTGAGAACCTCCTTTTTTTTAAGTCGGTTAATAAACAATAACAATATTCTCACACTATAGGTACACAACACAGGTGTATGGAACGCGCGACAGCTTCTAAATGTGTTCACCGCTCGGCCGCCACCATTATACTGAACTCAGCTCGTTCGAGCATGATATCCAGATTCCGTCGAACGCTACTAGATGCCGCTGACGTTATGGATGGATGTCCTGCCAGGGTTGCGAAATAATTCGAAAGCGAAAGTGAAAGATTGGCAGCAAGGTACAAAAATCTCAATCAAAAGCATAAAAAGATAGAACAAGGTAAATAAAAATACTTTTATTTTTAATATTTTTATTTTTCGCACAAGTGTGACAACTTGAATTTCTGAAAATGTTGCTAGCACCGACTTAATATTGTGAACTGACACATGATTCAATAATTGACAATTCCGTTCCAAAACCCATGATTTTATTCCTAAATTTTTAAATACATACCATTACGTATTATATAACTAGGGGGTGGATGACTGTGTTCCAGGTAACAGGATTTTATTTCGCCACTTCCTTTTGCGGTGATGAAGCGAGCTTTGCACTTATGTCCTACCGAGTAGCAATACAAATCGGTTTTCTTGTTCCGGCCGTCACACCAGAACGTGTATCCTTGTAACACGGTTATCTCTTTCCCATTATCTCTTCTGTACCATTGTACTGTTAAAAAAAGTAATGATTATGTATGTTTAAAAAAACTGGCCAAGTGCGAGTCGGAGTTGCGTGCGAAGGGTTCCGAACGAATTTCATTTTTGTAACATGTTATTTTAATACTATAGACTTCTTATAGGTTTTCCTGTAAATATACATATTTTTTTTTTTTTTTCAAAATTTTAGGATCAGTAGTTTCGGAGAAAAAGAGGGGAATGGTAATTTTTCATTCAATTTCTTGAATAACTTCAAAACTTTTTATTTTAAAACGATTAAAAAAATACATATTTGAAACCCTATCACAATAAGTCCTTTCATTTGATATGTCACAAAGTACATTTTGAAAAAAAAAATCATACGCAAAATGTTCACGAAACGCGTTCGTGCATAAATACATTTTGAACGCGTCACAGAAGTTTACCGTGTGTGTATTGTCGAAATCGGTCCAGTAGATTCGGAGAAAATTGGCTGTGACAAACGGACAGACAGACAACCGAGTGATCCTATAAGGGTTTCGTTTTTTACGAATGTTCGGAACCCCAAAAAATGGACCAAAATATTCAGGGATTGAGGAACGAGGGACAATCTGTGTATCAAAAACATGAAACGTATTACCATTAGCAGTCACGCACAGAAATCAAACAATAGATATAATGCTTAAAAACTTTAACTTAGTATTTGTTTTAAATAAAACCACTTCTACTTTTGATGTTTTTATTTTTCGGGCAAGAATGAAAAGTTAAACCTAAAGGAGTTAAAAGGGTTCGTACTTTTAATAGAATGAGTTTTAAAATTTATTATTTAAATACACAAATATACAGACGTTCTACAGTCAACTTTTGGGTGATGCAGAGTAGTAGGTAGGTGCGATATTAAAAATTTAAAAGGTGATTGATACTAATTTAAATACAAGCAATAAAACAAAATATATTATTATATTAACTATACTTACGATGGAAATATATTAAAAATATTCAAATCAACAAAATAAATACACGAATAGACTTAAACCATCAGTACAAATAGATATTGGAAAACATTAGCGCTGTGTGTGTGAAAATCTAACCAACATGTGAAATTATTCCTAAATTTTAAAATAAAAACCGTCGCGTATTACATAATTCGGCGGTGGATGACAATGCTCCAGATGATAAGATTTAATTAATACCCTGTCCTTTGTAGTTATGAAGCGAGCTCTGCATTTCTTTCCAAAGCTGCAGCAAAACAAATCCGTTGACTTCTTTCGTCCGTCACACCAGAATGTGTATCCCAGAAGTATGGCTACCTCTTTTCCATTCTGCTTTCGGTACCATCGAACTGTAATTATTTAAAAAAATGATTTATTTATTTTGATTATGAAAAAACAATGTTGAAGGGTTGCATAAAGTAGATAGATATACAAATAAACTGTACGAGCTTTTGCCCGTACGCTTTACTTCGTACGCGAAAATCCTGTTTTTTCCCGTTTCCTTATAGCCTACCTCATGAATGTGGCTATCACATACAAAAATAATTTTCGAGAAATTTAAATGTATCTCCTTTCGTTCAATCCATCCAAAGGTTGTCTGGAAAAGATTGCCTTGCGCGATCAGATCGCCTATTGTACACTTTTTATGATTGATTGTCCTGTTCTTATTATGAAGTACGCGCACAGCAAAGGAGTGGAACTCTCTGCCTGCGTCTGTGTTTCCGAACGCATACAACCCTAATCTCTTCAAAATTAGAGTGAACAGGCTTGTTCTGGGTAAGCTCGCTCCATCGTCGACTTTGTCTCTGTCATCTATGACCTAGACTAGAGTCAAGAGCATACCCATATTAAAAAGTACAAAAAAAAAAAGATTTTTCCATATTTCTGACTGAAACTGTAGCTGCAGGGCCAGTCCCGATCAACATCTTTTGAAACACTCTTCAGGCGGCTGACCCAAAGATCCTGATTCGGAATTCTAGTTCTCCGCGATATGGCACGTATTGTGAGGAGGTTCCTGACTTTGGAATTCTTGAGTTTAACCACCATTGACTTGGACTCTATTCGCAGCACCGGTTGGTTACATTAAAAATTTAACTTTCAGACTGTAGGAAATACGTAAAAGAAAATTTTAACAAAATATTTTTTTATTTACATACAGTAAGCATGTGATAAGTACTGAAGTAACATTCTTAACTGAAGTAGCTAGCCCTTAAAAAAACATGTGAATATGTTCCATTTATCTGCCACTCCGTCATCCACATCATTCTGAAGGGGTTGACGGTGTTCCAGATGACAGGTTATCACCACTTTATTTTGAAATAACATCCACAAAATAATTAACAGTGTTTCCGTACTTGAATAAAAATTTAACATTAGTCCTAAAATGTTTATATCGACAGTCTTATTTACGTAGAAAACATTCTTTTAATATTAAGCCTTTATAAAATATATTTAATATATATTAATATATAATTAAATACTTATTAAATTTATTAATATATATTTTATATATTTAATAAATATTTTATATTTTATAAAAATACAAGAAAATGCAGAAAACGGGTAAAGAGGACACTAACAAATCGTTCAAGTCCAAAAGGCAGCATTGCCACATTGAATGGCAACGATTATTCGGTCGAAAAAAGGTCAGCTTTCTGGTCACGCGAAGAGTCGACCAACCGTTTGGCAATGTCCTGAGAAACCAGGTGAGCAAACAAAGGTCCTTATGTTCTTATATAAAATCCATTACGTATTATATACTGAGGTGGTGGATGATTATGTTCCAGAAAACGTGATTTCATAAAGTCCCTGTCCTTTGTCATGACGAAGCGAGCTTTGCATTTTCTGCCCACTGAGCAGCCATAGAAATCAGTCGTTATGCCTGGCTTGTTAACACAAAACGTATATCCTTGTAGCAATGCTAGCTCTTTTCCATTCTGCCTTCGTAGCCATTTTACTTCAGTACCTAATTTAAAAAATATCTTTTTGTATTTAAAAAAATAGGAAACGAAATATAAATTAAAATAAAATCAAATAAACGTCATTAGTTTATAGAAAACAAAAATGAACCGAATATTAAAGACAAAGGTTAGGTCTTTAAAATACATCTCATTGTAACAGGCATTTATTAAAATAAAATAAAACGACTCGAAGATAAGTTTATTTTATTTATTTATTTAAGAATAGTTAACAAGGAAAACATATACATATCTTCTGCCAAACTGCTCTACAGTTACAAGTTTATTGACAACCTTGTAGTATGGGTACACATAGACGCAAAGTTGAAACAAAAATAAAAAGGGGTACACTAAATATCTAATGATGGGCTCAGGTCACCTTGCCCACAAGGCTAACATGAGCAATGCACGTACACAACCCAATCGTCCCGACAGCCGCACAGTGTGGGAATCTTGCAATCTAGGGGGATTTAATTCCAAATTGAATTAAATAAAAGATATAAGTTAAAAAATAATATTGATTGCTATTCAAATAAATTAAAATACTTAAACAGTGATAGAAAATAAAGTTGTTTTAAAAAAAATGCGATATGAATAAATTTTGTTATTTTTAGTCACTAATTCCACTTTCGGCCGGTGGGTACAGAAAGCAATTTTAGGACATCAGGATTTAGAGAATTCCGTTTTCTCTTCATTGCAAGCCTTAAGCTGAATATGAAGGGGCTAATGATATAAGAAGCCTATTAAGTAGATTGGTATTGTTGTCTATTCGTGATGTTTTTCTAGTGAAGAATTCCCTATACCTTCGGTTATCTTTATTTCTAGTCTTTTGTACTTCTTCCGATAACTGGCCAATCGGCAAAATACACGAAGCTATGGCATCGCGGCCATGAAATACAACTTTGTGCACTCTTACTGGCATGTTATACCATGAGTATTCCCTAAGATACAGATTTCTGGAATCTAAAGAAATCGACTGTAAAACCAGACTCGATGGATTATTCATATCTGAAGGCACACATTCACACACACACACATCCACATATATAGCAAGTTTGAGATGAGGACGAAACATCAGATAGATCACTACATATTTTGCAGTCAGCATAAAAACTGATTTCACTAAAATCTTAAAGTTATCTAGACTAACTTCGACGGCCGACAACATATCGATTTGGTGTTGTATCGTGTCATCCTCTTCTTTAATTAATGAAGTAATCTCTTTAGCAAAGTTCTTTGACGAAAGCTGCAGAGTCCTTTTTACCTGCTTTTCGAAGGTTACATTCATGTGCAATCGTTATTTCTTCAGGGCTAGCCGACGATATTAGATTCTGAACTTTGCGTTTTTTGGTTTTATCGCAACATTCTACAAAACTTTTGTGTGGTCTTAATGGTGAATAATAATAATAATATATCCTGGGAAAACCCACACTCGCTCATCCGATCTCAAACTAGGCAGAGCCTGTACAATGGCAACCAGACAACTGATAAACATACTTGTATATTTCTAAATACATACATATTATAGACAAATTACACGTAGATGGTATTTCATTCAACCAAGATATATTCTTGTTTAAAAAGCGTTCACGAAGTCTACCGCTTGCTGTCCAATTTTCGGTAAATTTGTCACATAACCTCCTTAAAAAGAACTTAATTTTATTTATAGCACCTTCCGAAAATTGTACTTGAGGGTAATTATCTATTATAAAAGCAAAAATAGCATAAAATTCGCTTTTTTTTCGCATTTGAGGTCCAAATATCAAAAAATTGTTTTTTCGTAATTTCGGCACTCATTCTGAAAACCGAAAAAAAATATAACAACGGAAGCTATAATTTTATTTAATATAACGATTATTTAACATGATAAACGATTGATATAATTTTAAAATAACTATTTTTTATAAGCATAACATACATTAAATATAAAATCGTTTGACACACCACTCAAAAGATATAAAAACATAACTAGTAACTGAGTACCACCTGCGCTAAGATATATCTGGGTGGTTTAAAAAAAAAATAACCACGAAGGCTAAGGCTCCGCTCCGCTTTGCTCCCGCCTTAGCCTTCTAACCTAACCTATTCGAGTACTCTGTACTCTGAGTCGGGGTGTTAACCATAATGACGTTTTTTATATATGTATATTAACCGTTAGACCAAATGATTTTCGATTACATTAACGTTATATCAAACAACGTTATACTAAATAAGTTTTAGAAGAAATAAATGTTATATTTAAAGAAACTATATCAACAGTTGGTATATCTCACGTTGATTATATCTTATGAACGATAATAAAATATATATATCTTGGGACAACTCACACACGGTCATCCGATCCCAAACTAGGCATAGCCTGTGCTATGGCAACCAGACAACTGATAAACGTACTTAAATATTTCTAAATACATATATATTATAGACAAATGACACCCAGACACAGAACAAATGATCATGCTCATCAAACAAAGATTCGTCCTGGGTGGGAATCGAACTCACGACCTCCGGTTTAGCAGTCAGGGTCACTAACCACTCGACCAACAGGCCTGTCAGAAATGAAATTAGACCAAATGAGTTTAAACGTTATGAAACGCGCCCCTTTAATGTTGTGGTTCATATTGTAAGGGTACAACGATTAGTATCTACCCGGTTCAACATTTTTATTTATTTTTTAATCTACCTACAAGAATTTCTAATAAGGTATAAATAGGTTATAACTATATTTTCAATTATTAAAATTTATGTTTTGTTTTTAATCCCCCTAGATTGCGAGATTCCCACACTGTGCGCCGCCGCACGCCCCCGCGCTGGAGGGAAACAAGCAACCCAGCGCGAGCGAGACGCCGCGACAGCCGCTCGAGCGGCCACAACAACACGGCGCGCGCGCATGCCACACCGGTCGGCCCGCGTCCACCTCATAAAGTCATTACATAACGAAAAGTGGGGGGAACACGGAAAATAAAAATTAGGCGAACTAAGTGGGCGAATCCGGAACAAATCAGTCTTCCACACACAATGTCTACATGTGCGTCCCAAGTAAATCTTTCATCGATTGTTAGTCTTAGGTACTTGTAGTTCGTTACGCGCTCATCACACTCACACTGAGTGTTTACCTTGTTACCACAAAGGCATTCATACCAGTGGCCCTTTACCGAGATATAGGCATTCTTAGCTACACGGTTACACGGAGACGATATCAACATACATTTGGTTTTATTTAAATTGATAAGAATGCCATTATCGTGCGCCCGCTTAAAAGTAACATTGTATATAATTGTAATAAACTTATTTATACTTTATTTTTATTATTTGTTGCAACAACGATGTCAAAATATTAATGATACTTGAAATATTTAAAGCTCCAATTTCGGAAAATTCACAAAATTATGTATCAAGATAATACATAAATACCTATTTTGTGTTCAAATTATTGGTCAATGTGCAGTAGATCGAAACCAAAACAGTATTCTATATACTTTTTCAACAGACAAGGAATTTTAAATGGCTTGTGTTTAAACGCCTACCAGAAAAGTACCTATTTACTACAAAAAAAATCGAAATAGTTGCCAGAATGGATAAATGCTCACCAAAATCAAATTCGGTTGTTGTGGTTAAAAAAAAACAACCACGAAGGGGATAGCGGGGTCTGACTCGCTCGCTTCGCTCGCTCACTAGACCCCGCCATCCCCTTCTAACCTAACCTGTCCGAGTCGGGGTGTCCTAAGTCCCGAGCTCGCTTAGCTCGCTCTTGCATCCAAGTTCTCCTAGTAACAGAAGTAACATTGTATTTCAGG
>NDFZ01005302.1:365208-446649 GCA_002192655.3 Mamestra configurata
AAAAAAAACAACCACGAAGGGGATAGCGGGGTCTGACTCGCTCGCTTCGCTCGCTCACTAGACCCCGCCATCCCCTTCTAACCTAACCTGTCCGAGTCGGGGTGTCCTAAGTCCCGAGCTCGCTTAGCTCGCTCTTGCATCCAAGTTCTCCTAGTAACAGAAGTAACATTGTATTTCAGGGAAACAAGATTTGGTAACCATTTATCCATTTTGGTAGGCAAAAAGAATATAAATACAACACATACAATTATTTTGATGAGTGTATAATTATGTTGGAACTTAAAACGTTGTTCCTTAGGCACCTCGGTATAGAGTGGGTTTATTTTATTTGAAGATAACATATTTTACTTGGTACGCATTTAAATTGTAGCCATTTTAAATTAGTAGGTACCTTGTTTGTTCCCGGTAAACTTGTGAAGTTGTTCTTAAATTTTAAAATAAATACCGTTACGTATTACAAACTTAGGAGGTGGATGACTGTGTTCCAGTTGACAGCATTTCATGAACCTTCTGTCCTTTGCGATGGAGAAACGAGCTTTGCATTTTCTGCTCAAGGTGCACTTATACATATCAGTGGTCTTATTTCGACCGTCAAGGCCGAAGGTGTATCCTTGTATAATTGCAACTTCTTTGCCACTCAACTTTCGGTACCATGACGCTGTAAAATAAACAATTAACTTTAAAACAATGAATATTTGTTAAACAATGTTCAAGTGCATGAAAAACCAGAGACAAAAAATGTATTTTTCAGCACGGAACATTTAAGCTGCAATCAAAAGTTACAGAAGGTAAAATAACAACCATATAAAACAAAACTAATATAAATAAAAAATAATATGAACATACTATTGGCAATCGTACGAATTATAAAAAAATACCAACAAGGTTATCGTACAAAAAAAACGGTCAATATTCAAAATAAAGTAAAAGCCTTTGGAATGAAGTAAGTTCAGCATTCAATTTATTAATATATCT
Source organism: Mamestra configurata (assembly GCA_002192655.3). NCBI lineage: Eukaryota > Metazoa > Arthropoda > Insecta > Lepidoptera > Noctuidae > Mamestra > Mamestra configurata. The sequence continues at coordinate 366,184 of NDFZ01005302.1, forward strand.
TATACTTAATTGCACACTTTATACATATAAATTTAAACTAAAACACAACAATAATGAACAAAAAAAAACTTATGATGTTTATGGTGATCCTAAAATAAGTAATCAGTTTTGGCATTAGATTAATTATTATTAAACTATGATCTAAAGTTATCAAAAGTCGATCGAAACTAAAACAATATACTTACTGTAAAAGATTTAAACTGACACAAATAATTACTCTCTGGAATCTACGATTTATGAAGTGGTTCTCAAAGTTTTATATAGATTCCATTTCGTATTATATAAGGAAGAGGCGGATGATTGTGTTCCAGATGTGATGATTTTATAAACTCCCTGTCCTTGGTGATGACGAAGCGACCTTTACATACCCTGTTGACGGTACACCTATACATTTCGGTAGACTTGCTTCGACCGTCAATACTGTAAGTGTATCCTTTTATCACGGCTATCTCCCTCCCATTCTCTTTTCGGTACCATTCAACTAGAAAAAATAAAAATTTAATAATATTTCAATAATATTCAGCTTTTGAGAAACAAGGCAATGTCTCTATAGTTTGAAACTAGTATGTATAATGCGGTAAAAATTACAATGGAAGAGCGATAGGTAGAAGTTAAGAGCGAAAGTAAGAGAGTGATTTTACAGAGAAACAACAGTTTAGAATTTCAATAGAATAGCGATTTGAATGATACGCGAGCGGAATGTAATTATGCGGTAGCGAGCCAAAGCAGCGTGGGTTCGCGTTGAGGGCTCCTGGCTGACTGGCTGGCGGTCGATGCCGTCTGCGACCTTAGCGGGCTGCGGAGGCGGCGCGGCAAGCGGCGTCCGGGGTGAGGCAGGCCGACCGGTTTCCGTGGCAGGCGACGCTCGCGCTGACGCGCATGCGTGAGCCTTCACGCTAACATGAAGAAAAGGGGTAGGTAGGCTGGTAGGTTTACTGTGAACAAAGTTATTATTTGTGGGTCTTTTACATTGACGCCACAAGTAAATAACTTATTTGTTTCAGAGAAAAAGTCAGTTGCATGTCCTTACGGCAATGTCAGATCCAATGTTAAAATTCATGGTCTTCCTTTTATTTCTAACACTATCTTATTTAGCAAAAAATAATCCTTATGATGAAGACTTTCGAGCGATATGATAAAGCTAGAGGGTGATTATTTTTCTCGTGTAACGGGTTCGATTCGAATGCAGTTTAAATTGTTTTTTAAATTCAAATAATGTCTTCTTTCAGTAAAATGTTCCATCTACAATATTCAAGGTACCCTCCATGTGGCATATCCGTGGGACGCTCTGTATAATAATGCCACCATAAGAGCAGTCTCAATAACAAAAAACATATATTATGGTTACAATTTAATCGAAATGCAACAAATATATTCCGAAATATTAATAGTAAAAGTAATAAATTATTTATATATTAATTCAACCGAAACTAAAAATTATCGAAAAGTTGAACAAAACTAAAACTATGTTCATTTTGAATTTATACCGATACTGAAATGGATTTTTTTAATCACATAAACAATTCGAATTATTCTTTAAATCAAAACAGTTATCTGTTAACAATAAAATTATAAATTTAAATCTCGTTTATTTCTTGGGTAAACTTGTCAACTGTTTCTTACATTTTTATAAAAATACCTTTGCGTATTATAAACTTAGGAGGCGTATGATTGTGTTCCAGATTGCTGGATTTGATGTAACACCTGTCTTTAGTGATGGTAAAGCGGGCTTTACATGATTTGCCTAGGGAGCACTTATAGTTGTCAGTGGACTCATTCATACGGTCAACAGAGAATGTGTATCCTTGTATCATAGCAACCTCTTTGCCGTTCTGTTTTCGGTAAAATAGAACTGTGAAAAAGAAACAATTAAGTAATCACAGATGAAAAAAATAAAAACTAGCTTAAAAAATATTCCACTAATCAATTTAGGTGTTTACCAGTTTATTTAATTTTACATTTGGCAGGATGCCAAAAAAAATAATTAGTAGCAATGAAAATTATCAAATTAGTCAGAAATCATAAATGTCTTTGACTTTTGATCACATTATGATCAAAGCGAGGGATGTATTTATTAAGATTCAATAGAATCGCTTCATTTACCTAGCCTCGCTCAGCGCTAGGAAATAGGAAGAATCGCTTCATGATTCTATTGATTCTTACAAACACATCCCTCTCTACGCATCCTCGCACATCTCTGGTGGAAACGCACTTTTAGTTTAGCACCTTTGTTTATTTCCTCGATAGCCTTTAAAAAATATCTTTTTCAGTTGCTTAGTGCTTAGTGTCTGTTAGAGAAAGAGTATGGATATTCAACTACTTGGAGAACGTACAATTGTCCCCAATGTTATAACTGGCCAATTACATGCACATTGCAGATTTTAATGTTAATTATTTTAATAAAGTGAGCTATTTTAAGTGAATAATAAAGTTAAATAAATTCTAGCATAGTCATTTTAAAATAAATTAAGTGATGAAACAACTTCTAAGATCTTTATTTCAAAATAACATTTTACTATAATTTTACAAACTTATGTACAGTCGAACAAAAAAATAGGGCATAGATGCAAATCAATATATCTTTCCACTTAACGTATTGGTGCCAACCTTATATTTTTAAGCCTAATACAAATTAACAAAAATCATATTAAATATTTGACAACTCACCACACTCGCAAAATTGTAAAAGTAATTGGAAGTAAGGCTGTTGTGAAATCTCTCTATTTAGTCGAAAGATTTTATAACAGCCTGCTTTGATATTTGAAATAAAAAATAAAAAAATTGTTGCCCTTAAAAAAATATTACAATGTTTTGGTAGTTATGAAAAATATATAAATACAAATAAATAAATTGCCATTAAAAAAAATATCCACGAGCTTTTTTAGTCTATTCGACTCTTGGCATCGCGTTATATTAACTTGTGGAGTTGTTCCTAAATTTTAATAAAGACACCATTCCGTATCAAGTACGTAGGGGGCGCGTGAGTGTGAACCAGATTACTTGATTTCATAAACTGTCTGTCGTTTGAGATGACAAAGCGCGCTTTGCATTTCCCTTGTTGGCTGCATCTATATTTAACAGTTGTCTTATTGCGACCGTCACAACAGAACGAGTATTTTTGCAACACTGCTACTTCTACCCCATTCAGCTTTCGATACTATTGAACTGCGGAACAATAAATTTTAAGCAATAAGCAAGAAGAAGATTACCCAGCAAAATGCTAAAAATACCTCAACTTGTTAAAAACAAAACAACAGTTTATTACAGTTTATTTATTTATTTAACGTGCTAATTCTTATTAGGTATTTCTCTAAATATTTGACGAATCAAAAGACTTTTCGATTAGATCATGGTACCACCAAATTAAATTACAATGTAGCAGTAAAGAAGTTAAATTAAACCTATCTAGTTCTATTCTAGTCTAATCAATGCCTTAAATGCAACAAATGTATTCTCTATATTACTGTAACCGAAAGCTGCTAGAAACCAAACCTGCATTCAAAAGTGAACATAACTAATACGGCCGGGGTCCTACGCGGGCGACTCAACACGAACGCGAGCGCGAAGCTATCCGATTCGGTGACACGCGTAATCAATGCGCTGCGGTGCGACGTGGCGAATCTGTCCTACGTGTGCGCGAATCGTCCCGAACCAGAGACATTATGAAAACGATGGCTCCGCAAGCAACTCGTGCGAAAATATCAAGCGAACTGATCGCGTTCGCTTCAAATCGCGGCGCGCCGCAGCGCATCCTGCGTGCGTTTGATCAAGCAGGTCACTTCAATAGGTATCGACTGTTTATTGTTATCGCGCCGCGCCACGCCGCTTCGCGTTCGCTGCCAGATCACTCACGTAGGACGCAGCGTGACTGGCCTTATTGTTCCGCTGTACGTAGGACAAAGGCCTCTCACTTATCCACATAATGAGGAACTGGCAAAGGTTTCCAATTTCTCGTTAAACAAATAAAGTTAAACATTTAGAGCTTAACATTTTTTTTTCTTTTTATAGTTTCACGAAAAAACCATTACGTATTTCAAACTTAGGGGCTGGATGATTGTGTATCAGATAGCATGACTTGATGATCCCCCCGCACATAGTGGTCGTGTAGCGAGCTTTACATTGCCTGCTTGTCGAGCACTTGAACTTGTACGTGGACTGAGTCCGTCCGTCAGTACCGAACGTGTATCCTTGCACCACTGCTATCTTCCTCCCATTCTCTTTTGGATACCATACGACTGAAATTAAACGAATAATGTTAGTCACAGAATATATTAATCACTAGCTTCTGCCCGTTGCTTCGCTCGCGTGAAAACTTTTTTATGGGTTTAATTTTTTTTGCACGGAACCCTAATCTTTGGTCTAAAATAAAAGTAGCCTAAATTAATACTTATAACATCAGCTATCTGCCAGTGAAGTCCCGTCAAAATCGGTCCAGCCGTTTTGGGGATGAATCGGAACAAACAGACAGAGCGATAGACACACGGGCAAAAATTAAAGATTTTTTGTTGTCAGCATCCTATATACTTTCGTTTGCATTTAGTAAAAGCTGTTATTGTACAAACAGACACTTCAATCATTTATTTTTATAGACATGATTGTTCAAGGCATAAAAAACAAGAACCATTAGGGTTCAAATAAAATACATTCACTTTGGAGGTTCATAAGAAAATGATGAATTTGACGAACAATCAACGTGAAAAGTCCACATACAAAAAAGCAAAACAAATAAGAAAACGTAGCTATATTTTATTTCCATTCAACATAAATTATTCATTTATTTACGAATACACATAAGAACATTTAACAATTATTTGTTGTTCTTAAAAACTATATTAAAGAACAAAAACATTTAAAATTAGAATTGTTAAAAGCTTACCTATATGAAGCGAAACCAACAAATACACATTTTTTTTTTTTAATTTTAACTTAACAAGCATTAGGCTGCCCCTATCTACTTACTTTGAAAAGGGCAGGCAAAAGTATACAGTTACCTATTCCTTGATTGTTGAACTTTATAAATTTTCGCAGGGATACGAACAAGAAGGCTTTAATTAAAAAGATATAACCAATATTGAATCAAAGCTAAACGGTATTCTGCCAACACATTGAAAGAAAATCAGTTTCAATTAGTTTTGATCAGACTCACCGCTCTATACTTCAAACATCTCAACGTGAAAATTTAGGTGCAGTGAGCTTGTAGCGTCATTTCGTCTTATTTATACAGATTGACAGCTGGCTTCACTTCACTTAAATTTAGACGGAGAGATAATTACATAATCGCACCACAGTACCGATCAAGATGTACTAAAAACTTATTTTCTCTTACTAAAATAAACATGCAAAAACAATTCTAACGTTCTAATATAAAGACCATTACGAACTACAAACGTAGGGGTTGGATGATTTTGCGAAATTTGTTCGAAATAGTCTTTTCAAGGCTTTAGTAGGAACACGGATTGATTTTAGTCAGTAATAGTCTGACACGCCCTTCCGCTCCACCCAGAGCGGAAGAAGTCATTTGATGATTTCCCATCCTTAAAAAAATAAAAAGTGGTGGATGATTGTGTTCCAGTCGGCAGGACTTAATAAACACCCTGTCCTTGGCAATGCTGAACCGAGCTCTGCATCTTCGTCCAAAAGAGCATTTGTATGAATCGGTGAACTTTCTGACGACCGTGATGCGAAAATGTGTGTCCTCTAAGGACGGCTATCTCTTTCCCACTGCTTTCTGTACCACACAATTGGAGAACATTCAAATATAAATCTAATAAAAAATGCCAGATTATGATCAAAATAAGAGTTAAACAACCATGTAAACTCATTTATATTTTGGCACCGACAATGATAACAACAATGATTTTATATCCCTTGCCTAACCTATTATAGACCACTTCGTACGCGCATATCCCGTTCTTTCCCGTTCCCGTGGGAATTTCGGGAAATCCTGTACGGAGTGTAGGGAAGCTACACCAGCTAAATTAAAGGGCTTTAAAGTGCTAATATATAAAGTGCTAAACGAATATTTTAAAATTTTTGAGACCCTTATAGGGTCTCAAAAATTTTAAAATATTCGTTTCAAAGTTATTACAGAAAATAAATAAAAAATTACCATTCCCCCATACTTATCTCCGAAACTACGGCCTTAAATTAAAAAAAAAAACAGAAGTATTTACCTATACCTAGATAACAGAAAAATCTATAAGAAGTCTATGATTTAAAAAAAACATTTAAAAAAAATTTCGTTCGGACCCCTTTGCACGCGAGTTTGACTCGCACTTGACCGGTGTTTATTTAAGTCTTTTTATTATGTTACATTAAAAAATACTTTCAAATTGTCTTATAATCTAAAATATACACCGTTACGAACAGTATAATTATAGGCTGGATGATTGTGTATCAGATGAGAGGATTTTATGAGTTCCCTGTTCTTAAAAAGGACGAAGCGAGCATTGCAGTTCCTTGCCGTGCATGTGTACACATCTGTGGTCTTACTAACACCGTTCTTTGGTCTGAATGTATATCCTTGTATGATGGCTATCTTTTTCCCACTTGACTTAACGCACCAAGTAACTGTGAACAAACTCAAGAGCTATAATTGGAATAAATCTTGAAAATGGCTGCAACTAGTCAAATATTATAGTTGTAGTCAAAACCACGGCTCTTATTGTGTCACTTTTATTAAAGATAAACATTAATCAGCTGTTAAAATGCAAAACAATCTTGTTATTTTTATTCATTAAAATTGTTTAAATTATTTTGAACGTTTTGTCCTGAATTTTTGTTGCTAGCTAAACTTAAACCACCCGTCAACCACCACACATCGTTCATAAAAAAAAAAACAAAAATATTATTTTCTAACCACAAAATACAACGAAAACTACATCTCGGAATGTGAAAAAAAAATAGATACATTTACTACACTCTATACAACACTCCCTGATGAAACAATAAATTTGGAGCTTCATGGTTATGGTCAAGCACAGCTGTTAAGATTGTTCCAGCGGAATCAGTGGTGAATCTGGCCCGGCATCGTGCCCACCTGGTGCAGCGCCACTGCTTGGTGGTAGTACTCCTGGTAGTACCGGCGTAGAACGAATGACCTTGGATCAACGCCAACTCCTTACCGGCTGCGTTGCGCACGAACTTGACTGAGGAACCAAGAGTAATGACAGAATGTATAACATTATCACTATTTTTTTCAGGAATTAAAAATAATAATTTAAGTTCTGATACAAATAAGGAGGTAATATCATTTTATGAATGAGGACACAAGCCTTTTTTTAGTCTATTATATTTTTAGTTACATTAATTCTTTTTACATGTCTTATCGGCGTAATACTGATTTAAAGACCTTAACATGGTTCTGCATTGCATCCGGATCCAAACCTTAATTTAGACTTAGGTGAAACAGTTTTATCTTTCTTTTAATGTAAAATTGGAATTTATAATGTTTTTATTGATGAATTTTGTATTATTGTTATCTAATTGTAATCTTTTCATTAATTCAGAATGTACCTTAATATTTACAATTTCCGAAATAAATGAGTTAATTATTATTAAGTATTAAAATAGATAATTTAATAAAATTGATTTAAGACAAGTATAGTACATTACCGCATTAAAGCTTTATTTTGTACAGAGTTTTTTAACTAGTGCATAATGTTTTAATAAATACAAATGGTTTTATAACAGATATTAAAAGTTAGATGAATAATAACTCACAAACTTAAAAATGTTGGTATAACTATACTTGCTTGATATATAATTATTTACAAGATTAAATCGTACCTGAGGACCCTTTACTTTATTAACATATTTGATACCTTCTTTAGGAACAAATTATATTTCGAGAAAGTATCTACAAGGTACCTAGTTCCTGTCATCTTATCTCTTCACCTCACTTAGTTAACTAGTAGCCTTATTAACTTATGCCTTAACCATAAACGGCCGGTTTCAATAACGTATCTACCTTTAACCAACTGTCAAATTATCTACCAACAGTAGCTGAAATGTCGTTTGCCTTTAAAACATGACGTTTCAAATACGTTATTAAGACCGGCCGTAAGACTGCCACTGTGCCTTTGTGCATGAAGTTTTAATCAAATAAAGTTTTGTACTGTGAGAGGTATCTTCTACATATTTTATTTCACTTATCTGGTAACTAATTCAGTCAGTCATGGTTGTGGTGCGACGCAAACTTAACGACAGTATTGTCGATTGTATATAAAGCCGCGTGGCATTTATTGTGTTTCTTAACGCAGCGCCATCTAGTTTTCTTGCCCGCAACGTAGTCCTTGCCGTAACGGTGATGTCCTAATAGCAGGTGAACTTGCCCTCGCGGAGATGTAGTAAATACTGGACCATCTAAAACGCGACTTTTCATGTATTGTATAAATATTTATCAATAATATTATACATGGGTCATTATTATTTTTTTTCGTAGAAACAATGGCATTATAAAACATTGCTTAAGTAACATACATTTTGAAGTTCATACTTTACATCGTACATATGAAATGTATATATTCAATTTTATTTAATTCATAATTATTGTAAAACCCTCCAGAGTCCTCAAGTTGTATTACGGTTAGACTTTATGATCCTCAAATGTCCTCAGTTTGGTTTTACTCGTCGTATCGTTGAATCTTTTAAAGTTCCGAGTTTAGCTACACGATGATTGAAACTTTTAAGCAATTACAAAAATAAAATTTAAAAATATATCTTCATTTACTTCCACAAGGCACTTTTCTTACAAAAAGAGAGATCCCTGTGAACAATAGACTTGACAAGTTGCAATATATTGTTTATTGAACAAACAAAATTTATTTACACAAATATACTACAAAATACACACAAAGTGATTTATATTAGTTCGCAAAGGAAGACCGGCGGCATTTCAGCCTAATGACGATTCACTTTAAGCGATATGTCATTCATCGTCACTCTCTACAACTTTTACAATGGCGGCAAATCTCGAATCGCTGTGGGGAAAAAGTTATGGCCAAGTAAAAATAAATAATTGAATGAAAAAAAAATATATTAGTGATTGAAGTAGAACATCTATAATCATTTTACTATGTATTAATATTTTATATAATATTTGTTTAGGCTTTTAATGAACTAATAATAAAAAATACTACATAAAACATAATCAAGTATACAAACAACTATAACTTTTTTTAAAAGCTTGAGGCCTATCCTGTGGACTGTTTAAGATGGACATTCACGCCTCAAGTTTTAATTATATTTTTTTATATCGTAGTCCTTGTTGGATATTTAACGCTGTTTCGCATTTTCTGTTTTACGGAGGCCCGAGATGTTATGCCTCAGTCACAAGTGGCCTTTTACTACACCCTTTTTATGTATTTATTTATAATTAAGATGTTAAAAATTCATTGTTTCATTTCTTTTTTTTTACCATAACTTTCCCATAACGATTCGATGCATGCTATATATAAAAACACATACATAATATAAAAAAAACCTTTCCAACGGCATATCCCTTAACGTCATTGGTCATTAGGGTTGACTCCATACATTTATGTAGGTCTTCCTTTACAGGGAATTTATAGAATAAAATATATACATTTTCCGACCGTTATGTACATTTTTTTCACTAAACGATTAATAATGAAAGTTAATCATGATTATGGTTTGATGCAAAACTAACTATATTATCGTCAATAGTATACAAAGCTGCGCGGCATTTATAGTGCTTCTTAACACAGCGCCATCTAGTTTTTGCGCGCGAAGTCTCGCCCGACCTGCCATATCGATGAGATCCTAACTGTAACTGAACTTGTCCTCGCCGATTCATGACGAACTTTGGCACGTCTGAAACAGGAGTATGTTTGTATATATTATTTAAACTATTTACAGCTTTATATGTTTATTATGACTTTTAAAGTATACCTTTACTTTTCAATATTTCTTTGAAAATATAAAATATATTTTGAAAGTAAAACTCTTATTATTCTGGGGAAATCGGTGACGAACCAGGTCCGGCCACCGAGCACCTATCTGCGACAACAAGCAGCTTCTTACCGTGCTTGTACCTGTTGCACTCAAGAACTGAGGGAATAATGGCAGAATACACCTATGTAAGCAAACTCAAAATATATACAAACTTGCTTTTGTAGCCGATTTTGCGTTAATATAGGCTTTCGCAAACAAAAGAATATAACCGTCTTTTATCTCTGTACCAAAATCCATCAAAATCGGTTCTGCTATTTGGGCGTGAAAGTTTAACAAACAAACTCACTTTCAATTTTATAAATTATGTTTTTAATAATTGAGCTAAGGTGTATAATTACTTCCGAGTGTGGACAGTTTAAACATTTCTTTACTGTCTCATTTATTTTGTAACTTATACCAGGGCGAGAATAAATCCTAGACTTATGAAATTGATTTAAAAAAAAGTTTATATTTAGAGCAACTACTTAAAATGTATATAGTCATGTACATATATATTGACTGTACATGTTTTTACACTAGTAATAAAATTACCTTTGGTGCACATTGTACTGGTTATAATAAAAATTAGAAAATAATAGATCATAAGTTATAAATTTAACAAATAAATCAATAATCTACCTACAAGGTAACTACTCTTGTTTGGTACACAAAAATTAAGTTATTCAGTCATGATTATGGTTCGACACAAACTTAACTATTTTATTTCCAATGGTATATAACGCTGCGTAACACTTATAGTCTTTCTTAACACAGCGCCATCTAGTTTTCTGGCCCGCGACATAGTGAGAGCCGAAGCGATGAGATCCTAATTGTAACTGACGTTGTCCTCGCCGACTCATAACCAATAATGGCACGTCTGAAACACCTGTTTTTATTTTATTTAAAGGATTGTATTCTTTATAACCTGCTCAGCAAAACAACAAGAAAAAGTCACAAAAAATACACTCGCGTTTCGATTCTTATACAGTGCTTTGACTTTTTTAGCTATGTAACGTTAGCGTTTTATATTAATGTAAACCTTACCGTAATACGAAAATTATTTTCAAGCGAAAGCAACTTAGCAAAACAAAGTCACAGTACGATTTAAGAAGCTTAACTCATAAGTATAAGTTTAATAGTTTCCTCAAATGGAGTACCTACCAATTATGAAAATGAGTCACCACAATACTTACATCGAAATGTAACTACTACGTTACTTACAAAAGTACCTTACAAGGATAAGGACTTTTCTCATTTAAACAAATGTCATCATCTGCCTAGCCTTTTTCCAACTATATTCCAGTCAAACCGGATTCAGCTGAATACCAATATTTTAAGCGGAGCGGCTGCCTACCAGACCTCCACAACCCATTTATTGGGTAACACGGTACCCATTGGCAAGACTGATGTCACATTTTCCGGCTTCTGGCTATCCGTAACGACAGCCAAAGATCTACAAATACCAGCCGGGACCAACGGCTTAACGTGCTTTCCGAGGCACGGAGGAGTCTCATTATGTTAAGATGTTCACCCATCCACAGACCAACCTCGGCAAGCGTTGCTTAACCTTGAAGATTGACCCGTGCAGCTGTTATTATTCAGCCACGAGCTTTCATTTAAACAAAAGTACTTACTATTAATAAGAAAAAAAAACAAAAGTTCCCTAGTTGCAATATTTTATTATAGACAACCACAAAAAAATAAATTCACGTACTTAATAAAAATAAGCTTATGTTAAACCACAAAGCATCAAAAGATAACTTTAACGGATATCTGCAATGTCATGTAAAAAACGTGTTCTTTGAGCGAATTTCACCAATTTCATCTATTCTAATCTATTTTTTAATAGTGGCAAGCAGCGCCAATGTCGACTATTGTGCCAATGTCTATGGTAAATTGGAAAAGCTAGCGTGTACATACCATAATTTAAAACATTTCAAAAGAAAACGGGATAGCAACGATAGACATCAAAAAATCTTCGATTAAAACAGTTGAACTTGTTGGGTTACTGCTGGACCGCCAATGTCATCATTGCTTGGGAATATTGGCTTTGAACGTGCTTTCAGTTTCATTGGTAAAATTCAATCTTAATCTTAAATATAAGAGATTGATAAATAATTCATTAATCAATTATTTGTACTCAGAAATAAATAGTTTGTATTCAAACAATGTCGTGATATGGAATGACTCACCGATGTCTTCATGAAAAAAATCACGAGTCACAGTATAAATTACAAGTTACACAAATTCTTGCAACAAGTGCGCATTCGGTAGCTAGCGTACGCTTGCCAATATGCTCAGTTAATATTTTTCCTAAAAACTGGATTTAACAAACAGGTTGGCATATTATTAGAAATTATAAATGCTTTGAATTCGATAGCGAAACTACATACCTAAGGCTCTAGACTAAATGTCATTCATTTACCTGCAGCGATGGTTAAAATGACAAAATGTAAGTAATGGATTGCTTACGTGACATTTAGAAAGCGCTTTTCTCATGTATTGCACATGCCACTCGTGACGCTAGCAGGAATTGTGCTATCGCTGATAGAATGTCACTTATCTACAGCCTAGAGAGAGAGCTTGGCATAATCAGAACTTTAAATCATAAATGGAACTAAAACAAGAGCCAATCACAGATCAACACCAATCTCACAACTTTCTTGCAAAGGGGTATCGTGTTACGCAGTTGCTGGGTACATGATACCCATTGCTCCAGTCGCTCTATATAAAAATAAAACTTTTATTTAGCTGCATCCTGACTTCGACTGGACTTCAGCATAATTGCAAAAAGGTTATGTTAAGCTATTGTTGTATAACGGCCTGCAGAGCTGACGAAAAATTTTGGGGGCCCATGGTCGTGCTTTCCAAGGCAGTCAGTGACGACTAGGTTTATGGTGGTGATGACAGCGGCCTTGCATCCTTGGTGGTAACGGCTGCAGTACCAACGCCACCTGTGGTCCCTGGCACTCTGCTTGCGATTGTAAGTGTACCCGAAAGCGAGAAGGCATTCACTTCTACCCAGATTTATGATCTGGCCTGTAATTTAAAACATATTTATGATTATTTTTTCCCAAGTCATTGTTGTAGATACAAGTTTTAGTATTGGTTGTAGCTTTCTTACAATCATTTAACGAAATTTCATCTCATAAAGTTCACCTTTTATTTTCTAAAATTCTTCCTTAGTGCATACACTCATTAAAAAGAAAGTCTTGTGCAGATTTTATACTTCTAACCACAGCGATTTAGGAAGTGCATCGCCTGTCAGTGCCTGAATTTGTGTCCACCGTTACCTTAATTTTACATCAAAAGAGGTTTTGAATTGATACTTGCAGAAAAGGGTTCAAACTAAATAGGCAATCCAAAACTGAGATCTTGAAAAACCCGTCGAGTTCTCAATTTTAGCATGAAAACTTGTCCAAAGTAGGTTTCCCCAATTTAGATGTAACTCATAACTGAGGAAAAAAAAACAAGGCTGAAAACCAAAAGACATTTAGAGTAGACACTTTCAGAAATAATAAAGTCAAGTTCTGCACAACAGTTTTATTGAAACAATCGACATAATCATTTTAGAATGTATGAATGTGTGAAAAAACATGAATAAGTTTTAACTACACTTTCTTGTAGTATTTATAAATAATGATTTTCATAAAATATTAAAAATGGTTATGTTCACGAACATATTTGATGATAACATTATCTACTGTAGTGATCGATGCGAGACAGTTATAGTTTTTCTTAGAGCACCGCCATCTTATTTTTCCGTTTTCCCTTTCACGGTCCTTAATAAATTTGTAGTGTCCAAGTAGCACTTTTGGTTTACCAGTACAAGGAGTGATGAATATGGGCTCTTCTGAAAAGATATTGTTAATTTGAATAAATAAATATGCAAGGCTCAGCTCAACATAAATCTTTGAGAGGGCGAGTAGCTCAACGACAAGTTATGTCTTGATTAATTAAGAGTCACCGTAAGACACAATCGTTCAAGAATGAGAATCCAAATGATAAAACAGAGAAGGAAAGAAAAAACAGGTTGATTAAATGATAAGACTAATGGCACACATTTGGTTATATTTGTAAATGTAGATTACATACAACATGCGTGAACTAATGAACTTCTATTTTAATTAAAGTGTTATGAAAGCATTACTAAATATTTATAATGTTGGCTCAATTTAATCTCACGACCAGATCTTTGAATGGCTATATCTTAAATAATTTAATCATAATATGTCCATCGTAAGCAATATTTAAAAAATCTATATCATATTCAATCATATCATATTTCAACAAAATTTGACTAGAGTTGAATCAGGCTTACCTATACCACTAAAACAATAGTCTCTTGGATTAATCTCAATAATAGTTAAACTATTTAATATTAGTGTGAACGACGCACGCCTCATTATCGGTTAAATGGTTAAATATATGTGCATAGGTAAATTATGTGACACTTGGTGCCATCTGTCGGCGGAGTGTCCAATTTTTTTCTTCTTTTAACAAATAAATCATAAAAGTGCATGCGTGCGAGTGGACTCGGTTTAAAAGATATTTTTGTTGATGGCAACACTGCTCGCGCTCTGCGAACAAGCACCGCGTCGCTTATAATTTAACATAGAAAACTAAAATGTATAAGTTCTGAAGCCACACACCACTTGCACTTTCCAAAATCGATTCTAGAACACAGCCTGTATTTTTATTTCGCCTCCATCCGTAATAATTAGAGTTAGTTTAGGAATAAGGAAAGCAATCAGGTTAATACATACAACAAGTTAATTATCAGATATTTTGCTTCGGCTTTCATAGAAAGAAAAAGAAAGAAAGACAAAGAGTTCACATACACATAGCTTGTTTAGGTACTACATACCTTATCAATTCTTCTAATATAACCAAAACAAAAAATACACCTACGTAAAGAAAACATGTAGGTGTACCTATAAAAAGTCCTCTGTTGAACCCTTCAAAAACCAGGCGTAATTTATAAGTATGTGGACTATAAATAGCAAGCTTACAGTCTCATAAGAAGTTAGAGAGTAACTGCGGAGACGTATGATCATGTGCCCCATGGAAAGCGTCAATGACCAGGTGTTCATCGGTGACCAAAGATGCCCTGCATCCATGGTGGTACCGGGCACAATACCAGCCCCACTTCCCAGCCCTGGCGTTGTGCCTGCGATTGTACAGGTACCCATAAGCAAGCAGAGATGTGCGCTTCCCAGTTCTAATCAGTTTAGCTGGAAGAAGCAGGAAAGGGTTAGTTGTTAGTTCAAAGAGAATGAAGTCATGCTCTGGGTACCATGTAGCTGTCACTAATTCTACCATGTACCAATGTGACAAAAAAACCACCCTGTGGCACCACGAAAACAATTGATAGACTTAAAAAAAGTATAGTCCAGTTTAGGAGCTAGACTCTAATTAAAAGACGGCTAGTGTTTAAGCGCCTACCAGAAAAGTACCCATTTTACTACCAAACAATTTGAACTACCTATCAGAATGGATAAATGCTCACCAAAAGGCGAAGTCGGAGCACGCGAACTCTTTAACAACTTAACTCAAATTATAGGTTTATCCTGACATCCACTACAAAATTTGTTAGTACAAACATTTCATTTCATTTCATAAATTATGTATGAATGAATACATTTCAAACACATTACAGGATTATCCACACATTCCTTACACAATGTTTTAGTGCAAACATGTGTACAAAATGTGTTAGTGCGTTCAGTTTTTCTCTCGGAGAATCTTCAAAAGCAAAAACTGCATGTCTTTCGTGTTCCTCGGTCATAATCTTCTAATCTTAACAGGTGATGTTTTGTATTTCCTTGTGATGATGTGTAAAAAGAACTTTCAATTAACCTTTTGACCGCCACGGTCGGCTATAGCCGACAAATGAAAAAGTGTCTACGACACCGTCGGCGTTCAAAGGCCTTTTGAACGCCAGAACCACAAATTCGCCGTTTTTTTTTGTCGGGTCTAGTCGACGGTGTCGTGCTGGGCACTTTTTCATTTGTCGGCTATAGCCAACCGTGGCGGTCAAAAGATTAAAATTTCGCCTGCTAGAGGTTTTTCTTNAACCGTGGCGGTCAAAAGATTAAAATTTCGCCTGCTAGAGGTTTTTCTTTATAATACTATACTCTTAATTGTAAGTGGTCGCTAGATACCGCTTAAATGGGTGAACGTTTTAATAAACAAATCGAAATAATGGTAACAAACGTTAATACGGATAATACATACTTTTAATATTAAAAACCTTAAATTAAAATGAGTTTTAGTGCTATTTTGATACTGTACTTGTATGTTTTGGTACTTTTATGATAGTAATTGAGTATTATTTCTAGAATACGTATTAACTTGAATACATTTTTATTCGAATGATGTTTGGTAATAGTTATTTATGATACTAGTGCGGTAAGTTGGTTTTTACAAACGAGTAGACGAATGTAAGCCCGAGACGCAGTCGAGGGCTTACCATAGTCACGAGTTTGTAAAAACCAATTTCCGCACGTGTTCCATACAACGTTTTTCAACACATTTGCGAGAAAACAGTATATTATAGGTAATGAAACAAACTTTTAGTTTTTAGATATCAGTCGGGAAGTCGCAACAAACGTTGACGTTCCTTATATGAAAATAGCGCAAATTTGCAAATGGCCCCACAGGCGCGTGGTGAAAATTAGAACTACATCTTTCGCCTCATGTTCTCTTTAGTATTAAAATGAGACAAACATATTGAGCATAAATTTAGTATAATTTAGCTAGTTTGTAAGCCCTGGCTGGGGGCCTTAAATTCATTTGAGGCCACCACAGGATGGTCCGGTTAAGCAGTAAAAAACAAAAAAAAAGCGCATTCTAGGAGGTTTGATAATTCAGCTTATTTTTTCCAGTAATGTGAAACTCCTTGGTAGAATTCTTAGATTTTTTAGTTGTAATTAAAAAAAAAACGTAAGCATACGCACGGGGCTGTACAAAGAGGGTGCGGTGAAATAGGTACTTCGATGAGAGTACCTATTTTACCGCACGTTCCATTAAATGGTTCATAATATTTAACTTTCGAACAATGTATACAGGCTTCGTAAATACATTTTTTGAGCAAAAGTGTTGAAAAAATGTTTAATTAATTAGGCGTATTATGCAATGAATTCTTAAATTCTACAGCTAAATAGTGACGCACTTATATACACAGATATTCAATTTATAAAATATCTAAAAATGTAAAACAATACAGTATTTTTGTAGCTACTTATTGCTCAGTATGAATAAGCCACTTTATTTCTTAGTAAGCGTATGATATTATCTTACTTCGATAAATGTGTTAAACCAAGAACATCTACACCGTCTATCACTTACTTCTTATTAAACCTGCCAAAATTATATCAAAGTTTTATGTGATTATTACATTGGTGTACAAAATCTCTCTTAATGTTTCAATTCCTTCTAGTTTTAATTTAAAATGTTTCAGTAGACATTCATGTTTTCTTATGCAACTTTATCTAGCGCTACGTATATCACAACTTTGGCTCATACGAGTACCTACATCCAGAACCAGAAAAGGAGATAATTTTACGGAATAATGATAATAAAACCACGATATCGTGCTTTACACGTACCTACTTTTGAAATCTTAATTCTATAGATACTTAAACCCTATAATTTATCCAATATCTGCAAGGTATCTCAAACAAGTTTTCTAATGATGATTCTCGCCTATAATGTGATAAATACCAGCGGCGGAACGTATTAACTTCGGAGGATCGTGGTGGTGTTCGCCAATGGAAGCCGCGACGACGTGGGTGGAAGTAGTGAGTACAGCTGCCCTGCAACCCTGATGGTAGCGCGTGCAGTACCACCGCAGTTTGTTGTCCTTCGCGCTATGCTTCCGATTGTAGATATACCCAAGAGCATACAGGAACTGAGCTCCCCTGCTCATTTTTATTAGTTGCCCTGAAAAAAAAACCGCTTTGCTATTGATAGTGTTCCACAAGAAATAATTAAAATGTAAAAAAATACAAATGCTTACATGCACTGAACCATAACTGCACTTTAACTTTTCAGCAAGCAATTATTTTGATTAAATTACTTTACTCAAATGTGTTTTAAACAGAAAATAACACTGGTTATAAATCAAATACTATGATTTAAAAGATTTATTTTTCAAATACTCAGAGATTTTGTAAAAACATTAATGTAATCGAAACATTTATCACATTAATTAATGTAACCTTAAATAAAACAAAAGCACCATTAAAAACAAAAAACAAAAGTGCAAAATATAAAAACAATTAAAAGCAAAGACAAACTGTAAACACATTTCATACAAATACACTACCTACTTATATTTATTTACAATCATTAAATACCAATAGTTAATTTAAGAACACAATACTTTCCGGAATTGAAACATTACAAGATTATAATTAAAATAATACTATTTTTTATATTCATCAAATACTACATGCTGTTTAAACTGTTTTGCGACACAGTATTTCATGAACCCTCTTTTTGAAAAAGTTCTCAAGTTTGTATGAAATATCGCAGCGCATAAACGATATTTAATATTTAACAAAAATTATAAAACACTTTCATGATGAGTTTCTTGACCAGTAAATTTCAAAGCTCCTTTGGTAACATTTCTTTATCATTTTAATTAATAACAATGATTACATTATCTCAAACATTTAACGAAACTTAGATCATTAAACCTACGTAGATAAATGGAATGTGCAATTAATGACATTAAATATTATAAAAATATATTACATTATCAATTCACTGTGATTCTTACGTAAAAACTAATAAGTTTAAATTTCTTGCTTTGAAATTCTATCTAATGGTACATTTATTGAAATAACAAAGATAGGTACTAAAATTGTATTTCCTTGAGGTCCCTTTCTAAGTTAAGGAATTATTATAAGTTCCATTAGATTCCAGCTTGTTGTTATTATCTTAAATATTTGTCAACTTCTACGTTTGATAAATTACGTAGATAATTTTGATATTTCTTCATAAATAGTTCAGAACTTTCAAGGCACGTCAAAATTCATAACAAAGTCTCTACGACCGCAACACGTACCGAGAGGTGAAATCTTATTTTCACGAGTCCTTATTCTCTAAAATATAATATTTAGATGATTCCTGAACAACGATTTTGATATAGCATGTTACATTTTCTATTCTCAGTTTCAACTGAGTTTAAAGCACTTAATGTTATTAGAGTTTCAAACGATATAAGCTCCAATATATTTAACACCGTGTCCATCGAATAAATAACAAATAATAGTGCATCAAGCACTCATTTCCTACTAAAATATCGATCGTTTCCCATTCTTCCATGAGCAGGCAAAATACATATATTTCCAGTACAATCTAGGTATGGGAGTGCAAGCCTGTAGTTGATACGACAATTCCATCAATAGTAACAGCGGAGGCTTTACATTTGTGTTTATGTTTCTTAGCACACGTCCATCTTATCCTGTCGCCAACGAGTGATCGAGAATGTCTGAAGAATTTATGTCCTCCGATGTATATGTTTGTGGTCTCTCTGGAACGGTATCGGGCCCGAAGTAGCGAAGCTACGAATTCTGAAAACATATTCGGAATAAAATAAATAATGGATCACAACATGCAAACAAATTAAAATTACTTACACGTAAACTGAAGGAATCTAGATAGTATACTTGAAAACCATTATACTAAAGGAACCGTGACAAATCAAACCAAAAACAAAAGTCTAGAAATAGTAATTCTTGATCTAGAAAATCAGGCAGTATTTTTATTTGACTAAAAAAAACAGAATGTTCTTTAAAAGTTTTAATCATATTTCACATTGTAATGGGCAAGAGTCTAGTTGTTTTTTTTTTACAGAACCAAGGACTTTCCTGTAAATGACAGGAACTTAAAGAGCATACTTTTTGATAACTGCAATCTTCACAAACTTCTCGCCGATTGAAAGTGTATAGTCTACAATTCCGTCATTTTCTCTCAGGTTGTAGATTTTTTTTTACAGACTTCGAATGAATTTTTGATTCTATGCTTGACCTTTTTGATCACTCAGCCCGTAATATATTGTCCTCTTTGCTTCCAACATTTAGGTTCTGCCCAAAATCTTCATCTTTCCCCTTGCTTGCCCAAGATTGAAATAAGTGTGTCTAGCATAGGATTGAGTAGAGTGATTAATTAAAACACAAATGTCGCATTTTGGTGACAAACTTTTAAACTTTCTGGTCACTGACTTGACCTTTTTGTTCACTCAGCCCGTAATATATTGTCTTCTTTGCTTCCAACATTTAGGTTCTGCCCAAAAATCTTCATCTTTCTCCTTGCTTGCCCAAGATTGAAATAAGTGTTAGACACAATTATTTCAATCTTGCATAGGATTGAGTGGAGAACTTAATTAAAACACAAAAGTCGCATTTTGGTGAAACACTTTTAAACTTTCATAGGATTACGGTAGATGATAACAAAAAACAAAAAATGCAGGTTTTTAATTACAATTTCTAGCGTCACCAGGAACGTGAATTTTCTTTACTAACTTATTCAGTCTTGAATCGTTACTTAACATTAAATCAACTAAACTTGGTTGCTTCTCAACAAATAATATATTATGTTAAAGCTTTATCATGACGAAAACTATAACAAGTTATTAAAGTTAAATTCCAAGAATAACAGTTATTGTATCAACTTCCAAAAATTAGGTAGTACCTACTTGCAATTTTGAAATTGATACATGAACTGTCAACGTCACTCTCGTTCAGCGGATAATAGACTGACGAACGTTGACCAGCCCAAAACCAGAGTTTTAAATCAGAAAAAAACACGGGCAAGCACATAAAATATGCTAAATATAGGATATACTTTACTTATGATTGTGCACATCGTGGGACTCAACAACGAAAGTATTTAAGGTCGTGACGGTGGCCCGACACCTATTCTTCTTCTTGCTACATCTCCAAGCAACCTGAGAATTCTTCTTAGCACGATCCCTACAATATTTCTGTCCACGATAAAGTAACATTATATTGCCGCGCGAGTTCTTAACAAAAGCTGCTTCTTCTGCTTCTTCTGGAAAATACATATAATACAATCAACCACACTTTTTATAAAATTTCAAGTATGTGAACTGGTTAAGACATTTTGATTCATTCTTAAACCGTAATTATGTTTGGTCTAGGGCATAGCTTTATCTCTCCCTTGAGTGGTAGTAAAGTCAGTTAATTTACTTAGTATTAGTAGACTATACTAAAAAAAACAAGTGAACATTGATAATGTAAATGTCTATGTAATAATACTAGCTTTTGCCCCTGCGACTCCGTACGCGCATATCCCGTTTTTTCCGTTCCTGTAGGAATTTCCCGTACCCGCCTAGGCTACCTCATGAATGTAGCAATAACGTACAAAAAGAATTTTCCAAATCCGACTGGTAGTTCCAGAGATTAGCGCGTTCAAATAAACGGCGTAGGGAGAGCTCCACTTGTCCGTCGAAGTTTCACTTCTACTATGTGTCCCAGCAACATTTCGATTTTTTTAAATAAATTTGTTAATTAGGTTCCCGCTTTACAAAACATCATGAAAATCATACAAACAAGTTCTTCCCTTTCGAGTGCAGAGCTACGTTACAGGTTGTACACATGCAACTGGTGCGAGCTGGTATATTTTTAGTACTTTACCTAGGACATCTTCTAGATGTACTTTTAATAGGTTTATCTTTGTTACTTTTCAATCTTATTTTAATTGGGACAGTTGGTTTACGTCTATTTTTGCAACTGGAGATCAGCCGGTTTCCAGGGATTGATAAAAGTTTGGCGAAGACTGAAAGAAATATAAAATGTACAAATGATTATTTTGTTGTACTCTCATCTTTAGATTAGGTATGTCATGACTGTTATCGTTCTGAATGAATAAAACTCCAAATTCATGTCTCTGGAATAAACGCTCATCTTTTTTGCTGCCTGTTGGCAATTTTAATTTTCTTATTTGGAGCGTATACTACAAACGACGTTCTTCGTCGAAATGACAGGAAGACAGATGTTGATGGTCACGTGTATTACCAGTTTTATCGCCAACACTGTCAATTTTCTTAATCTATATTTCTGAACTATATTTTTACGTCAAATAGTGGAACAATGACACTCTATGTATGTAATTATTATATTGTATTAACATGTTGGGTAGAAAAGTAATCATGGTTATACCATATGCCGAAATAAAACATAAGAAAATACAGAAAGTATATTAATAGTATTGATAAATTATGGGCTATGCCTAAATTTTTTTTTTTTATATATTAATGATTATGATTATTATTATATTCAACAACAACATCGCCCAGGGTGCGTACTATCGATTTGCATTTTTTTATCTTTTTGTTACAGCGCCAAACTACAACCTCGAGTTTATTCTGATAGTCCCTGTTGAATTTATGCCCTTGATATAGTAATACGACATTTCCCCGAAGAGAATCCAAAAATTGGGGGCCTGTAAATAGTAAATGTATTATATTATTACATTACTATTTAAATATAATTATAATAATTAAATATCTCTTAATTTATGATTAAACACATGTTCATTATCTCTTACACATGAAGGCCGTCAGCCACGCCCGTAGGAAAACACCCGTTGCAAGTTCATATATTTTTGTATATTACGTTTAGGAAAAAAACCTTTTTTCATAAACTCCAAGATTTTATTAAAAAAAGGTTTTTTTTCCTGGGAAGTCAGCACAGGTTGAACGAGTAAGCACGAGGAAAGAATATAAAAAAAAAAACAATTTATTTCCTTTTATATGCATTACTGAGACAACATTTATTACCTAATCACAACATTTTATGATTATTATTTTACGTAAAAATATATATTAATTCAGAAATAAATTACATAGAAAAAAAATATATGTATTAGATCATCCGTTACTTTGTTCTTTTAAACATTTGCATGCTTCATACCATGCTTTATATAAATATACTTCAAAAAAGGTAATTAATAAATTACAAAATAAATATTACAAGTTAGCCAAACAACGCCACCGCATACTTATCAATAAACTCAAGTAAATTAAGCTCCAAAAACAAAACATTGCTTAAGTACGTATACTTATCAAAGATAGACCACACTGATGCAGTTTCGTTTGACGCGTGCCCATTAGACAGAGAATGGCCAGAGCCCTGTACTGAAAGACTATTCTCGCGCTTAAAAAAACGTTCGAATTTAAATTTTAATATCATCTCGGTGACAAGAAATGTCAAAAGATTGACAAAATGTGGGGAAATTGGAAGAAATAAGTAGATTGGAAGGCCAATTCTACTAATTATTAAGCAACATTCACATCTCAGTCGCACGTCAAAAAAGCCTCAATTTCTATAAATTTTTGACAGATTGCAAATGTCATAATGCGAACGTTGCTTAAAAATTTTGTAGAATTGACACCATAATTGGAACACGTCACAGGCTTGCAGGAGATGAGTTTGCACATAGACAATAGACATTAAAAAAGTGATAAAGAACAGGTATTGGCCGCACATTCGGTTTGCCTTTATTCGTACATAGTTTTCGACTTGGAGAGGGTTTAGTCTATTCTTTATATCTATGGTGGACACTCACGTAACAGTGCAACGAACACTTAGTTATTTATTTTCTGCAAGATGTACTTTTTTCCTTAATTTTTCCAGTTTCAACTTTTGTTTACTAATGATAGCGTGATTGTGATCTGTGAACTGTATGACACTGTTCAAGTATGTGACGACAACTGCCCTGCAGCCACTGTTCCTCTTGACACATCTCCATGACGCCCGTCCTTCCCTCTCGTGGCTTTTATTGTAACGTTGGTCGAGGAATACCAGAGTCTTGTTGCCGTACCGATTGTCCACATAATATATGTCTAGAAAAAAAAACTTAAAATGTAGAATATGTAAAGAAAGGTAGCCAACACTGGTGTAGTTTATGTTCAGGAATTTAAAAAGAATAAGAAAATACCGGCCAAGCGCGAGTCGGCCTCACACACGAAGGGTTCCGTACCATAAACCGAATAAACAAGTTTCTTGTATGGGAGCCCGCTTAATTTTTTTATCTAATTTAAGTTTTATTATTTGTCGTTATAGCGGCAATAGAAATTAATACACACTCTGAAAATTTCAACTGTCTACCTATTACGGTTCATGAGATGCAGCCCGCTGACAGACCGACGGACAGACAGCGGCGGATTATTAATATGGTTCCGTTGATTAGCCTTCGGGTACGGAACCCTAAACGTGGAACTACTTAGTTCGTGCTGTATAAAAAAAACATTAAAATAATTATATACATGCTCGATCTCTTGAAAGTTCCTTGAAAACATAAATAGAAAGTTTAAAACTAGGGTTGTAGAGCAGATACAAAATCAGTAGGTAGGTTATTCAATACGATTTGTTTAATATACATAGAATAGAGCCACAACATGCTGCCTGGAGCGTAAACATCAATAAATACACTAAAGCTACGACTAGATATTTCATAGAATCATCACGATCATTACAAGTAGACAAATGCCAAACATAATAACCTAATAATAAATAGTAAAATGCAATTACATTCTAACACAATTAATTTTCACATTATATTGAGATCACTCGGAATCAAAAGTCCTATAAAATAGACACACACATAGATGCCTCGTTTACATAACTACATACAGTACATTACAGTACAGTACATACATACATTGTCAATATTAATACATTACATACTTATCCCAGGTATTGAATAAATAGGAGCAATAATACTAATAGGCGCATCACCAAAAGACGTAGTATAAAATTAAATTAATTTATAAAAAATAAAATGCATAATAAAAAGGAACGATAAATTATTTTTTATAAAAATAAAATGCATAATAAACTGGAGCAAATACTTATAGGCGCATCGCAAAAAGAAGTTGTGTAAAATTAAATTAATTTATATAAAAATAAAATGCATTTCATAGGTTACAGTTTTTGACTAATATTTGTTAAGGAATTATATTATTTATCCAGATTTTACTGGCCCATATTTTCTTTATATAAAAAATCACACCAATGTCTACTGAGATCACTAAACTATTACCTATATATATATCTCACTACGGTTTAATTAATCTAGGTTAGATACAATTTCCACATTTACAAAGGTACCTACTTAGATGCTGCTTGGAAGAGACAATTATTTGGCTCGTGAATAAAAATCCAAGCAATAGTATGATAATAAAATCAATGAGAGCAATAAATATTATTAGTAAGACTGATAATTATAACTAATGAGAGCGATAATTATAATTGCGAGATCGATAATAATGACATTGCAACTTTAATGGTTATGAAAATTCTTGAACTGTAGAAGTTCATTCTTCGCAGTAATGACAGACGCTTTGCACCCTTTCATTGCACACTTCCAGAAGGTCTTTTCTTTTAATTCCTTGTGCCTGTTGTATCTGACGTCACCTAACACAAGGACGCTTTGTCGTCCAGATTTTATGAAGAAATGATGCTTTTCTGTAAGGGAAATATATGACAATTAATATCATTACGTTTGCTTAGGTCTTCAGCTATGTATAAAAGTGATTAAAGTATAGTTTAAAGTAGCTTTTATTGATCAACATCTATATTTCTTCTTTAGCAGTTAAAATGAGTTTAGCGAGAAATTTAGAAAAAAAAACATATTTCATACATAAATTTATTTAATATATATAATACAACCACCACCATAACACAAACAATTATATAAAAAATGCACAAAAAAGAAGAACCAAGAAAAATAAATACATGATTGCTCATTTCCAAAAAATAATGCATAACTATTTAATTTGATTTGAAATATTTTCAGTCAAGTATTTTCCATAACAGATTTAGGTAAAAATAAAACATTTTGTATTTCAAGTGAGATTCCACATTTCCTCAAAACAATGATCTTCATAATAATTTTGTTGTTTGTATTTATATTTTAAAATCTTACAATATTTAACTTAAAACTAAACACATAATTTTGTCTTATATTCACCATCGCCCAAACGATAGTAAGTACATAATTGTTTATTTTGGAAGTTACTCCTAAATCCCAATTTGTTTATATCAAACTCTAGGTAGAGAAATTTTAGAAAAAAACAAAACAGATGTTACCAATTTAAAAGCCTTCCTTGATCCGTCTTTGAAAAACCGAATAAGATAATATAAAATTTGATCATGGCGGAACGAATTAAACTAAGACTAAGATTTTAAGCTCGCGTCTGTAAAATAAGCTATCCTATTGTATTTGTTTGTTTTGATGTGTACAATAAAGAATAATATAAACATCTCAGTTCAAATGATGCAATTGCAAGTTGGCCTTACAGCCTAGATAAAGTGATTAACAAAAATGAAAACGCACAATAGAAATCTGTGTTGAAAAAAATTGATAATTTCTTCCAAAAACCCGGTGAACGGTAAGTGAACTACTCATGATTATGTGCATCAGCTCTCTTCACAATATCCCGATAGATGGTGGTGACAGCAGCCCTGCAGCCAAGGGTCTTGCGCTTCGCACATCTCCACTCCACTCTATGTGCTCTCTGCCTTTTCTTATGGAACTTGTGGTTGTTCACCATTAGAAAACAGCCCCGGGATGTCTTCACCACGTAATCTAAAAATATATAATACTATTACTACCAACTTCTATGACAGAACGAATTCAGGTCGAGTGTGTTTGAAATCACTTCAAAATTCAAGTAATTCTTTTCATTAGGTACTTGCGGGTCAGTGAAAAAGTAGGTAAGTTAAAGGACCCAGCGACAGGCGCGACAAGACAAAGAAGATGCGACGACTACTTTTTACAACGAATTTGTTGTAAGGTTACATTACGCCTGTGAGAGCCTTAGGTAAATGTAACGTGATCATGCAACTCAATGATTTGTGTTTTTTATTTTTCAACTGTATATTTATTCGTAAATGCTACACCAATAAGGAATACATATTTGGTTATAATAATACTTGCAAAGCGACAAAAAATCCATACACAGGCGAATGTAGAGAGTATCATATAATGAGATCTCCTATATTTTTTCTTAAACATACAATATTATAACGTTACACATTGATTAGTCGCTATATCTTAATACTAGATACAAACGTCGACACCAAAGTTCATTATCTAGACACAAGACGACACATAAATATAATACCTAAATACTTTTGCACGGTTGCGCAGTGCCAAACCGGTGTGCTTTTTATTTAGACATTTCATTTAGGTTCCGCCCACCCAGTATAAGCAAAAACTATAGGAATAAAATCATTTAATCATAGATAGACCAGATAAATAGATTAAAAGATCAATATTTGATATTTTAATTCTGTAAAGCAAGAGAAAATGCACAGGCGAATGTAGACAATACATAATAATATTATGCAATAATACCTGCCAAATTATTTCTTAAACATACAAAATTATTCCGTAAAACATTGATTTGTCGTTATATTCTAATATAATACTAGACACAAACGTTGACAATATTGGCCGTTTGTTAGACACGAGACGACTTATAATACATATTTGCACGATTGCGCAATGTAAAACAAGTGCGCTAATAATAATAATAGGTTCCTTTCTTTGGAGCCCTGACCGCCAGTAGCTTGGATTTTTTAGTATTTTTTTTGTATTTTAAAGAAATATTTAAATAAGTAAGAAATAATTGTAAAAAATGAATAAACATTTAGTATTATATGAACGATTTTTTTTTCTTAAACATACAATATTATGACGTCATACAAAAGTTTGTCGCTATATCGTAATACTACTAGAAACAAACGTCGACACTAATGCCCGTTTTCCAGACAGAATACAACAGATAAATGTAAGGCTGCGTTTCGACAAGATTTGTGTGTGGTAGCTAGGCGGTGCGGGAATGCTCCGCTAAGCCCTTTTCCACCAGAGCTGAGCTGCGGAACTGAGGCTAGCTGGGAAAATGAAGTGATTACATTGGTGAATTTTCCACTCGGGCAGCACTTAGCACTTCGCATATCTGTCTGGTGAAAAAGCAAACTAATGCCTAAAACATTTCTTCACGGTTACGCAGTGCAAAACCAACTGCACTTTGATTTAAATGTTGCGGTGTTAGTGAAAACGGACATAACATATTTAATACATACATAGTAGATAAATAACTATTTTATACATAGTGCAACTGCATTGCGAAAGCAATTCGGACAAACATATCCTGCGCCGATATTAAATTTATTTTGACCATAATCTTTTGTGCAACTTACAGATTCTAGATACATCTCAATAAAGACAATATAAAAGGAGATCATTATTTGAGTTTCAATAAGAGATAAAATCAAGAGTCACTGCCATAAAAATCAACTATTATTCTCAAAATGTCTACAAAGCTTATGAATTCTTTGAACTACTACCATATTTCATATAGTCATTATCGCTACTATGATTATGCACATCGTGATGACGAACTATTCTCTCCCTTATAGTCACAATATTAGCTTTACAGCCAAGTGAGCGTTTAGAGCATCTCCATTCAATCTTCCAGCCACGTTCCCTATCGTTCATGAATTTGTTGCCGTTGACAATCAGCATTTGTTTTCCAGACTTGCTGCGTATAATTGTTCCTTCTTGAACTTCAACATCTTCATCGTCAACTTCTTCGTTTAATTCTTCATACAATACTTTGTTTTCGTGGATTCTTTGATTTGCTTCATTTTTCTTGTTTGCTACTATAACACTAGTTTTTCCTGTTTCTTTATTTTTCTCTATTTCTCTCAATCTTTTAGCTTCTTTATTTTTTTCTATTTCTCTCATTATTTCTGTTTCTTTTATTTTTTCTAATTCCTTCTTTTTTTCTGTTTCTTTATTTTTTTCTAATTCCTTCTTTTTTTCGGCTTCTTTCATTAATTCTATTTCCATCAATTTTTTATCTTCTTCTACAATTTCTCTATACAGTGTTCTTCTTTCTGCGTTCTTTTTTTTCTTTTTTTCTAATTCCCTTTGTTTTTCTATTTCTTGCATTTTTTTGTTATTTTCCATTTCCATATTTCTTTCTATTTCTCTCATTATTGCTCTATTCTTTTCAATTGATATTTTCTTTTCGATTTCTTGCATTTTTTCCAGTTCTCGATTTTTTTTTATTTCTGCCATGATTTGTATTCCTCTCAAGGTTTCGATTTGTATTTGAGTCATGGTTTCTAGTTTCTTGTTTTCTATTATTGTAATTTTTCCCGGTTTTTCCTTTTGTGCAATATCTTTTTGTTTATCTGTAACAAAACACGATCAATTAAAATCTGCCTGGTGTCCTTTACTAAAAAGCAGAAGCAATGAGGGCAAGTGATTACTGTAATGGCTAAGATAAAAATAATTCTTTATCAGTACCTTGATATATAGGTAATAAGTAATTCAAACACAGTTTTTTTTTTATGTTTAAAACATTTCTAATTCAGAATCGTTTTGAAAAGTAATTTAAACAAACAAACAGTGGTTATGGTGCAGTAAATAATAAAAAGCAAATTTTACACAAATTCAAACAACAGTTTGATTGGAAGCTTCTAAAACAAACAATAATTAATTCTTTGTCCATACTTTTTTAAAACAGTCACGTACAGGATAATGTCACAGTTTGCGCTTATCATCATAACGCATCTTGTGTCAAATCTATCATGAGCAAGTTGTGATTTTGTTAGCATTTTAATTCTATAAATCTTGCCTGAAGCAGCTCGAATAGCGCTGGGCTTTAGTAGCAGATCTGAAAATTTATCAATTTCTAAATTTGAGAATCCTATTCGTTTTCCCTAGCCAATCGTTATCATGCTCAGCTTCGGTAAATTAGGCAAAAATTTCATTACTACCACTTGCATAATATAATGATTTAAGTTCTGCGGCACACTGCAGTCCTCTCCTCTTTACCTTATTGAATCTTAAAACTTGCTGTACGTTTTTTAAAGAACCCCGTGAATAAAAACGAGGTCAAGTATTTTCTGCTTCTACAAAAGCCTCCTTCGAATTCGAAAACATTGCCTCGAACAGCCAGTTTTTGCCAGGTCCTCGTTTTCTCTTAGATGGCACTTTATCCTGACATTCTTCTGGCTGGAGTAACTGTATAATGGTTGGTTTACTGTCAGTTATTTGACAATAAACTTGAAACGGGCAACAACTAAATGATAAATCATTTCGGCACTCTCTTCGCCGCAGAACAGGAATGGATTTGTGCAACCTACAGATTGCAAGTGTTCAGTTCAAAATTTATTACCGTGAAAAAATAAAAAAAACATTGTATAGGTTACTTTTATTGCCAAAATGATTCCACAAGCCTTCTTTACAATCTTTGAAAAACTTTAATATTTCATAAGTTAAGTTAGGTCCTTAATTCGTATTATTTTAATTGATTCGGTTGTTTCATGGAACATCCTAAAAGTAAAAGACGACTGGTAACGATGGCTTTGATACAAATTAATTGATTGGTACATGTAAAATGCCAGAAATAAATAGATTTAATTTTCAAATATATTATTGTTCTATGAAGATTATTGCTGCATCGCCTTTCAGTACAAACAAGCGGTATTCTGTTCGCCTTTTAGCTCAAATACTTTTGTATCAATCAACGCGATGGTTGACATATACATACGAAGACCTTTTCAAAGTGCTGCGGCTCACGAACATTAAGTTTAAATAAATAAATAATTTCAGCACATTATTGAATTTTTCATTTCATAAATAAATAGGTAATTAAAAGAAATGGTAAATAAAACCTCCACAAGTTCCAACGTCTCAAACTATACAATCAGCTATACCTGACTGGTTAATATTTTTCAGGACTAATATCGTCTCAGTTCGTGCCGGCACGAAAGAAAACATTGCCGTGTCTACCAACTTCGTTGATCAGTCGACTGAAGATGATTCACACATGATTATGATCCTCTCGTTGTCTGATGATGATATTGTTGATGGTCATCACGAACGCCTGACAACCGCTGTTCTTCTTCACGCACCGCCACCTGGTCTTTGGACCCTCGTTCTGATGAACAGTATACCTATTAAACCCGATGTATAAGCAACGCTTGCCGTACGTTGTTGTCCCGAAAAACGCTGTAATTACAAATTATTTGGTTATTGAAACAAATAAAAACAATTGGATTGTGAAAACAAATGAAATTCCGCTTTATGCTGTTGAGTGCTGTAAATTAAAACACATGTTTTAAAAAACAATTTTTTTTATAAAAAATATTTTATTACATACCGTGCCAAACGTGTTTAACTTTTCAATGGATAAAATATATAAATTTGATGAAAATATTAATCGTGATTGTGATTGTTTACTATGCTCACAATAGTGTTATCCAAAGTGACCACGTGTGCGGGACAGTTTATTATTTTCTTGACACACCTCCAGGTGACCCTCCTGCCCTTCCTGTCATTCCGCATGTTGTATCGGTGCCTGCCGACCATGATCACAGGTTTGCCTTTTTTACTTGTTACAAAGCATGCACCTTAAAACAAAAAATCTGTTCACTTATTTCAATTTAATAGGCTTATATTGCAAAGCTGTTTGTACAATAAAACGTCCTTTTCAACAAAACACTGATATATTTTAAAATTTAGAAAAAGATACCTCAAATACATGAAGGTAATTAAGTACAAAGATTAACAATAAATAATTTAAAAACGAATTATATTTACACACGAAAACAAATACTTTTTACAAATCCTTGAAAAAATCTTATGTAGACTTAAACTTCATAAGCTTCTGAAACTTAAGTCATGACTCAATGATTGTGTTCACCCCTTATGTTTAAAACGGTATTATTCATAGAAATGAGGGTCACTTTGCAACCGTCAGGTCGGTTCTTACAAATCCAGTACTCTTTGCAACCTTGTATTTTATTTCTGTAGAACCCCTTACCATCATGTACGAGAGAAAATCCACCACGCTTAGTTATTACGAAACTAAGAGGAATTCCTGAAAAATAAAAGATAATTTAAAACACATAAATATACATGAGAATTAGACGATCATTTATTAAATGGTGCAGAGACGTGAACCTAGTTTAAACACATTTGAATGAAGTAAATTTAGAAAAAAAATATTAAGCAATCTGAATCAAACTTCAACGAACGGATAGGCTCATCTATAAAACACTGACCTTAAACATAAAAAATAAATTTCACCTGCCAAATGTGAAAACAATAAATTCTAATAAAATAAGAGTTGCTTTATGATTATCTCTGCTGATTCGAAATAATCTTGAAATATTGCAAATATATAGGGACAGACAGATACAACAGAACACCAACTGCTACGATCCATAAATAAACTTATGTTGAAAATAATCTTAGCTTATTAATAAAGCTCGTGGCTAAAGCAGCGCTTCCCAAGGTTTGTCTGTGTGTGGTTGACCATCTTAACATACCGAGCTTCCTGCGTGCTTCGGAAAGCACGTTAAGCCGTTGGTCCCGGCTGTCATTTGTAGATCTTTGGCAGTCGTTAAGGATGGTCAGAAGCCAGTAAATCTGACTCTAGTCTTGCCAAGAACTACTGTGTTACCCAGTGAATGGGTTGTGGAGGTCTGGTAGGCAGCCGCTCCACGTAAAATACTGGTATTCAGCTGAATTCGGAATGACTGGAAGCCGACCCCAATATATTTGGGAAAAGGCTAGGCAGATGATGAATGTTCGCTTATTAAAACAAAAGATATAAAAACTATAAGATTATATTATAGCAATGAGGATATTGGTATTAAATAAAACTCAGAAATTTATTTTATAAAAAAAAAATGTAATTCATTGATTTAACAATATACATTTGAATATAGAGCGGTTTTCGGAAACAACAATATGACAAGTCACTTGAACTTTTATCTAATTATTCTAACTAAGTAGTCACCTACGATATTATACTGTATATTAAGCACTAGAAGATTAACTCTGGCATTCTTAAAACACATAAAAAAAGACTTTGAAGAAAACTTTATACTATCTATCAGTCGCACACCAAATTCAGGTGTTTTGGTAACTAAACTATTTGTTTAACATCTAAAAAGAAACAAAAGATGTTTATATTTGCTAATATAAGGCGTGCCTATGTGAATGTTACTGGTGGGAACAAAGTCTATCGTATTTAGCTTGATTCAATTAAGTTTGAGAAAGTTCAACCTGTTTGAGGTCAAATATAAGGTTCTATTATTTGATATATTCATATCAGTATGTCGGTAATTTATTTTAAATCCATTTAAAAAAATACCTTTTTTACATTTTATTTTTATAGTCACCTATTTGACGACTATCTGTCCTAATGATAAGCAATTATGTTGTTAAAAATAATGATAACAATAAAATATTCAAAAAAAACATATGAAAATATAATTCATAAATAATTGTACGTAGTAACAATAGAATAAAGAAAAATAAAGAACAAAAAAATAACGGCGCTGTACCAATTTCATTACTGGAAATACATAATTATGAATGAGTCCGTAAATGGCGAGAAAACAAACATACAAACAAACAAAATCTTATTAGGCTGCCTCTTGCCCGTTTGTCCTCCGCAACCGATAACGAGAAACGAAATATCGAGTGGGTTCGATATGTTGTTCATGCATTATAGGGGGGTCTTTTTTTTTAGTATGGGAAATCATTAAACTCCAGTGTCTGATTCTTACTGTCCCTAGCGGTCCCCGTCCATTTTGCTGACGTCTCTTTGAAGCGCGCTTGGAACATAACGCGCCGTGGACCCGGGCCTGGTTCTTATCGGAAGGCGACGAGACGGCGACGTGACCCGCGCCTACGGTGGCCGGGAATCGCCCTGCGACTCCCAACGCCTTCCTCCTCCTCCTTCGCCAGCATCACTACTTCGCAGAAGGAGGTGACTGCTTCCTATGCCTCCTCGTCCCGAACCATGGATTGAACCAGGGCCGGACATGAGAAGTCACGGCCGCCCGATCGCCTCGACGAGATTATAGTGGGTCAACACTATACAGACTTTTGGCTGTACATGCTTTGAACCGTGAATTAAAAAAAGACTATCACACCGACATTTGTCTGCTTTGCTTTGTTGCGCAGACAAAATTTAATTGAAGTTTATGGAAGTCTGTATCGTCCACTGGGACGCGAGCCGGCCGCCATCAATGTATGGGCCCGCCATAGACCGACCTGCCATCGTTATAAGATGCGGTGGATAAACGGCCAAGTCTCCAATATGTCTCCTAATCGTGAATATCAGTGGTGACTATGTTCGCCCTTAATTTTGATGATATTCAGTCCATACGTATGAACGGTAACTCGGCAGCCGTGGGCCTTTCTCCTGCACACCCAGTAAGAATGCTCTCCCGACGTCTTGTTTCTGAAGAATGCTTCATTTTCTATCAAAAGCTTCAGACCTCCTCGGGGTGTTGGTATTAGTACATGATCTAGAAATAAATAAATCTAGTATTACCTGTTAGTACTGGTTACTAGGTGCACCTTTTTTCAAAAAAGATCAATAGTTCTAGATCTATTTTCTTTTTGATAAAACTTTAATTCATGTTGGTAATGAATAGTACCTTACAATCCTTAAATATAATTCATATTATACTGCTATATACCAGCACAAGTAGTAAAAAAATCAGTAAGTACTCATTAATTGTTTTTATTTAATCATCATCATCATATCAGCCGAAAGACGTCCAGTTGGACATAGGGACAAGTGTCGCCTCAACAACCGGT
Organism: Mamestra configurata; assembly: GCA_002192655.3. Lineage (NCBI taxonomy): Eukaryota > Metazoa > Arthropoda > Insecta > Lepidoptera > Noctuidae > Mamestra > Mamestra configurata. Next base: position 400,816 of record NDFZ01005302.1, read on the forward strand.
CCTGTGCATCTCGCATCCATCGGCTACCCGCGACCCTCACCAGATCATCGGTCCACCTAGTGGGAGGCCTTCCAACGCTGCGTCTTCCGTCTTCCTTTATTTAATGTTTCAATTCAATTAAATAGTAATGGAATAACAAACTGTGGTTCAAAAAGTAACATAATAAATAAATATTTATCCATATACACAACGCTTAACCAGATTTAAGTAAAAAAACGTTTTTCGCTACTTTGTCACTTTGAATAGAGTATCGCGTACACTTAATTATACTAAATCTTGAGATTTCAACAACATCTTCACATAAATACTTCAACTTCTATCGTCTTTATTAAATACAATTTCTTTTTCGCGACGCTGGCACGACAGAAAATTTGATTTCAAAGCTTCTTCAACGATTTGAAAGCTTCGGGACGGCATCGTCGGTGACAGCGCGAAGGTTACATGGCTGCATGTTTTGAGCCACGGAGGGCCAGGACAAGAGAGGAGTGCATCATCAATCGTGATGAGAATATTCTCTCTTAACCTTGGTAACATTGGTGCCATTGGTAAATACAGTCACTTTGCAACCGTAAACCTTCCGGCGACACAGCCAGTAGGCACTGTCTCCCCATGTCTTGTTTCTGATAAACACAGAATTGTCCATCAACAGTTCCATGGCTCCTCTAGCAGTAGGTATCATAAGAACATCTGAAATTTGGTAAAGTAATACAGATTTGAGTGTAAAACGACGACGAAACGACTGAAAGGCAGTAGAATTACCGAATTAAGATAATGTTGTGTGGGTTATATAAAACTCAATACAACTGTCAAGAATATTTTTCTATTTCCTGTCAGATATATTATTTAACAAACAGTTGTGGTACGGCACATAATCAGGCTTATTCATAAAAAAACTTTAAACAGTATTTAAGCTAAGTAATGGTTAAAAAGTTGTTATGAATTTAGCTAATTAACAGGAATCATGATTTAGCAACTTATTTTTTCTTAGTCATAATGCCAGCAGGTATGTCTTACCGCCAATTTCTGAATTTAGAATTTGATGATGAGAGGTTGTCATAATACAGTATAAAAGTTGACCCTTTTGCCTGTTTCTCAATTCAGAAACCGGGTAGAGTAATTTAAAAAATCCTATTCTAGGACAGGTACACTGGTACATGCTCAGGTTTATCAGCACCACAATTTTATTAGAGTTCAGTAAAAGAACGTGTCAGTTATGGTTATGACGATTCTTAATATCAATGACCTCTTGATCCATAGTCACGATGAAAGCTGGACAGAGCAATCGACGTTTCTTGACACATCGCCAGCTTGCGCGGCGACCGGCTCTGTCTGACCGCATGTTGTATCTATAGCCGCCTAGTTCTATGACCGGCTTGCCGAACTTCGATTTCAAGAACACGGGGAGTAGTTCGGAATCGTCATCTAGAACATAAAGTGATAAGAACTTAAATGTATCTTTTTGCGCAGTAAACATGCGCGGAAAAATAAAAGAGGTTCCCCAGTTTCACAACATAAAAAAACTGTTTTTACCCAGATTGTTTTTATTTATTTTTCAAATTATATTTATTTATTATACCGCCACCACTAAATAGCACCAGACCGTGTAAAAAAAGAGTAACTTAAAACTTAACTATATTTGGCGCCTCATCCAGATAAATTTGCAATAAAAGACATAGGGCCTTTCCTTTATACCCGAATTTCAATTTCAAAAAGAATTTCAAAAAATGTAGATCACCACCTACATTTTTTGATGGCCGTTATTGCTAGTTTATTTGACGCGATACATAACTAACTAACTTAAATTTTATAATTGACCCCAAAGATTTATACGATATACCTTCAATTTAATAAATAATTTATTTTCTAAACAAATACTTGAATATTAGTTTAACAATAACTAGCTGTGATTGCGTTTCAGCAACTATATTAATAATAAACATTTATTAAACCTCAACAATCATTCATTCAAGTTAAGCTGAGAGCCAGCACTTTTGGGCGTCATTTTTACATATTAAAGATAGTCAGTCCCCCAAAAACCCACCCGTCACCACTAATTCTAAGTGTTGGCTGGGAAGAAAAAGTTACGCAACAAACTCCCCAGCAACAGGTCTGTTTGTTAAATTGAAAAAACTTTAACAGTTTATACAATAATGTACAAAGTAATCTTATATTAAAAAAATAATATACGAGTTTCATAAAACACATTAAGATGAGTAGACACGTAAATAAAAAAAATATATAAAAAACAATTCAACTAATACGGTCAAAAAAAATTAAGAGCTAATATGAAGTCATATAACCAGTCATAAGCTTATAATGGATAAATAACGTTATAACATTCTCTATTGATGTTATATTTTTAGAAATAAATTTATTATTATTATTATATTCTCTTGCATTCAACACAGCGACCGAGATCATTTTGACAAATATTTTCTCTAATATATTAATATACCAACAAATATTTAAGCTTCTTTACTGAAAAACATTAATGGTTATGATCATTTTTTAGCTTTATTAGCTTATTCTCAAGGGTAATAGCTGAAGCTTTACACGTTCTTTTTTTGATGCAAACCCAGCTAATTGCCCCTGCCCTACTATAACTTCTTTTATAGTAACGATAACATCCCATCTCCATCACAGGATTTCCTAAACTGGTCGTTGAGAAAACAGGCTCCATGTGTTCTGAAAAAATTAAACGAAAAAACGGATAACATTAAGATAAAATTAGAAATGATGATTTATTAAATTTTTGCTCCAACCTGCATTGTATAAACTCTTAAAAAAGCTAAAAAAACTTTCCAATTATTCAAAAACACTATATTAATGTGTAACTTATATTATTTCAAGTTTTCTTATGACGCCAAAACGAAATAAGATAAAACTACAGTATTAGTAATAATTTTATTTCATTTTTTTAAACACAATTACGTGAATAAGAATGTATTATTATCTAGCTAACTGTACGGAGCAACAACTATTCATTTAAAACATTAATTAAAATTAAAAAAAAATATTAAGCAAATTTTATAGAGTATATAAAACAAAGAAATACAAGCATTGGAAGACATCCACCGAAGGTTTCTTTTTCGTTACCGCTCTTTATTTAATAATTTCGATAAAGATTTCTTCAGTATATCATAATCTATCTTGAGGTTAAAAAAAATCCCTTATTGGCCTTCACTTACTTCACTTACTATTAATGATAAAAAAATGTAAATATAATTTTATAACTCTCGTCATGCATTTGTTTACAACATCATTATTGATGATTGTGCACTCCATTCATTCTGATGATGACACCTTCAACAGTCATCAGGGATGCTGTGCATCTAAGAGTTCTCTTCTTGACACAGGACCATCGGATCTTCCTACCAATGGCGCGTTCCTTGTTAAATCTAAAATGGCCGACCAGGATGACTGGATTCCCCCTTAAAGATTTCCCGAATCGAGGTTCTGAAATTTCAAGAAAATTTTGGGTTCTAGTGAGTAAGTTACATTGTAGATCTTATAAGGCTTACCATGCTTAACTTAAACTTGAGCTTACCTTCACGGTGTTTTTTTGGAGGCATCATTTGTATTTTTTTTTTGTACATATCAAACCATTTTCTTGCAGCTTACGAATTATTTGCAAAAAAAAAACCTTGCTTTCAGGTATTTTGACAGCACGTTCCTTTTATGGTATTGAATCAAAAACTTCTTCTTCACAAGAATCCTCGAAGCAAATAATCTTCACAAGATATAATTCGCGGAAAAAGGCTTTTTTTCTACTTCCCTAATGAAATAGCATATATTTTTATATATCTTTATTCTTCAATAACACACAACAATAACAATAAATTGATATAACATCAAAACTTTTTGTTAAAAATCACAACAGAAATGCATTGTTTAACAATAAAATTAATGCACATAGCACACTCACAACAACTAATTAGAGATTCAATGACTAGCTTAATAAGTATAATTTAATAAGTATTATTAATTCATAGGAAAAATGCACTTCGTTTACTAACAGCAATTGCTTAATGACTGCTCTTAAATTGTTTACATTTTTGCAGTACATGTTAATGTTAACACACATTATAAAATTTACCAAAAAAATATGCACTTCCTGAGGCTAGAGTAAGCGTCATTCTATCAGCACAACATGACACTTCGGTAGCGATAAAACCTAGCAATCGTAGTTGCTGGTAAAATTTTATACTTCGACTAAAGTTTCTGGTCTCAATAATTCTTATGCGTATGTTTCTTGACGCTGATCTCTATCGGATGACCATTGAACGTGACAATGGAAGCTGGGCATCTCAAGGATTTGCGTCTGCTGCAAACCCACCAGGTTCTGTCTCCAGATATGGTACTCTTTGAGTATCGGTACCCATGGAACCATAAGTATGAGTTCCCGCCACAATCTTGCATGACAACGCTATCAGCTGCAGAAAAAAAGGATTATTTTTATACTTTTCTTGTTTGAAAATTGGGGACGTTCTTCATTTGTTTCTGTCGCGAAGTTATTTCTTTATTATTATTCATAGGCTTTTGATCACTATCGCTTATGAACCTGATGGTAAGCAATGATATGGTCGACGACGGAGCACGATTTTCAATTACTATCGCTTTCAATGAATTTGAATTTGGGAATACCTTTAAAATCATACTATTTAAAAGAAACCTCAAGCGAAATAAGAAGATAATAAGAGGCAATGGATGTATTTATAAGGCGTAAACATATGTTTTTATAAATTGTATAAGTAATGATTTATACAATTTATATATATATATATATTGTATAAGATTACCGCAGAAGATTACGTAAACAAAATTATCTTGATCGATTAAAATGTCAATGTGTATGCCCGTTCTTCCTCAAAAATGTCTCGCCGATAGAGACACCGGATCCCGAGCAATTCTCCGAGTCTCTCTTAGTGCAGATCCACCAAACTTTCATATTTCTCGTTTTGTTCTTTCGGTAACGGTAGCCATCGCAATCAAGATACGTTCTACCAAGCTCTGTAGTTACGTAAATCGCCTCTGAAAACATTTAAAAGATAGATATGAGCAGATGAGCTTAACAAAAGATTTTATTTTTGCGGTAAAATCATCGTTGGTAGTCGACATAAGAGAATTATGAAAGATTTATGACATTACTTACCACTTAAAACACTTAATTTTAATGTGAATGACCAGTTTTCTTTATAAATAATCCTTTATACGAAACTCCGGAACCAGAGCATTTCTTGGAGTGCCTATTAATGCAAATCCAGTACACTCTTCCACCAGAAGAGTCCTTGTTTCTTCTGTACGAGTAGCCATCGCAATGTAGGTGGATTTTGGATTTATGTTCCGTCAAGTACACGCCTGTAAAAATAACGAAGTGACAGAAATGCTATAGTAAATTTTACTGACGATATTTTATTTTTCGGGAAGGATGCAAAAAACAAAAAATTATGTTTAGTTTTAACAGTTTATTAGATTTAAACAACGGCTTGCACGTTTCAAAGAATCAATTTAATTTATTGTAAACCAACTAGGAACCCTAAAAACATCTCTGGCAGTTTAGACATCGAAGTCCTCCTTTGTTCAGTGCTTTTACTTCTTCATAAAGTTAAAATAAATATAAAAACTGAGAAAGACTAGCACCAAAGAAACCGCAACCTCGCCTTAAGCCCGAGTTCATCTACATTAACTACTTGTAACTAACATTCTGAAAAAACTGACTTCCTTCCTTTTGCAGGTCTGCTGGAAGAAGCAGAACGCTTATTTCTACTAATAGTTATAATGCTTTACCTGTACTGTTTCACTGTGTGTACATAAATTGTAAAATAAATAAACCGATGTTCTATTGATCGTAGTGAAAATTTCATCATTAATCGAATGCAAAACATGTGCTATCCGCATAGCTTCACCTTTATCTCGCAAAATACACAGTCGAGTATCTTAAACCAATGATGTTAAAATCGTGGCTTATTATTTATAACCAGGGTACGGGTATTCTCTGGAAGTACTGATCCGATTACAAAAAATCTTCCGCTAAAAAAAGCTGCTCAATCACTGATTGTTATAGTTTCCTTTCTATCCCTAACAAATGCTCCTTTTTCTGTATGATAGATATCAGGAACGTAGCCACGGTAGAGATTAAGCAGGCAATAACTGCCAATCTTTTCAATGCGTGTGCGCAGATTTTTTATAAACCTGTCCTTGATGAGAGACGACGGAGCCACAGCAAGTCTTGGCGGCCCTCTGGGTGCATATCCACCACACCTTATGACCGGACCGGTTGTTTACCCTGTACTTGTAACCTTCACAATATAAGTACGATCTACCGTTCTCCTCCACATATGTTGCTGCAAAAATACATTAAGCGTTTGATAGAAATAGGTAATACCAATCTTTTCAAAATAAAATTGCCATAATATTAACAGATAGACTTTTGCAGTGCTAAAATCAGAGATTTACCGTAATGACTTTGGGTTGTCTGAAAACAAAGCATCTCTTTGTTTTTTTTTTTGTTTTACTAGAAACATGTACATTTTATATTTAAATATTAATCTGACTACATATATACAATTTAAATTAAAATAAAACTCCTAACTAAAATATGGCATCACAAAATTCTTCGCCATCGCTGTCGACTGGAAGTGAGCCCAAAAGACTTGCTTTGGGTCACGCGAAGTGTCAACTAAGCGTTTAGAAAGTTCTTTAAATAACGCATGAGTACTCGGAATATTTTTTGCAGGAAACAGGTGATATTTTTACAATATAACATTTAAACGGTTGTCTATTGTTTACCCGAAGATTATATACCATAATCATCATATTCCCGAATTTCAATAACCCGAATTTATTTGCCCGAATGTTTTGTTTGCCCTAAAAGACATATGACATACTGTTAATTGCCCGAAACTTAGATACTATAAGATACGAGTGCCATACGTATTGTTTTTCATATTTTTAAGTGCCATAATAATTATCAGACATAATATTTAAACGCCATAATGATTATTAGATTTAACATTTAAATGCCATAATAATTATTAGACAAATATTTAAACGCCGTAATAATCATTATACATAATATTTAAGCGCCATAATAAATTGTTAGCCAAACCTTAAAATATTCTATGCCTTCTTATGAATAGAATATTTCATATATACCTTTCGGTTACTAAGCGGACTGTTGCTTTACCACCAGGGTGACTCAGACCATGAAGGGTATTGAATGCCTGTTTGCGAAACCGTTTGGTGAGAAATGGGCGTGTCCCCGATGCTATGTCGCAGTACACCTCCACTCCTGCTTCTGGCAGTCTGATTTTCTTCAGTTTCAAACTGGAGCCATTATGTATGAGGTCTTTGAGTTCCGCATCGGTTTCCTGTTCGCTGGCCAGGGACTGGTAATCTATGGGCAAATTGATTTCGTTAATACGTGACAACGTATCTGCTACCACGTTGTCTTTGCCAGCCACGAACTTTATATCTGTTGTGTACTGGCTTATATAATCGAAATATCTGAACTGACGTGGGGAACAGTTTTGACGAGGTTTGCTAAATGCAAATGTCAGTGGTTTGTGATCGGTCAAAACTGTGAATGTTCTCGCTTCAACCATGAATTTGAAATATCGTATTGCTTCGTATATAGCCAGAAGCTCGCGATCATATGGGCTGTACTTCGTCTGGGCAGGGCTCAGTTTCCTGGAGAAAAATGCCAAGGGTTGCCATTCTTTACCCTGCTTTTTGCTGTAGCACAGCTCCGATTGCCGTATTTGAGGCGTCTGTCTGTACAGCCAGTTCTGCCGTTGGGTCTGGATGAACTAGCAGTGTGGCCTCTGATAGACTTTGTTTACATCTGTTGAAAGCCTCCAGGTGCTCCGGTGTCATTTCTATTGGCTGTGATCCCTTAATTTTGAGGCCTGTTAAAAATTTGTTTAAGGGTGCCTGTATTGAAGCTGCTGCTGGTAGGAATTTCCGATAAAAGTTTATCATTCCGAGGAATCTTCTAAGGTCCTTGATGTTTTTGGGGACCGGGAAGTCCTGGATGGCCTGGACTTTTGTGTTTAGAGGCTTGATTCCAGCTGCTGAAACCTCGTGGCCCAGGAAATTCACTTTTGCTTGCCCGAATGTGCATTTGCTTGTGTTAATCAGCACTCCATACTCTGACAACCTTTCAAAGAGTTGCCTGAGGTGCTGTTGATGCTGGTCAACGCTTTTGGAGCTGTAGCGTTGCTACTGGAGATTAAAATGTCATCCAGGTAAGTATAACAGAAGTCTAAACCTCGAAGTACCTCGTCCATAAACCGCTGAAACGTTTGTGCAGCGTTGCGAAGTCCGAACGTCATGAACGGGAACTCGAAAAACCCAAAGGGTGTCGTTATGGCGGTTTTGGGGATGTCTTCTTCTGCGACTGGTATTTGATTGTAAGCTTTAACCAAGTCGACAGTGGAGTAGATTGTACTCCCAACCAGCTGATGCACGAAGTCTTGTACATGCCGAACTGGGTAACGGTCTGGGATCGTGCGTGCATTCAAAGATCTGTAGTCTCCGCACGGTCTCCAGCCGTCGTTCTTTTTGCGTGCTAGATGAAGGGGCGACGACCAAGCGCTCTCGGATCTGCTCACTGTTCCTTGCTGTAGCATTTCCTCAAACTCTTGTTTGGCTATTTTCAGCCGCGTAGGGTCAAGGCGGCGAAGGCGACTGTATATGGGTGGGCCTGGCGTAGTGCGTATATGGTGCACTGTGCTGTGCTTTGTGACGCCAGGTCTACCAGCTGGTCGTGTGAGATCTGGATATTCTCTCAACAGCTGTTGGAAGTCTGTGCCTTCTGTGGTTGTGCGGACTGAAGATATCGCCTCGGTTGGTTTTTGAAATGTCGCAGCGACTGTTAGTGCAGTGATATTGTCGATTAACCGTTGGTTGCGGCAGTCAACAAGTAGGTTGTAGTAACCTAAGAAGTCGATGCCGATTATAGGCTTTGTAACGTCCGCTACTATGAACTGCCATATGAAAGCTCGACGAAGACCCAGATCCAGAGTGAGTGGCAGGTAACCGTAAGTGGATATTATTGATCCGTTTGCTGCGAACAACTCATATTTGGTCTTGCAGCGTGGCTCCCGAACAGCGGATCGCGGGAATACGCACAGGTCTGAACCCGTATCTACAAGATACTGTATTTTCGTCTTGTGATCCGTGATGAACAGGCGGCTTGTAATGGCTAGGCAGTCTTGTACCGCCACTAATGGCTGCCTTGGGAGTTTACCGGCTGCTTGCTGTAGTTGCATGGCTGCGTACATTTTCGCGCCCTATCACCAAACCGGTAATGGTACCAGCACAGCGGGTGATCTGGGGGTCTGGAACTGGAACGAGAGCGGGAACGATGTGGTGAACTATGTCTCGATCTTCGTGATTGCGAACGACGACGACTGTGCAGCTCCATGCTCATGGTCTCCAACCTTCGGCTTAACTCTGCTATGTATTTTGTGTATCAGTCGTTACTGGCGGGCGAGTACTGGTACTTGCTACTTGCCCAGTTACTGGCACAATATCATTAATGCGATCCGCCAATTCGGCCACGTCTTCCAAGGACATGGTTGACTGCGACGCGACAATGGTTTGCAGGTTGGTGGGAAGCCGACTTGACCAGATTGTCCTGATGAATTCTGCTGGGACTGTCGGTCCGGCCAAGTGTTGTAAGTGGCGCAGGAACTGCGACGGTTTTCTGTCACCGAGTTCTTCGTGCATCATTAACTGTTTAATTTTACGCTCCTGTGACGCAGATAGCCTCTTGATTAATTCTGCCTTCAATTTCTCGTATTTTCCTGTTGCTGGTGGAGTAACGACCAGATCTCTGACCTCCGCAGTGTGTTGGGGTTCCAGCTGCGACAGGACGAAGTAGAATTTGGTTGTGTCCGTCGTCATGCTCGATAACGCGAACTGTCCTTCCAATTGGGCGAACCACAGTATCGGGTCATCAGGGTTGAACGTCGGCGTCCTTACTCCAACTCGATAAGCTTCCTGGAATACGTCCCTCTCTTTGCTTGGCTCCTTCTTCGCAGTACTTGGCTCCAACTCCTCCTTACTAGGCTCCATCCTCTCCTCTTGACAACGGAATCGGGGTCACCAATGAAGTGGGTATGTGTGTGCGATGAATTACGCTATTCCGGCCCACTTACTGTGCGAGCACTAGCAAGTAGTTAGACAGGCAGGTAGGTACTTGATGGTTGCGAAAGAGTTAAATGATAAATGCAATAAGCCAATACGAGTATTATATTACAGCTTAACAAATAAGCAACAAAGCAGGTGAACAAAAACAGAAAGGATAATGAATGTCGATACAATTAGGACACAGTATTTATAGTAGCCGGTAAACAAATTACGTCACCGTTAGGAACGGTCTCAATGCGAGCGTCATCATCCTAGACAAAAGGATCGCAAGCGCCGTGTGTGCGCTTCACTACGCACACATATTTAAATCCTTATCTCTGAGGCGGAGCTTAATAGGTGACGTGATTTCGGTGCTGCGTTCTAGTGTGCGAGTTTACTTGCCTACTCGCCACACATGGTTGACGGTGGGCTTGGTCGACGGAGCCCCGCTTCGCGGGGCTCCTACTTCTGTGTGGTTTATAAAAAAAANCATTAACTGTTTTATTTTACGCTCCTGTGACGCAGATAGCCTCTTGATTAATTCTGCCTTCAATTTCTCATATTTTCCTGTTGCTGGTGGAGTAACGACCAGATCTCTGACCTCCGCAGTGTGTTGGGGTTCCAGCTGCGACAGGACGAAGTAGAACTTGGTTGTGTCCGTCGTCATGCTCGATAACGCAAACTGTCCTTCCAATTGTGCGAACCACAGTATCGGGTCATCAGGGTTGAACGTCGGCGTCCTTACTCCAACTCGATAAGCTTCCTGGAATACGTCCCTCTCTTTGCTTGGCTCCTTCTTCGCAGTACTTGGCTCCAACTCCTCCTTACTAGGCTCCATCCTCTCCTCTTGACAACGGAATCGGGGTCACCAATGAAGTGGGTATGTGTGTGCGATGAATTACGCTATTCCGGCCCACTTACTGTGCGAGCACTAGCAAGTAGTTAGACAGGCAGGTAGGTACTTGATGGTTGCGAAAGAGTTAAATGATAAATGCAATAAGCCAATACGAGTATTATATTACAGCTTAACAAATAAGCAACAAAGCAGGTGAACAAAAACAGAAAGGATAATGAATGTCGATACAATTAGGACACAGTATTTATAGTAGCCGGTAAACAAATTACGTCACCGTTAGGAACGGTCTCAATGCGAGCGTCATCATCCTAGACAAAAGGATCGCAAGCGCCGTGTGTGCGCTTCACTACGCACACATATTTAAATCCTTATCTCTGAGGCGGAGCTTAATAGGTGACGTGATTTCGGTGCTGCGTTCTAGTGTGCGAGTTTACTTGCCTACTCGCCACACATGGTTGACGGTGGGCTTGGTCGACGGAGCCCCGCTTCGCGGGGCTCCTACTTCTGTGTGGTTTATAAAAAAAATACCACGAAGGGGATGGCGGGCCCGCCCCCCTTCTAACCTAACCTATCCGAGTCGGAGTGCCCTAAAGTCCCGATTGCATCCAGTTTCTCCTGATATAACAACCGTTACATACCCAATGTCGATGGCAAATGATGTTATGGCATATGATAATTATGGCATGTGATAATTAGGGCATGTGATAATTAGGACATGTGATAATTAGGGCATGTGATAATTAGGGCTTACAATGATTATGATAAATGATGTTATGGTAAGTAACTTTATGGGAAACAAAGCTTCTAGCACGTGACTAATATAGCAAATAAGAGTAGGGCAAATGAATATTACGTCGTATAATATTATGGCTGTTGACTATTATGGCAAATGATATTAGGGTAAATAAAATTCGGGCAAATGGCGGTATACCCATTTAAACCCTTGAAAGTCATACAATTCAAAGCAAGTCTGTATTCATGAAATCGGCAATGAAACAACAAAATAACACTGAAAACTTTATTGTTTATTAATTCTCACACTGATATTTACATACAATCAATTATTGGTACAAATAGAAGAACAAATTCGTTAAATTTCATAACATACATCGTAAAATCATTGCCACAGTGCAACATATTGACTGTGGTACCTACTTCGAACTAGAATATTGGTACTGGAAGAGACTAGGGAAGTTGAAGATTGACTCTACCTACTTTTATACAGATGCGTCCATATTCAAGAACATCTGTAGCATGAAACTCGATTTTATAGCATAGACTCCAGAAAACTAGATTCGAATTCGTAAAAAGAAAGAATCAACTTCGAATCGAGATTCGTGCTCAAGTATGTCTTAGAATATTGGTACTGGAAGAGACTAGGGAAGTTGAAGATTGACTCTGCCTACTGTTTTGCAGATGCGTCCGTATTCAAGAACATCTTTAGTATGAAACTCGATTTTATAGCAAAGAGTCCAGAAAACTAGATTCGAATTCGTAAAAAGAAAGAATCAATTTCAAATCGAGATTCGCGCTCAAGTATGTCTTAGAACATTGGTACTGGAAGAGACTAGGGAAGTTGAAGATTGACTCTGCCTACTGTTATGCAGATGCGTCCGTATTCAAGAACATCTGTAGCATGAAACTCGATTTTATAGCAAAGAGTCCAGAAAACTAGATTCGAATTCGAAAAAGAAAGAATCAATTTCGAATCGAGATTCGTGCTCAAGTATGGCTTAGAATATGACTCCTAGTGCCTTATTATTGATTTATGAGACAGATAGTATTAAGCAACCCGTCCACAAAATGTAGATAGCTTATAGCACAATAACTAAAAAAAACAACGGGTTGCACTCCGGGAGTGCCGGCAGAGGTGAAAACTTGAACATTAACGTTGTGCATTTTTGATATTTTGGAATGGTTAGGGAATAATTTCGCACGAATTGCATATGCATGCATTGAGGCATACATTTTCGCCGCGTGGTAGAAAGAAAGGGGCATATTACTTCCTCTCCTACACCGCGCCGGCGGTCTACTCTCCCTCCGTCTTACGAATTTTCGATCAGGTCACGTGTCCTGACGCGAGTTTAACATTTTTTACCCATCCCAAAAAGTGCACAACGCCGCTAAAGAAGTTTTCACTTCAAAAATCTGCAGTCTACAGCGGAAAGATGTTTATCAATCTCAGTATTATTTTGCTCCATTGAGGACCAGACGCTTAAGTGACAGTTTTTCATCGCATACTCATCAAATAGTTACCAAACGTTACATGTATTTCTGTTTCAGCGCTTGTAAATAACACAATCAAACATTGTTACCATATAAATTACAACCAAGTATATCTTCAGGATCCTTTATCAACATTAAAGATAACCATAACGCTTATAGTGTTCCCTTTTCTAAAACACTCAAACCTTTAGCCCCTGTGACATTACACTGTCTTTCTGTCAACAAGAGTTTTTGAGAATAAACCTAGCTGTAGGGACAAGCACCAACAGGAATTAAGTCATAATATTAAAAGTCGTAATTTTATTTTATTGGCAGTCAACGCTATTCTTATTAAAACTTGACTTGCGTTAACTGCTTCCAAAGCCTAAAGGCTCCAAAAAATTAAAATATTTAGAAGCAGGTTACACAGCATAGGTTATAACGAGTCTTGCAAAATTGTAACTGAACCTAAAAAAAAATACTTAAAATCTACTTCAACGTATTAGAAAAATAGTTTTACGAATTATTTCGATAATTGCATCAATTCCCTAAGAAGTCACGAGGAAAATAAATATCAGTAAATATTCCAGTATATATATGAATTCACAAGAAAGATCTGAATGGTAGACGTCTAAATATGAACTACTATTATAATTATTCTTAGATAGAATCGTTGATACTGATTTACACACAGGGTGACTGGCAATTCAGTGCATTCCTTGAAATGGATAGTACTAGAGCTAATTTGCAACGATTATTTTCGAGTTATCGATATTTTTTAATTGTTGTAAATTTTCCACTTCACAACCAAACCTGGTAATTGACTTTAAATAAGCAGTTTTTGGTCATACACAAATTACCACTCGCCCTGCATATAAAGTCGGAACGCCCCAAAGGCGGTCCAGCGCATTATCAAGCGCAAACTACTTTAGATTTTATCAGAACTCTCGAGAACTAACCTGGTGATGAAATTGCATCTCGAACAGAAAAAAGGTTCAATCGAGTCCAAAGTTAGTAGGGTAATCCCTAAAATATACGTCGAATAGTAAAATAATCCGCAAAACTGTTTTAACACTAAAAAATTGGCTTAAAACATCACGCTAATTTCAGCTAAGGAGCCCATTGAAAGCTCTCTGCCATAAGTTTTGCTCGTGGGAGTGGCGGGGGACAGTCTTCACCAGCTCCCCAGCATCAGTGATGATGGAGCCGGTGCACTTCAACGAGGACCTCTTGTAGCAGACCCACCAGATGGTAGTTCCTGACTCCTTATACTTTCGGTACCAGAACCCTTTGTACCAGAGGTAGGTCCTACCGCAGCAGTTCTCGTAGAAAACTATAACAAACAAACAAAAATAATTCGAACTAATTTTTTGCCGGGAAAAAGTATTTAAGACTATTTCTTAAGTACTATTTACTATGAGTACCCAGTTACATGGTAGAAAATGTATCTACCATACGTACAAACCTTACATTTAACGATGATCCTGATTTAATAAGTCTGAGCTGTAAAATATTAAACCATGCAGGATTCTAAAAAAGTCTAGTAAAGTAGTCTAAATTCACTACATAATTTTTATTACGGAACGTTAATGTTTATATCAATTTTATAAAGGACAACAACATTTTTTAATAGGTACATATACATATTATTCGAAATAAGGGAATGGGGATGAGGATTTTTATTCATAAACAACAAACTTAAAATTCTCAACTAACTATTTCTATACATACACTTAAATAAAAAATAAGATATCCCTTATTCATAATATGATCAGCATCGATATTGTTTTTTTTTTACAGTAGATCGGCACATATATCTATTTATAAAATAAAATATGTCAATATTACCAAAGCGTGACTGTCGATATAGTAGACAATCGAATGACATCTAAGAGTAAAACGCATTTAATATGATACTACTTTTACTACTACTTATTTTTTTTAAAGTATGTTATTTATTGTACAGTTTTTATTTCAGCATTTATTATGGTTTCAAATGATTATGCAATTAGGAATACGCATGATGACGCAGCCAATTATATTAAACCTTCCGAAGCTTGGCTGCAAACCCAAAAATACCTCTTTCCAAGCTTGAACTTGTACTTGTAATTAAACAGGTAGTAGTTTATTTCTAATAATTGATGCCAAACTTCCGACGTGAGATCCCGGTAGAGCATTCTGAAAAGGAAAAGTTAAAATTTAAATATTGTGCATGTAACTGAATCATTAAATTGAAGCTAATATTTTCATTCCCATTATCCATTAATACGTTTTAAAGTTATTATCAGTTCAAAAATTAAATTAAAGCAACATTTACTTGATATGATGAATAGAGCTGTCTTTTAACATGAAAACGTTCGACCTGGCTTGAGGAAATAAACACAACTGCCCTGAAAAATAAATAAATAAAGAGATTCAAAATCCAAACGTTTTTAATTTGCTCAGAGCAACTAGGAATCGACAAAATACAACGATGAACCTTAAGAACAAAGATCTAAACATGAGTATGGACATTCCTAGTGTGGATGATCGTCGGGCCGAGCGTGGTCACGGAGGCCTTGCAGCCGCGCCAGGCCTTGTTGCACATCCAGTAGCGTCGCTCTCCAGACATACGTTTGAGGTTAAATCTGTGTTTGTCCATATCAAGTAGCAACGTGCCGTGTCTAGTGTATGAGAACGCAGGTTTCTCTGTTGAAGAGAGAAGTCATTAATTAAATTTTGGAACAGGTTTCTTTTTTATTTGTTTCTAGACCGTCTAGGGATATGATGTTATCCATTATGGGGTACTAGATATGAAAATGATTAAATTGATACTAATCTCATCATTAACCTTTGATTAAGCGCCAAAAAACTTATGTCGTTAGTTGCACGAGTTCGGCAGTAACTCCAAAATGTTGTGGACAAAATTAAAAATATTAAAATAAATAAAATATTTTTTATAATAATTCCTATAAATTTAACTTAACGTAACAAAAAAAATGCGTTAGTAAAAACCAAAAACTCAAACCGTGCCCAGCAGTGGGACCACTAGACCAAAAATGACAAACAATCAAGTGCGAACTTCATCATACCAGCCGAAAGACGCCCACTGCTGGACATAGGCCTCCCCAGGTTGCCATAATCACCACGCAGGCGGGTTGGTGATCGCAGTGTAGCTGTTGTAATGCAATGAAGCACAGAGAACGCTGCTGACAATTCTCTGGTGAGACCCTTAACGCTATAGTAACTAATGGTGGCGCAACCAGTAACATTCCGTGCACGCGTCCGAGTTGGTCGCGCCGCCAAATTGGTTGCGCAACCAAACGGACACCAGGTGAGTAACTCTCTATAGAGCTGTATACATTTTGTTGGTAGCAGCGACTGATTGCGCCGCCATGGTGTCCCGGTTGAAATATAGCCCTTAGTCGCCTCTTACGACACCCACGGGAAGTGATGGGATGGTGCTATTCTTTTACGTCCGACACCATACAGAACAAACTTAGCTAACAAGAATCTCAAACTTTCTTCGCCAAAGTGCCAAATTAATCAGTGGTGCCCCCACTGATTAATTTGGCACTTTATTGATACCTCTTAGTTAATTTCTGTCGTTGTAGACAAATTGTGTGCTAGGCTTTGAAAGGCTTGAAACTATCATGATCGATAAACGCTTTTTCAAAGTGCTAAGTCGATTACCAGTTCTGTAGACAACAAGTTAAGAAAAATCCTTCCGGTTGTGGTTTTCCGGTGGCTTCATATATTTATAGCATGGAAAAACAATATTATTTTTTTTAGTAAATTGTCTTCTGCCGAATAAAATATTAAATTAACTGTTCATTTATTTTTATAGCGTGAATTACGCCAATTAAAGATAATTTGAAATTGTGGGGCGCCTAATTAAAGGTATAAAGGTGTAAAAAATATATATTTTTATGATTGGTTTCACTTCAAAACAAAAGTTTTTATATAAATTCTGTAACTCAAACACTACATATGCAACTACAGGGAAACAAGCATAAATATTAGTACCGTTTATTACAAAATTGTACACAAATATTTAATAATGTATGAATATTATTGAACATATTTATGTAATTATACCAATATCTACTCAGTACTCAGACCATCAATACAAAATTATCGAAACAACACCACTGAAGGAAAAATATATCTACTTACAACTAATTTTTAAGATATTTTATTGTTAATGTGCTCCTTTTTATAAACAAACGATATTATTATTATTAAATAGAATTAAAAAATAAGGTAATGCCCGGCTTACTTATAAAACAGACTATTCGAGTAGAAACTTTTACTGTTATGCAGCTAGAAACTATAGGAGTGAGTTATTATACCTCATGCTGAAATATTGACTGAACTACTAGTTGCTGTCGCTGGCTTTTATTTTATCAAGCTTTTAAGTTCCAGTATAAGCTGACCTCTCATTGTACCAAAAGCCAATATAATACGAGGTCACTTTATACTGGAAATATTTAGCTTGAAATATTGTCGTGTATCGTAAAGGGTTTTCCAAATAAATAAGTGGTTATAAATGATTATGTGGTTTCATCTTAATAACCACGTCATCCAAGGTGACCACAGACGCGCGACAGCCCTTGTTTGATTGATTGCAGTACCAGTAGGTCTTCGAACCGTTACTGTTGACAAAGTTAAATCGTTTGTCTCCCAAGTGCAGGAGGCGGTTGCCTTTCCATGTTTGGGTAAATATGGGACCTGTTGGGAGCAAATATATGAAATTATGATTTTATTCTACAATGTCAATGTAACCTTGTCAAAGACGACTGAAACATAATGTGTCTTCAATCATCTGCTACCTACTGGTATCCTATAGACCAGTAGTCAGCAGAACATCACCCTTAAATATATACACGCACTTTTGAAATGCTTTGTACAGCGCAATAAAAATATTAAGATATGAGTTATTAGCCGACAGCAGCAGCAGAATGCATTTCTATGAAACACGTCGTCCGACCACACGTCGCTCGACCACAGACGACGTGTCGTCCGACTACACGTCGCTCGACCACAGACGACGTGTCGTCCGACTACACGTCGCTCGACCACAGACGACGTGTCGTCCGACTACACGTCGCTCGACCACAGACGACGTGTCGTCCGACTACACGTCGCTCGACCACAGACGACGTGTCGTCCGACTACACGTCGCTCGACCACAGACGACGTGTCGTCCGACTACACGTCGCTCGACCACAGACGACGTGTCGTCCGACTACACGTCGCTCGACCACAGACGACGTGTCGTCCGACTACACGTCGCTCGACCACAGACGACGTGTCGTCCGACTACACGTCGCTCGACCACAGACGACGTGTCGTCCGACTACACGTCGCTCGACCACAGACGACGTGTCGTCCGACTACACGTCGCTCGACCACAGACGACGTGTCGTCCGACTACACGTCGCTCGACCACAGACGACGTGTCGTCCGACTACACGTCGCTCGACCACAGACGACGTGTCGTCCGACTACACGTCGCTCGACCACAGACGACGTGTCGTCCGACTACACGTCGCTCGACCACAGACGACGTGTCGTCCGACTACACGTCGCTCGACCACAGACGACGTGTCGTCCGACTACACGTCGCTCGACCACAGACGACGTGTCGTCNTTTAGTCAGTAAGAGTCTGACACTCCGCTGCGCCCGGATAGGAAGGAGTCACTTAATAATTTCCAATCCAAAAAAAAGAGTCAAATCTGTGTCTGGGTCTGCCAAGATGTCGCCTCGCATTTAAACCTAAATACTATAATTATGGCTTGTGTTTAAACGCCTACCAGAAAAGTACCTATTTACTACAAAAAAAATCGAAATAGTTGCCAGAATGGATAAATGCTCACCAAAATTAAATTCGGTTGTTGTGGTTAAAAAAAAACAACCACGATGGGGATAGCGGGGTCTGGTGAGCATTTATCCGTTTTGGGAGGTGAAAAGAATATAAATACAACACGTACAATTATTCTGATGAGTGTATAATTATTTTAGAACTTAAAACGTTGTTCTTTAGACACCTCGGTTTAGAGTGGGTTTATTTTATGTGAAGTTAACATATTTTACTTGGTACGCATTTAAATTGTAGCCATTATTTTTTTGTAATTATAAATTGATGGATTGTATGAGAAATATTTATTTGAAAGAAAAGGAAGTTAGTGATAGCGTGACGGCTGACAGAACGAATGCAGGTAAAAACGTGTTGCTCCGATACGATGATGATGATGATGATGAGTCTATGTACAATTATCTTGACAGGAATAAAATTCTTGGATTAGACATAAGTTTATGTTTATGTGATTAATATTGTACATAATGTCATAATATAGGTAAAACAAATTTTTGTAGTTCCTATAATATCCCTGAATGATCGGGTGATTTTTGTAAAAAATAATTTAATATCTATCAAATATTTGATAATGTGATTTAAGTTACGGTTATACTACAGACACAAAAGATACATGCGTGCTTACTATATATAATACACCTAGATATTACTAACTTAAATCTTTGTAGATTTAAGTTAGTAATATCAATATTATTTTAAATGAGCTCTACAAAATCACACATATATATATAAGCACTAGTAATGAAAATGAGATCACTATAGATTATTGTCATTCGACAACATCCTTCTAGATAATACACAAACGATATTTCATTACTTGAACGGTTTTTTTAATCTGTGCTGTTCAACTTCTAGGCAAAAGCCCATAGACTCATTCCCAAAGAATAGAACATGGTCACCTAAAACATGTTATAATTAATATTCTTAAATCACAACAATTGTGTACACTGACTATCAATTATTAAAATGTAATACTGGATAAATAGCTACTATTAACTGTTCGAATACGAATGCAAGTTTGGTGCTGTCTAAAACCTTTTACCTCTTAAGCTGATTAAGAGCTGATTTGATGAACTGGTGCAGTTTACTGACGAACTTGTTTTGATCCTTAGGTATTAGACCAACAAACTGCTTTTTGCGTGGCAAGTACAGTAACACCATAATTTTGATGTGACAACCCGGCGAGGGGTCGAACCTCACATAGCCAAGCATTCCATGCTGCATGGCGTGAGTGAGTTCAATGAGTTCGATGGATGGATTTATTTTAAATAACACATTTTGTCTGTCCTTAAACAACCCTACATCAATAATACTTTGGACTGCTTTCTTCGGCATCAAGTGAAGCTTCACCGTTTTCGGCCAAGTGTCCACATTCAGATCTGGCAGCGTTCTTTTGGCAGCTAGTATTCTGCAATTCAGTGGTGACACGTTTTCTCCAGGAGCCCTGTTATGCCGTATCCAGTGCACTACTCCTCGCCACTGCACTACTCCTAGCCGTGCAGATTTGTCTGGATTATGCTTTGAAGACTTTACGATCACTGGAATAGAAAAATATTTATGTAGCTTCTATTATAATTAGTTTATATTTAATACTAGCTTCGGCAACTTCGCTCCCGCAGCCTATCCTACAGGCACCGGGCACTTTAGCGGGTTAAAAACCTATGTCATTCGGCAATATTGTAATTTTCTTAGTGAAAAAAATACGCAATCGGTTCAGTACTTCCAGAGATTACCTCCTACGGACAAACAATTTTACTTCTTCACATAGTTAAAAAGTATGATAAAACTAATTGTATTTTCAAATGTTAGTGAATCAATTTCTAAATATCTATGTCGTGATGAGGATGACATATTATTATATCGCTCCAATTTTTTCACTTTTTGCTTCCTAGATAGAGCAAAGGGTGAGTTGTGCTTCGTTTGTTTAAGAGCATACTGGGTAGTGTGTTCCCGAGCAACCAAAGATTCATTTCGAAGCACAACACAGCAACGCTCTTTTTTGCAGTTCTTCTCAAATAGAGCACTGTGCGAAATATGTTAATATTAATTTGAGAAAATTGTTTACATGATCTATTTAATGGGTATTATGGAACACGGAACATCGAATATTACATGTCTGATACGTTACATATGATATTACAATTGTGAGTTTTTTTGGTTTTAATACCTATGTGATGTAACAACTTTGGTAGATATTTAACCTTACTGCAGTGCGATTCTGCCATCTCACCGTGTAAACTTGGCGAAGTGAGCTGTCAATCCATACGAATAAGATGGAATGACAGTTTACTTCACGCTGATCCACCTAAAATTTACACGGTGAGATGTTGACAGAATAGACCGCAATGAGTTCGCAATGAAATCTGACAGCAATTTTACTTTTTTCCTCTCCTCTTTAGAACCTACTTATATAGAGAACTTACTTTCATATCAAATCTTTGAGATTACATTACAATAATTATCTACATTGTAGCAAGAAGTTTAATTTAATTGATATTTGCGCAGTGCTGAAGATTCCGACAGGTGATTCGACTATACACTCAAATATACATTGATACAAAATTTTCATAGAAAGTACACATATAAATTACACTATTAGGTACTTAATTTTTTTACACTGATAGAATAAGGATACTATTCTAAGGACAAATACGCACATTTTGTCATGATAATTCTATGTTGATATGATGAAGTTAATTTAAAAAAAAACATGTTTAGATATATCTAAACATGTGACAAACGTTTAGATATATCTAAACGTTTCGACAAAAAAAACATGTTTAGATATATCTAAACATGATTTTTTTGTCGAAACGATATTTTCAAGCGGGGCGATCTAAGAAAAGAATGGATTTCTAACCTTTTGATTTCGTTATCTGCTCAATTTTTTCTTGAATGAGGTGGTGAAGTTTACTTATAAACTCGTTCTGTTGATTGGGTATAATGCCAAGATACTTGTTCGTGTGGCGATCGTACAGTAACATGATCACTTTGATGTCGCAGCCGGGTGTGGGAGGGAACTTCACACTGGCGATCATTCCGTACCGCAAGGCTTTGGTGAGCTCAATGAGTTCGATGCTTTGCTTAATTTTAAATATAACCGTTCTCATACCCTTCAGAAGGATTTCTTCTCCGACGCTAGTGAGCGTATCTTTCGGAATCAAGTGAAGCTGGAGCGCATCCGGCCAAGCGTTCCCCTTGAGATCTGTCAGCCCACTACAGGCAGTTAAGACGTCACAAGACAGAAGCGACACGTTGGTCCTATTATGTCGTTTCCACTCAATTATACCTGTCCATACTTTGGTCATCGAAGAAGATTTGCCCACACTAGTCCGAGGTCCAGGGGTCACTGCAACAAAATTTATTTGTTAAGACAAACGTTCATATTTCAAAAATATTTATATACTTGTGCCAATTATATAATATTTTAGTATCAGTAACAAAAATATGGTTATTATTAACGTTTTCGCAACATACTGTGTTGGGGAAGTTCTTCCCTGGATGAGTTCTTTCTAAAAGAGCTCTTTTTCCAAAACTAAAAACAAACTAAAAATGTAATAAAAGACATGTTTTGTTATACACTTATTTTGATGAACAAAATTGTGAATATGATTTGTTTATTGGCATTAGCATATTATAGAACATTGAATAGGATGATTATGCAAGTAAATATATATATTTATGCTTATTTTACACTACATATTTTGGTAAATGTTTAAACCCTAAATGATCGGATGATTTTGTTTTCATAGATCGTATGATGATAAACATGTCATTTTAATACAATATTTTTCATCGCTTTTCTTGTTCTTATTTCAATAAATACACTCCACTAATTTATATCTGAAACGTTTACATTAAACATATTGAAGAAAAACATTACTTTTTTGAATATTTTGAGAAATGCAGGATAACATTTTTATACAGTTTTCATTGCCTATTTTGGCAATATATTTAAGTAAAAAATTATACATTATTCAATACAAATAGTACCTACTTCATACTGATCGAAATTAATATAGAAAAGCCGAACTCACAATAGAAAAATGTAAATACCGTTAGAGGATTTCTTAATTTTTTTATCTTAAATAAAATTCTTTGTAATAAATTTAGTTAATTACATTTGTAAATTGAACTTTGACAAGCAAATAAATCTAATAATATTTTTTAAATAAATAAATAGTATCCCTATCGTGTCTACCTACCATTGAAAGCGCTACCTACATCTAATTAAAATATTAAAAAGATGACTAGAGTATAATTAAGAGAATGATTATATAAGGTACAAAATATTTTATATAGTACCTATAAGTACTTAAAACGAGACCTACCAGCGCTGGAAAGTGATTTAATTAAGTTAATTAATTTTAGATCTAATTGAATTAAAAAAAGTTGTTGCATATTCTTACACTAGTTTTCATACGAGATGTTTTTTTTAAATGAGAATTCCTTGTCGTATCTTGGTGTAATTCCGTTGTTGTGTTACGATAAAACCGCTTTCCAGTGCATGTAAAGTGTTTTATTACATTTCGAGTGCCTACTAATACGACATTCACTAGGTTATTACAAACCCCTACACTATTATCAAAAAATTAAATTAACTGTTGTATTTGATGCAGTTGTCGCTCCTGAGATCCTATTCTGCTTCTTCATTTCTAGGTCGCAATCTGGTTAATTTCGATCGTATCAGTTCATGAAGTCTGGCAATAAAGCCATTCTGGTCGTTCGGTATAAGGCCCAGGTACATTTTGGTTTTGGGGGTGTACACCAGCACCAGCATCCGGATGAAGCAGCCCGGTCCCGTGTTGAACTTCACGCAGCCGACCATTCCACTCTCCAGAGCGCTAGTGAGCTCATCGAGTTCGACTGAGGGCCTCATTTTAAACAACACCGACAGTGTGTTCTCCAAGAAGTTGCTCCCGCCAATACGGTCGAGTGCGTCTTTTGGTAACAGGAGTAGTTCCAACAAGTCTGCCCAAGCGTCCACCTGCAGATATTCCACGTTAGTCGAGGCAGCTAATACCTCGCAACACACCAGCGACACGTTGTCGCCAGGCGCCTTGTTGTGACGTTTCCACTTGATTACTCCTGTCCATACTTTGGTTAGCCATGAGCTCGCCATAAGTTCATCTGCAGTTTCCTCAGGCTCTGCAATTAAATGTTTTATTAAGACAAACGTTCAAGTAGTATATAACATAATTTAATTCTAGTTAGTATTCTTAATTTTAGTTGAAAAATCATGGCAGGTTCGTAAAATAATCATCGTAAAAGACAAATATATTTCTACATCTGCAGAATATTTCAATGAATTAATTACGACTGACTCTGTATTGAAAAACAATGTATTGATTGCTCATTTATTTTGAAATCAAACAGGTTTTTGACCATCTAAAACTGGTCAATTACAAGAACATATATCTGTCTCCATTAATTTTGTAGGTAATACATTTATGGAAATAAATAATACCATAGCAATAAGTTTTAAAGCAAGTCTACCACCTCGCCAGGTGTATGTTTTCCTATCTGCGTCCAGAGTGTATCGATCAGACTCTGATCGTTGGGTATAAGTCCACGGATAGTATTTCTGTTGAATTTTATCAACAGCATTAGCTTCACTTTGGTGCCCGGCAGGGGCGGGATCTCTACGATTGGTATCACGCCTCCCACCCAGAGCTTTAACAGTTTGTCGTACATCTCGGATGGCTGAATTCGGAACTGAAACTCTTGCCTATCCTTAATTACACCTCTATGGAACTTGTTGATTAATGTTATTGTAATCAAGCGCAAAATCAAGGTCTTCGGCCAAACTATGTTTAGGACCTTGTTTGGGACGTTTATTGTAGTTGCACTGCAGGATAACCAGAGGTCTTGTAATTCTGACGAGCACTTAATACAGTTTTGCGTCGTCCATTTTAGTTGACCGCTCCATTCTCCCGGCGTAGACCGCTCCGGTTCGGCTGTGGACAGAGTTGGGACAGATGATGTACCTGCACTGCGTCGACTGTCGGGAGGACACGGCGCGGCATACGCTCGCAGAGTGTGCCGCTTGGGAGGAGCCGCGCCGTGCCCTCATCTATGTGGTAGGCAGAGACCTCTCGCTGCCGGCCGTAGTTCATGCTATGGTCGGCGGTGAGGAGTCCTGGGACGCGGTGGTCCCCTTGTGCGAGACAGTTATCGCGCAGAAGGAGGCTGCGGAAAGGGAGAGGGAAATCTCAACCGCTCTCCCGGCTCGCAGCAGGCGCATCGGGCGTCTGAGGAGGGCATTCGCTGCCCTCTTCCGGCCCCCCTAACTGGGTCCAGGGGCGGCGGACTTGGGAATGTCCGTCGCCCTCCATTCATCCGGACCCGAGGTGGCGGCGCGTGGTGTTCCCGTGTGCCCCTCTTTGACGTAGCGGGGGGAGTCAAACACCTCACTCCCCCCGCCGACGCGAGGTGGCCCGCAGAGGCGGGATTACGGAAATCGCTTACGTTCCCGCGATCCCCGGCGTAGGTGGGAGATGGAACACCGGGGTGGTTTTAGTCAGTAAGAGTCTGACAGACCCCTCCACCCGCCCCAGGGTGGGGGATTTCCATGAGGATTTCCCCCGACATCAAAAAAAAAAAAGGTGATGTACCTGCGGTTTATGTAGAACATTTTAATTACGGCTAAGTTTGTGGACACGAGCTTTCAATTTCGAGAAAGTAGCCATTTGGCAGAAGACACGAAAATAGGACGAAGAAGCAAAGGCAAACAATTGAGTTTTTTTCCATCAGCTGGGACGCATGTTTTAACAAATAAGAAACATTATGATACTTTGTTATTTTTTATTAATACATAATTAATATAAAAAACGGTGCTTGAGAGTCATGACAAACAATACAACTATAACATAATTATTATTGAAGCACCCTCAGTTAAGACTACCAAAGATTTTTTTTTCTAGTAAAAGAAATATGATTAGTTCCAACTTACTTTATTAATAGAAGACAGATTTAGCTAAACCTAACCAATCTATGTTCACCTTCAAACAGACTGTTTACCTAAAAAGATGTTTGAATGCAATTTCCTTAATTACTATTCTTAGTGATCTTTACTCTAACTTGATATACTTCAATTGAATTCTAGAGGTAAACAAACATCCATTCTCGTAGAGGCGTCTCGCTACGCTTCGCGCTACGCCGTAGCTTACGCTACGAAAGCTACGACCTTATATCCATTTTATTCATGTATGAGAGCCTCCGCTGTAATATCTATCAAACCCACTTATTAAAAAACGCAGAGTAAAGAGACAACCGGTATAATCTCCAGATTTATCATATTTTTTTTTTAAATTACTTTTTTTTTTATTTTTTTTTTTATTTAATATGGGTTTGCTCTTGACTCTAGTCTAGGTCATAGATGACAGAGACAAAGTCGACAATGGAGCGAGCTTACCCAGAAGAAGCCTGTTCACTCTAATTTTGAAGACTGTAAATAGGCGGATATTTCTGTCAGTCGACCCAAGGGTGGTGCAGAGAGAGGAAAAGATTTTAAAAGATGATAATATGGCTATAAGAGATATGTGGAAGAAAACAATCTCCAAATTGAGTTCAGAGCAGTTGGTTGATAGTTAAATTCGAGATTTAAGTTTGGTATAACTTTACTACGCGTTCATTAATAAGGGGATAACGTTTTATACATGACAGTTCCTATTTCATAATTGTTCCAAAGGTAATAGCACTTCGATCCATTACCTTAAGTCAATACCCACATGGTATTATTTGCGGATGACACATCATTAATATTTAAAATAGACCGACGTCCTCAAAATCTTGACGACGTCAATAGCTGTATTCATCAGGTCCAAAATTGGTTTACGGCAAACAACTTGGTTTTAAATAAAAAAAAAACTAAATGTATTAGATTTTCTTTACCAAATGTTAAAAGTAGCGAATGTGACATCATATTGAATGGAGAAAAACTGGAGTTCATTAATCAGACGGTTTTCCTAGGTATCACATTGGACGAGAAATTACAATGGGGGCCTCATATAACATCTCTTGCGGGTCGTCTAAGCTCAGCCGCGTATGCTGTTAGAAAGATAAGACAGTTAACAGACGTAGAAACCGCACGTTTGGTCTACTTTAGTTACTTTCACAGCATTATGTCGTACGGTATTTTGCTGTGGGGTCGGGCTGCTGACATTGAATCCATATTTATTTTACAAAAGAGAGCTGTCAGAGCCCTTTATAATCTGCGTCGCCGTGATTCTCTTAGGGAACTTTTTAAAAAGATTAATATTATGACAGTCCCTTGCCAATTCATTTATGAAAATATTATGTATGTGCGGAAAAATCGTCATCTTTTTAGTAAAATTAGTGATAGACATAATTTTAATACTAGAAATAAAGACAAATTAGATCAACCATTTTTTAGATTAGCTAAAGTCCACAGTTCTTTCATGGGGTATTGTGTTAAATGTTACAATAAGATACCTTCTGACATATTAAAACAAAATGAAGGAAAATTTAAAACTTATGTTAAAAGTACACTTTGTAAACAAGCATATTACAAATTAGAAGATTACATTCAGGATAAGAATGCTTGGAAACATGCTGGTCCTGCTCCATAGGACAATCAAGGGTGTAGACAAAATCCAACTGGTTGATCTATGTATTAACTTTATAGATATACTGTTCCTTTTTTTGTGTTTCTATTTTTCTGTTGACTCACACACTGTTTAATTAATGGTTCCAATGTTTGTAAATATGTGAGTACCATTTACCTAAATTTCTTTAGAAAATGAATAAGTTTACCTCTACTGGTGATACTTTGTTCTTATAAGTAGCATACTCTGGGTGCATCGTCCTCACATAATATTAAATTAATTTTTGTATACCAAATTTTGTAAATCATTATTTGAAAAGAGTAACTATGGAGTTTCTTGTCCGTTCTTCTCCATAAGAATCTACCTTTCCGAATGGACAGTAGAGTCACTTTATTAATGTAATTCTATTATTTTTACTGAACTGTAAACGATGACGTTCAAAAGTGCCGTTTAATGGCCTAATTGAAATAAACGTTTTGACTTTGACTTTGACTTTGACCACAAATAAAGTAGAACCTTCCTACCCAGTATGACCAAAGAGAATTCAATACAAGAACCTATATATATACATCATTATACAAAAATATCTTGGTATTTTCACAGACAACATCATAAGATGTCTTCATGGGTGGTTGTGTTCATTCTTGACTCGAATGATGACATCATCATAAGTGACGATGGAAACCCTGCATCCTTGAGGAGCTTTGTTGCACACCCAGTAGATCCTTCCACCCAGTTTCCGCTTACAATTATACCTGTGCTCCTTGATCTGAAGAAGTGGAGTACCTCTAGTCGTTGTTAAAATTTGAGCACCTGTAAACCAAAAACAATTCAGAAAAACCGGCCAAGTGCGAATCGGACTCTCACGCGAAGGGTTCCGTACCATAAACTGAAAAAAATAAGTTTCTTGTACGGGAGCCTCCTTTAATTTTTAATTAATTTTATTTTTTATTATTTGATGTTATAGCGGCAATAGAAATAAACACTGTGCAAATTTCACCTGTCTGCCTATTGCGGTTCTTGAGATATAGCAGACTAACACACAGACAGACGGACGGACGGACAGCGGAAGCTTAGTAATAGGGTTCCCTTACCCTTACCCTTCTGGTACGGAACCCTAAAAAATAAACCATCTTTTTCATTCGTAGATTTTTTCCAATATTTTTGCAGTTGCCATGTTTTCTTAGACGAATTTTCGCAGAAACAAAGACAATTTTTATTATACTGGTTGCCTGCACCTGGAGTAACACTAGTTGCAAATGGTGTCATCTTTGGACGAATTTGGGAACGCAACGCAAGTTTGTGGGTGCTTATACGTGCAATACTACATCAGTTACTGGTTCAATAGTCAAGGTTACAATAATTAAGTACAAATAATGTACACTCTTCAAGCTAAATTAATATATTTATTAACATTTAAGCAGATAATAAAATGAAAAAGCTGGGACAACTATGTAAGAAATAATAATATAATTCTTCATACAAAAAATATAAAAACAGCTTTGCTGATGAGGATATGAAAAGAAATATTACTTTAAAAAGATGAATAAAAGAGAACGTTTTACCTACCTTATATGTTAATTTCAAAATTCATATATCTTTAATAACTTTACATTAATATTATAAAATTAACTTTTAGTAAATATAATTCTACTTATGGAAGCAACAATATAATCATTCTTTGAGGACGGTTTCATTCAACGAATAAACAATTCTTAATCGGTCACCGTTCACCGGTTGAATGATTCAATGATTGTGCACACATTTCTGTTTAATCACGACGTCATTAAAGGTAGTGATGGTGGCTCTGCATCCCATGCTGTTCCTACAACAGATCCACAAAGACCTGGCTCCAGAACTGCGGTTGTTCCGGTTAAACCTGTACTTCCCCACCTGGATCGCCGGCTTACCATACCGCGACTTAGTATATATCAGAACTAAAAGGGTAAATTAATAGTGTTAGAACTTGAATCGAAAATTTTGCATCAAAACTGCATCTGTGTTTAAATAAGTAAAAGTTTTCATATAATTTTCAAACTAATTTATTACAAGTAACAGCACTATCAATTCATATCATAGAATTAATTAGTTAATTTGTCTAAGAATGCATAAACAGAAAACAGAAATAAATAGGTTGTACCTAAATCTAAAAACTTAATTTTCTGGTAACAATGTGTAATTCCGGCTTTGACTGAATTGATTTCATCAATAAATCTGGGCCTTATTATTAAAATTTTAAGCACTTGAAAAACATCAAGGCATTTTATCATTTAAACTGTGTACAGTCAACAAACAATACATCGAGTGTCCTTGATTAACAGAGCATAATTTACTATGTTAAGGAAAAATAGTAAATATTAATACAAATAACCTAAGTTTGAGCCAAAAGCGAGGGCGTAATAGAACTGAGAATGTTATGAATATGCACACACGTTCCTGTAAAATAAGAAAATAAATTGTTTTTTCTAGTAAAATGTTAGTTGCAAAAACAATAATTACCAACAAGGCAACAAATTAATTATTATTTAAATGTTGGCATTTTGAGTTTAAAGGGAAATTATATTATATTTATTCTATACAAAGTCCACACACACACACATACTCTACATATATTATGTCATTGTTAATATTACTATATATTTAAATATTGTATTATTACAAGGTGCCCACCTGCCCCTATACGGGTATAATAGCAACATGCTCGAAAAACGACATTCCCGAACTAAATTAAAGTTATATTTAAATATAAACAAATTGGTAATTAACTATTTACCTTTTAGTTTAACAGCACATTTTTTTAACATTTTTTTGTTAAATATTACTAAATACTCTCACAAATGTATTATACACTCGAACTTAAGAAGTAAACGTTCTACGTGATGGGGAAAACTTCATCAAGATCCATTGTGTGGTTTAGAAGATCTCAGCGACGACAAAGACATGCCATCACAATTTAGTCAATTATATTGTGTGGATGCACGCAAAGTCGCTGAAGTCTTTCTATAGCTGTGCCCGGTGTAAGACTCCGCATCTGGTAATCCTAGATATTTCGCAACTTCTTTGGGCATAGCACCAAGCTTGTTCACACCAATTGGTTGAACCGTACATTTCCCTTTTTGATAATTTTGGAAAAATCGAGGATCTTTTGCTTTATTCGAACGTAAAGCCTCGTATTTCTTGACTATTTCATAAAAAGGACTGTGGATTGGAAACGTTCGATACTTGTTTTTTATATTTTTGACGCTGACTAAAAGCCTCTCACCGTCATCTTCTATATCTTTTGTAGTAATGTTCTGTAGTTCTACACGTTTACAACCCCCAGCAATCCCGAATATTAATGCAACCTGGAAAAAACATTTATTTCGTATGATTAAAAACACACATAGATCAAATAACTATGGAAACCTGCATAATCTAAAAATTGAGAAAATTCGGGCAGTTAACCCCTTTTCATTTATGCGTTTTATCCAGGGACACACTGTATATTGAGAACACTGTATATTGAACTGACCTTAGTTGCCAGGTACTGACGATCCGGAGCTTCACTCAAAAACGTTTCAACGTCAGATGGTGACAGTATTTTGATCTTCGTACCCTCATACCCATTTGAGCATATTTTAAGAAAATCAGTAAGTTTGAAATACGATTTGATGTCAACACCATTTGTGGTCCAAACTGTGCTTTTTAACATTGAATACATGCTCCAAAGCGTGCTTGGCTTATATTTAACTGCCAGTTCTCTGAAGTAAGTTAAAAATACATCCTCAGTGAATGAGTCAATATTGTTATTATTTTTCCACAGCATGAAATTCTCATAGGCTATTTTGTATTTAGACTTGGAATTTGGCATAAGGCTTGCTTTTTGTGTCTCACTTAAAACATCTGGACGTGTCCCATCTGAAAATAATGTATCGACTTTAGTAGGTATAATTTTGCAAAAGTGCTCTACGAGACAACCACAACATTAGTAGACAAATAAGTGGTAGTTTATAAAGGGCACGGAGAGGCTCTGAAAAAACTGCAAGACTGCTTAAAATCAAAATTGAATATTTTTTTGCATTTAGGTGATAATGAAAAAGCTTAATAATTAATAAATATGTTTATTTACCTATCACATTTTATATATTTTAATTTATAACTAGCTTCACTACCCGTGTCGTCCGCGTGTAATGTCTTGACTCTTGTTACCTATATATCCTCCCCAATGTAAAGACGCGAGTGTACATTATGTATTACGAACACCGTGACACTCGCTTGGTTTCTGCTTTTATAGAATAGAATTGAAAAGAATACCTTTTGTGCTGTCAGATCCTTCAGAGAGATGATCTCTAAATATACATTTATATTTGTGTGCACACAAAAACATGTTTGGCGATGTTACCTCAAAGAAAGAATAAGTTTTCCTTAGACAAGTATACGAAAATCTAAATCTTACTACAAATGATTGTGAATATGTTTATAATAAACTATAGTCCCGTTTACAGTAGTGACGGAGGCTTTACATCCTTCTCTGCCAGTCCCTCGCCTACTGCTTCTCATGCAGAACCACGTCGCTTTGGCTCCTCGACCCTTATTATTCTTATAGTAACGATGGCTACCTATAAACAAAATCGGTCGACCTTTCTTTGTATGCGAAAACAGGATGTCTGTAAAAACGATGGCATTCAAAATGACTATTCTTATGTAGAAACCTTAAGAGTTGGGCGTGCAAGGAAAAAAAAAGAAGAAAACCCATGTACTGTGTTGCAACCTTTGTACATGCTGGCAGGAAATTATCTAATAAATTTTCAGTGGTAATGCAAATAAGAAATAGGATTTGAAATTGGTAGGAAAGAAAATGATATGTTTAGGCCTCATATTTTTATAATAAATAGCTTGCATGAACGTCTTATCAAAATAAAGTTATTGATTAATCAGTTCATTGAACTTTATTTATAGTAAAGGAACACACAGGAAAGATCAAATACCATCTAATACTAAGGTCTCGTTCAATTTTCTCTAAGATGATCATGTTGTCCTTTAACCCTGTAGATGACGTTTTCGCAAGTGGTGATGGTAGCCTTGCAGCCGCTGCTTCTAGCCCGGCTACAGCACCACCAGCCGATGAGGCCATTGCTCCTGATGCGGTTGAAGCGATGCTCCCCAATCATGATCACCGGGCGTCCGAAGCGGGACGTCGTGAAAACCACTGTTATTAAGAATGGGATTACTTAAGTATTGACCAAACCAAAGCTTATAAATGTTTACAACAAAAATACAACCGACTTCTAAAAAATACCGGCCGAGTGCGAGACGGACTCGCATTCAAAGGGTTCCGAACCAATCTCATTTTTGTAACATGTTCATCATGACATATTTGAATTTTTTTGAAAATTTTCAAATATGTCTTCTTATAGGTTTTCCTGTAATCTCTAGGCAAAGTACTATAATCATCATTGTTTTTTTATACTCAGTAGTTTGGATAAATTGAAAACCATTTTTTTTTAAATTATGAAATAAAACAACATTCGAAACTCTACAATACTCCCTTTCATTTGATACGTCACATAGTACAGCTGAAAAAACTTTTCGTTAATATTTTCCATTATTCCCTTAAAAAACGAACCCCATTTTCAAAATTTATTTATTTTCGTTACTCCTCCGTATTTGGGTATTATAAAGAGATATATATATATATAAATTTCAACTGAATCGGTCCAGTAGATTCGGAGAAAATCGTTGTGACAGACGGTCAGACAGCCAGACAAAATACAAGTTATTAATTGCTATAGTTTTTATTTTTTATACACCCAACTTTTTGGTATCATTTGCCACAAAAGTGTGTTTACTTAAAAATACAGAGCGATATACATTACTATGATTAGCGTTACATTTTAATTTATTGATCTAATTTTAATGATGTGCCCTACCAAATAAAACAAACGCAATACAATAATTACAATTACAGCCTAAGTTATAGACCATCGAAGTTCGACAGAAATTAGCTCACGGAAGACAACACGAGGGCACTGAACTTTGAAAACAAACTTCTCGCAATATAGTAAACGAAAACTAGCGCCGCCTACGGCTAAAATACGTATTATTAATCAGGGAAAAGGACAGAAAATGCTTTGAAGCGAGTAAATGTAAAGAATAGAACGGAATAGACATAATATTCAACATGTACCCGTTGGACACTCTAGTATTCGCGAAACAAGCGATGGCTTTTAGTTTTTCGGCATGAACACTGTAGAACCCAGATTCAGCTCAGTTAATTCAGTTCGGCGAAAGTAAAACAGTCTACAACCAACTACAACTGGCGGTGATTCTTATTTAAAAAAAAAGCACTTTAACACAGCTTTGAACATAGCGACAAAATAAATATGTATATACTTTCACTCATCTACGAGCTGATCGGTTTTGGATAGAAATTCAAAGGACATATTGTTTTAACCTAAAGATATGGGATTTTTTTTTCACAGTATCGGTCGTCTACTATCTAAGTGTTTATCTTTATCATCTATAATATGTATGTATTAAGAAATATATAAGTATGTTTATCAATTGTCTGGTTGCCATAGCACAGGCTCTGCCTAGTTTGGGACCGGATGGCCGTGTGTGTGTTGTCCCAAGATATTATATTATACATATATTACTAGATGACCCACGCATCTTCGTCTGTGCCACATTTTTCATGAATGCTCGGCTCCGTTTGGCCGTAGCGTGATGTTATATAGAATATATAGCCTAAAGCCTCCCTCAATAAACTAATATCACTATTAAAAAACAGGGGTTGGTGATAGAAGGGTGAAAATTTAGGGTTGTATGTATTTTTTCAATGCAACATTATAAAAAATAAAAAATGAAAATTATGTCCAAAAAATAAAAAAATAAATGTGAGGGGTGGACAACCCTTATCACTTAGGGGTATGTTAAATAGATAGTAGCCGATTCTCAGACCTATTGAATATGCATATAAAATTTCATAAAAATCGGTCAAGCCGTTTCGAAGGACTATTATAACTAACATTGTGACACGAGAATTTTATATATAAGATATTATAAGTTCTTGCTCGTGTTAAAAATATCTTCCCGGTAGAACATCTGCCACAACGTACTTAGAAATACTTTTACTACGTATGTTGATCAACTAAAATAAACTCACGGTTTTCGCGAACCGGTCGGCAAACACACAAAACTGGCTGTTCCTTGAGTAGATCCAGCTGCCCTATGTTATCCATAGAAACTTGCACATTTACATAACGTAAAGGAGTTTAGATATTCGTTCATGAATCACTCCACAACGACTGAATAAGTCGAGACGAAATTTCGGACGTTACACGAATAGCACTTGTGCTAAATGATTTATACGAGTAGATAGAAGAATTTATATCCAGGTAATACGGTTCCAAATTTTCGACTTCACGAAGGCCGCCAGCAAAACGTAGTAGCTTATAACATATGATTATGCGTATCCTTCACACGTAGAATGGTTCCATCAGCTATGATGACGGACGCTCGACAGCCAGCGTTTTTCTTGCTGCAGAACCACACAGCTTTGATTCCTTTGCTCTTATTGTTCTTGTGGTAGCGGCACTTGCCTAACACCAGCACTTGGTTCCCGAATCTTGACGACGCAAACCTAGGCTCGAGATCTACCAAAGACTGTAAACCTAAACAAAAATTAAACTTAGAATTTGAAAATGTTAAAGATATAATAAAAAAGATAAATATATTTGTGAATCCATACAACTTCTAAATCCACTTTTTAGTGTTTCGAAACTGACATTTAAATCGATGGTGCCAATAATAATGCTTTTGTCTTGTAAAAATTTGATCTAATATTGCAAAAACATAAACTTTACAAATATGTATATTTGCCAAACTACACTAGAGTGGTTGCACGTTCTTTAAAGAATTGAATTAAAATTTTATGTAATAATAATATTAAACTTATATTAACAACATTACACTGTCCACAATCAGACAAAATTAACATAATCACGAAATATGTACGACTCATCCGATTAGAGGGTAGTTTTATACAGATTAGACTTTCTTTATTTGAACTAATGATTGTGGTAACCTTTGGTCTTGATGATGATGTTGTCATAAGTGGTGATGGTAGCCTTGCAGTCACTACTCCTGGCTCTGCTACAAGTCCACCAACCATTAAGGCCTCGGCATTTATTGTTCTTGTTAAACCTGTAATCACCTATTAATATGACGGGTTTCCCGAAACGAGATCTCGAGAAGATAACTGCAACAAAAATAATATAAATTAAAAGAAAGAAAAACAGTTTATTTGCGACAAGCATGACGCATAACAATAAAAATAAAATAAACTAAATTACAAAAGTTATGCAAGTTGGGAAGATATGCGTCACATTCGCGCAAAACGGGTCATCGCTCAGCATAATGCTGGGACTCGTGCGCGAGGCAGAGCATAAAAAACATAAAAAAA
Source organism: Mamestra configurata (assembly GCA_002192655.3). Taxonomy (NCBI): domain Eukaryota; kingdom Metazoa; phylum Arthropoda; class Insecta; order Lepidoptera; family Noctuidae; genus Mamestra; species Mamestra configurata. The sequence goes on from NDFZ01005302.1 coordinate 436,879, forward strand.
GCAATTCTGTTGAGTTTTTTTTTTTCGTAGATAAGTTATATACATATATGGCGGACAACGTTGAATAAGTTTCTCTAGACACCTGAAAGCTATTTCCATGGATGAAGAATGAATTTTGTACAGATTAATAAAAAACATTATACGTATAAAATCAGGAAGCTGACAGGTTTATTTTTATTTACCACTAGCGGACGTCACGCGGTTTCACCCGCGTAGTTCCCGTTCCCGTGGGAATACGGGGATAAAATATAGCCTATGTTACTCGCTGATAATGTAGCTTTCCAATGATGAAAGAATTTTTGAAATCGGTCCAGTAGACACACACAAAAATGTTTTTTTTCCTCTTTATAATATTAGAGTAGATTGATCATCATATCAGCCAATTGCCGTCCACTGCTGAACGTAAGCCTCCCCCAAAGATCGCCAACCATCCCGGTCCTGAGCGGTCCGCATCCATCCGCTGCCAGCCACCTTCAAATCGAAGAAGAGATCGGAGAATTGAGATTGATCAATTATCACAAAATAAAAAATATTATCCATGCATTTAAGTAAAACAATCAGCACATACGCTGGGTCGTGTGGGGCAAACGAGACTGATCGTGTTAACTCTCCTTATCTTTTTTCCGGCTTCCACAAATGTTAATCCTGCACTTCTGTGTTTTTCATAACAGTGAATGCATCTTCGTTTGACGGCTCTATTTCGCTGGCCAACTTGTTGTAACCTTCCAAAGATATGCGCTTTAGAACGGATCGAGGATTCGACAATACGACAACCTACAACACACAATTAATACCTATTATTAATTTTTGTTACAGTCATGGTTGGGTTCCAGACCAGTGGAAGTTACATATTATCATTCCCTTATTGAAACCTGGCAAACATGCAGATGATCCGAATGGCCTTAGACCAATTTCTTTATCTTCAGTCCTAGCCAAACTACTTGAACACCTCATCAAAAATCGCCTAGAATGACCAATCACCAATCACCAATTTTGTTTTAGGAAAGGACTTAGCACAATGGATGGTGTTCTAATTACGGACATCCATATAGCCTTTTCCAAAAACCAATCCGTTGTTACCGCCTTCCTCGACATCTCCTCCGCATACGACAATGTACTTCTTCCCGTACTCAGGCAAAAATTGCACCAGCTGAGTCTCCCGGCTAAGATGATACAATGCATATGCGAACTCCTTTCATCCCGGTCTATGGTACTGAGAGTCCAGGGGGGGGAATTTGATAAAATACAGACCTGGAAGGGACTTCCACAAGGCTTTGTCCTTAGTCCACTCTTATATAAATTATACACGGCTGATATTGGTTCCTGTTTAAATAACAATTGTCAGATTTTACAATAGTTGTTTCAACAATATCTTAAAGTCAGTACTGGAACTTTGTCCCTGAATTAAACTACTACTACTAACTTAAATAAAGGGGAAATTAAATTTTCAATCACGCCACAAATAAAACATGATATAACTAACAATAATTTAATTATGATCTATGTAAAATATGAAGAATTGAATTTATTCAGTTTATGCATATTAATCCTACACGGTATGAGTATTTTCAAAAAGACTAAAGACCATAGTCCGGTCAAAACAGACGTTCAAGGTTACAATAATTCGCATAGAGCTAGAAATTGGTGCGAATGTTGCGAATACCATTATATAAAAGAGATAAAGATGCTTGCGTGATCCACAATTGTTATGATAAAAATACTGTTTGGTTAAAAAACGCAAAAACAAAAATTGATTTTTTGCATTTGTGGGGTCGATGGGAACTTTTCACATTTAATTTACAATGGTGTTTCCAACATCCAAACAAAGTTTTAGCACTATGCGAAGTATTGTAACCGTACCCCAATTAATTGAGCTAGGTTGACCGGATAACCATGATTGTGCTCGTTCGTGAATTTGACAATGACGTCATCGATGGTGATCAAACTTGCTCTGCAGTGGTTACCGGCCCACTTGCAGCATCTCCACTGCTTCCTGCCGCCGGTCAGGTTGACGTGTTGGGAACGATATTGCACATACAAGTTGTAGCGAAAATTTTTGAACACGATCACTGGCTTGCCAAACCGAGATGTTGAAATCACAGCACCTGTAAAAAATTCGGAAATCAGATAATTCTTTCCACAAAAAAAAAACATTCAAAGTGAAAAATGAAAATAAATAAAAATACAACAAATAGAATAAATCAACATTAACAAGAAAACTATCAAACTACATAATATCGGGCGATATTACGTAGTTACCTACGTGGATCAAAGAAAAAATTGTAATGGCCGATTTAATAACTTTATTTAAATTAATTAATAAAAATGGATAGGGCGATACCTAAATAGTCACTCATAATTAATCTAGTAATGATAACGGTTACGTAGTTAGTATGGAATATGTTTGATAATTTTAGGAAGAGCTAGAGATTTTAGAGGGCATTATATTTTGTTTGCGTAAATTAAGAAATGATCGATCACTAACATAACTGTAAAAGGCAACTAACGGTGGAAAATTAGAGTTCATGAAAACAAAATGTAACTTAGGGCACCCAACACGGAAGGTTAGGTTCGAAGAGGATAAAGGGGATAAAAGCAAGAGGGAGCGGGCCAAGCAAGCCTTTCTTTAAATTCTGCAGACAGAATAGGAGCCTCGATAGGCGGAGCTTCTTCGTCTTATTTTAATTAAGACCGTCGCTTAAACCGACGATTATGATAATGGTGCATTAATGAGCCATAAAAGTTGTTACTGAATCAAAACTCAGCACACTCACCTCAACACTCAACCAAAATAATGCGACATTTTACGTTACTTCAAATAGTAAAGTTCGGTTCCCAAACTGACAGCGATAAAATTCCGCTTGCAGCATTCTATACCACACAGTCGTCATTTTATTATTTATCGCATTATAGCAAATTAAACAACAATAGACTTACTATTTAATTTCACTTCACTTCAAAAACCCATTTCAGTAATTCTACTCTTGTACTGCCAATCCATGATTATGCTCGTGCATGAACTTGACTATGACGTTATCGATGGTGACGAGGCGTGCTCTGCAGCGGTTACTGGTCCACTTGCAGCACCTCCACTGCTTCCGACTGTTGGTCAGGTGAAAGTGTTGCGAACGGTGCGGAACATAGCAGTTGTACCGAAAGTTCTTGAATAAGATCACTGGCTTGCCATACCGAGATGTTGAGAATATTGCACCTGTAAAGAATTCGAAATTCAGATCGATATAATCCACTTTGAAAATTTTCAAAGGCACGCATGATGAAAACAATAAATAAATTAAAGTAAAACATAATGTTAAAAGGAAAACAAAACAGAAATATAGTACGACAAAATATTAAGTCCGCCTTTGTACAGTGATTTTACTTGTGCATAAAGTTTTAATAAATAAATAAATAAATAAAATATTCACCTGGTGATAATTCGATTACCTACATACATGGATGGCTAGTAAACAAACTTCATAATTTTTAGGGTTCCGAACGTTCGTAAAAATCGGAACCCTTATTGGATCACTCGTGTGTCTGTTTGCGTGTCACAACCAATTTTCTCCGAATCTACTAGACTCTGAAATTTGATGTATGAACTTCTATGACCCAAACAAGGACGCGTTGCGTTATTAAATAAATTTTGAGTAAGGTCACTTTTGGGGAATAACTTACAAAATGTTTTTGATCTGCACCGTATGACATATCAAATGGATGGGCTTATTGTGATGGTATGAAATTTATTTTCATAGTTTTAAAATAAAAAGTTTTGAAGTTATTCAAGAAATTTTAAACTCCCATTTGACTGATTTAGAGAACCTGCTTATATTGGGTTTCTGCCTATAGACAACACAACAATTTTGGGAAACAGTTGAGGAAGTAAAGTGTACCTGCCTTGGCTATTCAGTTTTGCGCAACAGCGACTGAACAGTATTTTAACAGACCCATAGTATTCTGGACCCTAATATCGCTGGTAAATTAGTCTATTTATATCGCAGGCTTTCATTATCTGGACTATGTGAAGGTAAGGCCTGTAGATTCCAAAAAAATAAACAATTGTCTGACGACGTTGTTTTATTGCTTCGTAGAATTTACAAAATATTTTGCTTTAAATGTATTAATGCTAATAATATTACAAGTTGGGCACGGCCACTATTGTGGCGATAAGTCCCCTCTTTGGGGAGTGACTCTCTCTAGTCACTGCGTCCTAACCTTCCGCTTGACGCAGGTACTCCGGATATGGTTGTTTCGGGAGCTACCTGTTTCGGATTCGGCGGGAGGACATGCCCGGGTGTCACCACTGTGTGGATCACCCGGAGAACACGGTAGAGCATACGGTGAAGGTAGAGGCGATCGGCGGCGGCGACCTCTCGCTTCTGGCCCTGGTTCAATCCATGGTCCGGAGCGAGAAGGCATGGGAAGCAGTCACCTCCTTCTGCGAAGCAGTAATACAAGCGATGGAGGAGGCGGGCCGCGTGGGGCAGAGTCAAACCTCACGGCCTACGAATACGGTATGAATTTGAATTAAAACTGGACTAGTCGCCGGCAACTAGGATTGCCAGACATCCGGATGAAATCGGACTTCGTCTCTATACCTATTAATTATATTATTATAATTGGTAACAATATAAGTTTTAATATCATAATAATACTTGATGGTTTTTGTAGAATCTAGTCGTTCTAAAAACATCGTATTACAAAAATCATTTCCTTACATTTATGGAATAATATATGTGGCTTATTAAGTATCACATTTATCTAATGTTAACACATTTTTTTATTTTGATCACAAAAGTTTATTAAAAATTCTAGTTTATAAATATATCTACTTATGTAGTTACTTAATTAATCAAATGCAAGATAATGTTATTTGGCAAAGGTTCGTATTATAATACTCTTATCCTAGTGACTTGGAATGAGATACAATCAGCTAAATTTTGTACACACCTTCATCTAGCCTGCCTTTTAATGCACCTCGAAAAGGCAGTGTAGGCAACGGCTGTTTTCTTTTTGTTATTCAAAGAAAAATTTACCAATATTCGTGAGTACCATCTCTCCTTGAAAGATAGTAGCATACAATTTTAAAAGCCACCCCGTAAATACAATATCGTTGGGTTAGTTTATCTTGGCTTGACGTATTTTCATTTTGATCAGTGTTTATATTTTATACCTATAAAGTAATACACTCAATAAATACAACTAAAGTATGTACGTACTAAAATGTGTAAATCTTATAAAACTATTTATTATTATGCTAAATGAGCTAGCTGGTGTTCCACGTGAATCGCAGCCGCCTACCGACTTTTTCAAATACATTCATAAATTAACATAGGTAACACAATAATTAAAACTCACACTCTTCTTAAAACTACATCACGAAGGTATCACACTAATATTATAAAGGCGAAAGTTTGTGGGTGTGTGTGTGTGTATGTTTGTTTATTACTTCCTCACGCGCAAACGGCTGGACCAATTTTGATTACATTTGGAATGCAGGAAGCTGACACCCTGAATTAACACATAGGCTACTTTTTAAATATATACTAAAACCGCGAGTAACACCGCGGGGCGCAGCTAGTATGAAATAAAAATAGACATTAAATAGCGTTAATGCACTCTTTAGTAAGAGACAAAATACAAGATTATTTCCTAAAAGTGATTGTGGTCATTTTTGCATTTGATGACATGCCCAAATAGCGTAGTTGCCGTAGCTCTGCAAGACTTCAAAGTTTGTTTGACACAGACCCACAGCACTTTGGAGTCCTGCATTGAACCTTTCTTGGCAGAGCGAGTGTAGAACCTATGTCTACCAATCATCATTATAGGCTTCCCGTGCTTTGAAGTACTGAATCTCACGCCTGGAAAAGAGAAAAGATTCAACACTTGTGTTCAACTAGTATTTTCTTACTACCTAACTACATGAAGCAGAATTAGATGGCTGATGAAATGTAGATTATGTTAAAATAATTAAAAATCTGTTAAAATTTTAATACAGACTATATTTTACTACGAACTAACAATCAATTAAATAATAATACTGACCGTAATTAATGACCGTAAAAGTAATGTCGATGATTAATGAACTTAAGGCAAATAATGTACTTTTTGTACCCATCTTAAATTAGAATAAAAATATTATTGTGAAGTTGTGTAGGAATAAACGTGTCTTGAAACAAAAATAAACCCTTCATTAAATCATTGCAGCATTAACTTTTTCCCGCGACTTCGTACGCGCATATCCCGTTTTCTCCCGTTCCCGTAGGAATTGTGGGAAATCCTATAGCCTTCCTCGTGAATGTGGATTCTAAATCCGAATAGAGCGTTGGAACAAACAAACAAACTCTTCAGCTGTATTATATTAGTATAGATATTATTCTATTATTATAAATAGCATATATTATTAATATATATTATAGATCAGATACATAATAAACTTCAAAAAACAGTAGAACCCTCACAGAAACAAGGTCCAAAAAATCAGTGCGTGTGGTCGTTCTTAGTTCTAACAATCCTTTCTTCTAACGTAGTTATTGACGCCCTGCACTTCTTCGACCCCCAACTTTTACAGACCCAATTAAACAAGGGTCCTTTTGAATCAGCCCGTTTATAGTAACGATGCTGGCCTATTTGTATTAGAGGTCTCCCAAATATAGTTGTTGTAAAAATCGGTACTGAAATAAAAAAAATATATATTTTAAATTCATCACTCGATTCGAGTTGCCTCCAAAAATCTTGACAGAGTTGCAGATTAGCTGCAAAGTGTAGTTATTACTTACTCCGGTATAAATGTTGAAAGCGATTCGAGTTGCTAGTGAGAATAATCCGACAAATGGTTTTCGGCCAAAGTCTTATTGGAATCCTACTCTGTCCCACTCGGTAGCACAACGTAGATTGGCCTTAAAGAAATTTAGGAGTAATCCCACACCAAATAACTTAAGTCTACTGGATCGCAAAACAGAAGCTGCTAAGAAAGTCATCAGTCTAGAGAGGTTAAAAGATTGGCAACATTACTGCAGTAGTGTTAATGAACAAACATCTAGTTCGGAAATGTGGAAACGTATGGGATGGATTAAGGGACGTGCATCGCCCAAGTCATCTGTTTCGAATGAACACAAGGTCGAACTCCTGTGTAGTCTCGCTCCGGATTACGTATACCCAAAACATCAACAGTTTAAATCAAATAATACAGTACTGGAGGACAAATTCACTTTACAAGAAATGATAAATTGCTTTAAACGAAAAGACACAGCGCCTGGGGCTGACGGGATTACATATTCTTTAATATTTCATTTGTCTCCCACTAGCAGAAAATATTTACTAGAATTATACAATCTTATTTTTAGCACGGGGATTATCCCAAAACAATGGCGTGATATATTAATAACTCCAATACCAAAATCATCGCCAGATAATAATAGTATCAAACTAAGACCTATTTCCTTGATTTCCTGCATTTGTAAAATCTTTCACTCTATGCTGACAAAGCGACTTGAGTGGTATATTGAAAAAAATAAGATGTTATCTCAGTATACCTCTGGGTTTAGGAGAGGACAATCTTGCCAGGACTGCTTAGTTAAATTAGTAAGTCAAATCTATACAGGATTTTCACGTCAAACTCCAACAGTAGCCTGTTTCCTCGATGTTACAAATGCTTATAATAATGTGTTAATAGATGTACTGGTGAACACTTTAGATGAGATAGGAATTGGAAAAAAAATTTGCCAATATTTATGGAATTTCTTGAGTGAAAGACATCTTATGATAAAAGACGAAACGGATAAATGCAAATTCTTCATAAGATACACAGATAGAGGCTTGGCTCAGGGAGACCCAATTTCACCAGTACTTTTTAACATAGTCACAATTAAGTGTTTCCATGAGATTGAGAATGTTACTATATGTCAATACGCAGACGATTTTGTCTTGTACCGAACGTCTAAAAATCTAAAAGAAATTCAACGTGCACTTCAAACAGCGCTAGAGAGAGTGTGCCGCGTGCTGGATGAGTTAGGATTAGAACTGTCGGCCGCTAAATCTAAAGTGTGTATTTTTAGCAGAGGTTTTAGAAGATCTAAGGTAGAACTTAAGATAAATAGTCAGAATTTAGACCAAGTTGATAGTTACAAATATTTAGGTGTGTGGCTCGACAAGTCCTTGCGCTGGAGTAAACACATTATTACAACTGTTGGAAAAGTTCAAAGAAACCTTAATTTACTCAAGGTTCTGGCAGGTAGGTCCTGGGGATTGCATCCTCTACATTTAAGACACATATATATAGCCATGATTAGAAGTCGCATAGATTATAGTTGTTATTTATATGATGCTAGTGCAAAGTGTCACTTAGATAAATTAAATAAGTTACAAAATCAGGCGTTACGTATTATAGGAGGTTTTATCAAATCTACTCCTATACATGTCATGGAGAGTGAGCTTTGTCTGGTTCCGCTGTACATACGAAGAAGATATTTAGCTTATAAGTTTTGTTTGAAAGCCAAATCCGTAGAAAATAATATAACAACTACCCTTTTAGATGAACTCTATACGCATCGACAAAATAGTTACTGGCGAAATAAGGTTACACCTTTATTGGCCGTAGCGTTTAACGAGGTTAAAGAAATTGAGATAGCGTCTTCCTACCCTCTAGTTATGTTCACACTAAGAACATGGGTCACTAACATTAATGTGAATGAAATAATTGATTGTGACTTAGAAGCAGTAAAGTCACGGAAGGGGTCTTATAATTACACTTTACTAAAACATGAAGTGACCAAAGAATTGAGCATAAAATATAATGGTTGGTTTACTATTTTTACGGATGGGTCGAAGAGTGTAGAAGGCCGCGGTGCGGCTTACTACATACCCTGTAAAGACATAGATAACCCAAATAATCATTGCTTTAAAATAAGTGAACTGGCATCTATTATGACGTTGGAACTCATTGCGATCTCAGAAGCATTGACATTTGTCATAAACTGTCAAAACAGGAATATTGTTATTTGTTCTGATAGTAAAAGTTCGTTACAACATATAGCTCGATGCGCCTCTGGCCACAGAGGTGCTTCGATAGCTTATGACATTCTATCTAAGATAGACGAACTAACTCAAAAAGGTGTTCGGCTGAGATTGCAATGGGTCCCATCGCATATTGGAATACAGGGTAACGAGAAGGCTGACATGTTGGCCAAGTATGCAGCCAAACACGGAAAAGAAACCAAAATCACCCTTGATTACTCAGAAATGTTGCCTAAATTCAAAAATGTTTGTTATGATCATTGGAAGGAATACTTTGATAGAATGTCATTAGAAAAGGGAATATGGTATAAGACCATACAATGTCAGCCTCCTCGTGTACCCTGGTTTATAAATAATAATTTAAGCAGAAAATTAGTAGTTACAGCTCACAGACTCAGGTCTGGACATATTCCATGCAACAAATTCGCTTTCTTGATGAAAAAAAATACCTCTCCCAATTGTGAGGTGTGTGGAGTGCTAGAGGACATGCATCACTTGTTAATGGAATGTGTTCGCTATGAGGATGATAGGAGTAAGTTGTTCAGGGCTTTGAAGTTGAACAAGAACGATATAGGTACATTCCACCAAATATTAAATAAGCCGAGCTCTGAAGATGCGAGAAAGTTGTTCGACTTTATGGCCCTGATACATTGATCAGTTGGAAGTATGTTGGATGTTTGTGTATATTGTATTAGGTTACGATGGGACTGGCATACGCTGTGCGTTATAAAAGTCCCTAAAATTCAAAGAATAAAAAAA
>NDFZ01005302.1:456004-507510 GCA_002192655.3 Mamestra configurata
TTTACCTGTTAGTGCCTACACCAAAATTTTTCCAGTAGTTTTTTTTAAGTAAGTTAGTTCTTATATACAAGTCAAACCAGTAATATTTGCTTTAATGTTTAATATTGAAACTAATATACGAGTAGATATCTATAATTCGAAAATACCTTGTACATTTTTTCTGGGGCTTATCTTTTGTAATATCAAAATTATAGATTCTTCTGCTTTTCATGATGATAAGAAACTGGTTTTAGTTTTAAAACCAGCACATGTAGAAGTACCTAAAATTGAGCTTGTTGTCAGCTCATGATAAGCGATGTAAAAATAAGCAGAGTTTAAGAACAGACATTTTGAAATTATCAATTAACTATTAAACTTTGTTTACTCAGGCGTAATAAAATATTTATTAAAATTAAAAAAAAAAAAACATAATACTTAATTTGTACAAAATATGGCAGAACAGTTACAAGTCACCGTTCACAAAGGCACAAAAAAAAAAAAAAAAAATTAATGAGTATGTTCAGCTCTAATCTTGATAACTTGCATCCCTATCATAACGATGGCGGCTCGGCAGCCGCGACCCCAGTGGTTGCATCTAAACACCTCCCTATTGTCACCTTTTTCACTTTTCCCCCCGCGCTTTCGTAAAAACCGGTAGCCGCCCAACTCAACCACGGGGTTGCCATGACACGATGTCGTATAAACTGGAACTAAGAAAAGAAACTTTTAACGGACTATAAGGACAATCAGGTCCTTCACTTCAGGTAAGTATTTCATAAAAAATAAAATTAAAAAAAATTGTCCTTCATTTGATTATGTGTAATCAACCGTTTCCTTAAACGTCATTTGTTGAAAGTCTTCGAAGCCCATGTTTCGCTATAAGAGATGGTATTTTTTTTACAAAATTAATACTCGTTCCCTAAGTATTGTGGATTACAATGAAAAAGAATTTGACCAGTAATTTTATTATTAATCAATATAATTTTATTATATAAAACTCTTCCGATACTTACAGAATTTAAATACCTATCAGATAGTAGAGAAGTCAAATTCGGAATTCCACAAGGGATTGTCATCACAGCTCCATTATTTCTTATGTATATCAATGATCTTCCGAGAAAAGTCCAACAGCCGACGGTGCTGATGGTGTGGTTCGCTGATGATAGCACAGCGATAGTAAAATGCGTGAAAAAAGCACATTATGATAAAGACATTAATGATACATTAAAATCAATAATTAATTGGCTCAACACTAATAATCTAATTATTTATTTACAAAATACAAAAACAATGCATTTCTTTCAACGTTTGCACCCAGATCCTTTAAAATTGAATACAATGGACAAAATAATGACGAGACAAATGTTACTAAATTCTTAGGTATAGTAATTGACAGCCAATTATCTTGGAAACATCAGAGTAGAGGAGCTTATATGCTCTACAACTTGTCAAAAAAGTTAATATTGACACTTCATTATGGCTTACCATGGTCTGGTTTGCTCTATCTTAAGATACGGAGTAGTATTTTGGGGGAATTGCAGTGAACGAGAAAGGGTATTCAGAGCCCAAAAATATTGCATTAGATCTATGACCAGCAACATAAGAATACAGCTGTCTGTTGAATTAATTCAACAGACAGCTGTATTCTTATGTTTAAATCCCTAAAATTATTAAGCTTTATTATTATTTGTTAAAACGAACAATAATCTTTTTGAAACAATGATAAATCATTCTTCAAGACCATTACTGAGATCCCAATATAAAGGTGTATTACATACAGGTTATTTCAAAACAGCATTATTAAGAAAGAATACTATTCATATGGGACCAGTTATTTACAATAAAATACCTAATGACAATAAATATGATACAACTCATTTTACGAAAAGAAATTAAAGAAACTATTGATTGATAAATGCTATTACGATATCAGTGACTTTTTAAATGATAGCGCCCTATGACATTGCACAATAATATTTTGATTTATTAAATTTGTTATATTTTTAATTTTATATAGCCATAATGTATGAATATTGTTGTTCCGGTGAATTTGACTTTTACAATAAGACATTTAAAACTGATTACCTGACAATTATTGATTAATATAGATTAGGAATACTTATGATTATTATATGTTGCATGCCATACGGTAGAATGTACTGGATCCAATTGTTTTTCCCTTTACACCATCGAAACTATGTTTTGCAAATAAATGAATTCTGATTCTGATTCAGATAACGCGCAGCCGGGAGCAACCAACGTGCAGAGGGATTTCCCGAAATTCCTACGGGAGCGGGAAAAAACGTATAATGTGCGTACGAAGTCGCGGGCAAAAGCTAGTTTTTTTTATAAATACTGGGTTTACTTAATACCACTAGGTATTACAAAAGGGTTCGCTGGACGTATGTTCTTCAACTTCGCCATCCTCAATGAGTATGATTGATCTGCATCTTGACGATATGGTTTTCGTAGGTAGTGATGGAAGCCCTGCAGCCGTGAGCCCACCTAGTGCACACCCATCTTTTCCTCGGCTTGACTCCTATAGTGGCCTTGTTGAAGCTAAAGTTGTGGTGACGGTAGTGAAGCATCTGGTTCCCCCGGTTCGATTTTATAAACACCAGCTTTTCTAAAATGAGAAACGAAGCCTTATTGTCTTGTAAGTGCAGAAGTAGATACCACCTTAGTGAGTACTGTGAAAACATGCACCTGCCATGATAAACCAGCTGGACTTTTTTTTTTGGCCTGGTACTGCTAAGTTGCATAAAGTGTAATAAAAACAAACTAACAAGTACTGACGACATTGATTTAATTTGATTTATTAACATTGACTAGATGACCCCAACTGTTTAGAGAAAGAAGGAATTTAAGAATTGAGTAGGTTCGAATAGAATACATAGTCTTCAGTTACTGTTTGCAAGTATGAGTACCAATGACCCGGATGATAATATCTTCGAACGTAACGATAGAGGCTCTGCAACCGTATGACCATTTAGTGCACAGCCATCTTTGTTTTATGGATCCAGGGCGACTCTTGTTGATAGTAAACCTGTGGCCTTTATACATTAGCATACGGTTGCCTCGGGCTGACATTATAAATTCAGCACGATCTGAAACAAACTGAGCTGTTGTGACATAGTTTCTTAAAGTTAATATATCATTTAAGTATGAATTTAATCATTTCAAAAAAGGTATTTATAATTACATAAATTCATATACAGTTTTTCTTTATTGTCTATTTACACGCTTCTAAGATAACGCATTATTTTGACAAACGGTTCCTCGACAATTTCTTCACGATTTAAATAAATTATTATATTATTATATAATAATAATTTATTAAATAGAGAAAAGGAAAAAAATATTGGGTCCCAAGCCCAACATTATATTATACTAGGTATACCTATATTTTTTATTTTTAAGGTATCGAAAATTGGGAAATGATCAATGCATTTTATACGTCATTACTCATCACAAAAAAAAACAGCATAGATAAGAATACCTTTCGGTCAGTGGCCGAATAGTTAGGCCATTTACAAACAAGCGAGGTCCCACCTTCATGATTGTAGTCATTATTTTATTTTATTGAGCTATTAACAGACTTTCGTTGCACATCAAAATGTGATGAATAAAAATCAAATTTCTTTAATAGATTTTCAACTTTATGGCTAAAGCATTAGGTTCAAGGTTGATTGGGAAAATTTGACAGATTCGGGTAGCTTGGCTTCTGTACCTAATTCACTCAGTGCTAGAGAGCTACTCCTAACTAAGGCATAGGCCATTTTTCCTGGCAAAAAAGACCAGAGGGTCGACAAAGTGCTATTCTATCAGCGAATGTGATTGTCGAAATGCCAAATGGACGTATAGTAATCGAATGCTTTCCTTGAAATGTATTGAACTAGAGCGTGAATTACAACGATTTTGACACCGAAACTTTGGGTCCATATTGGGTTGATTTTGAGTTATCGAAGTTGTAAGACTTTTTATAAATTCTCTGCCTCTCGACCAAAATCTGCAAATGCGTTCGTCAATCCCATACATTTTTGTAGTTCTGACAATTGCCTTCGCCACAGTACCGCTGGCAGAATGTCACTTGTCTAGAGCCTAAGCCTTGGGCTCTAGACAAGTTAGCTATACCTTAGGGCCTAAGGTATAGCCAACTTGACCGTACGTACCGCTTTGAACAGGTCTGTCCCTTCGGAATGATTTGGGACGCTGAACAGTCAAGTTTTCAGTTAGAGAAGGATCAGTAGCGTATAATTAATTCTAAGGCCAAGATTGCCATCGCATAACCACAGTAGATAAATATACAGTAGGTTATCTAAGGCCGCCCGCCGAGTTATTAGCCTACTCTTGCGTTGATACCCAGGGTTGTCACTTTTACTTTTAGTTAATATTTTCGAACAAGCAGCACTTGATCTAAATTTATAAAATAAAAAGCATATTATGATTGAATATTTTACCAATTTATAAATTTAGTAAAAATAAAAAGCTTTTATTCACATAACATTTATTATACTAAGTTACAAATTTGATACCGAGAAAATTTTTCTCCTGTTTCTGCACGTCCGGAACGCTTTATTATTATTTATTAATTATTGTGAAATTGTCCTTATTACAACTATACCTACGCGAAAAATATGTTTACCAAAACGATGTTTCGTACTCAATCCTCTATTTTATAGTAAAACTAGACTTCTTAAAATAAACTTTAGCTCTAAACATAGTATTCAGAAAAATGCGACTCGGCTACGCTCTTAATAAAGCAAATAAACTGTGAAATAAACAATACAATACCATATTTTCTAATAATATTTAAGTATAAGTAGGTACTTACATTTCTGGTTGAGTAGGAAGTATGAAGAATGATAAGTCCGGGTTTGCGAAATCATTATTGAGGCACCCGAAAACACTACAATATTTTTTTCCTCTTTTTGAAGTCATGATACTCGTAATTTACGACAAGTGTCCGCCGCCCGCGCCGGCGAGAGTTGACGAACGCAAGCGGTCATGTAGCGTACGCGCGTGCTCACAGTCGCGCTGCACAGCCCGCACTGCCGCCACCTTATTAACCCATATATTATGCTAGCGTGTGCGTGAAATCGCGTGCCGACATGGCGCGCGGCGCGCACGCACACATTCAAACCGAGAGCGGCACGTTTGTATGAAGATGTTTTACTGTATATTTATCTACTGTGGCATAACGAAGAGCGGCGCGAGCCACCTAGAGCCAAAATTACGTAATTTCGCCGTGATTTTGATCATGTCCAATTTTGTTTTTTTTTTAATGGTCACTCTAAGTATAGCTCCATCTTTCTCTTTTGCCGTGACATCAATCGTGATTATGGCAGTTCCTATAGGCGAGAAAACGGTGTTCCACTGTGATGACCATAGCCTTACAACCCTTGCCTTTAGAACATATCCATCGCGCTTTTGGACCCTTAGCACGAAAGTATTTATTGAAACGGTGATGACCAACCAACACTACTGGGTTTCCAAATCGTGATGTTGTGAAAATTAGTTCTGGAACAAAAACGAAATTTCAAATTTTCAGGATCATTTGAATCATACAAATCGAAAGCCACAAATGTTTTACTTTAAAATAAGAACACACATACATACTTCCCGTATGTATATGTGTTCTTATTTTAAAGTTCGACAAACCACCAATGACTGTTGCTTTAAACTAGTCCCTTCTTTATAATCCGACCCCAGATCTCATGGTTGGCAAAATATATTTAGGAACATAAATATTTATTTTTGGAGCAACGTTTCGGGAAATGGTATATCTATATAATGGTATAGCCTAATCAAATGCAAAAACTCTTCCTGCTTTTCTTATTATTTACATATTCAATTAGTACAAATATTTACAATTTAAAAATTTTATAGACAACGTTAATTAATATAGCTGTCACCGGAAAATTGCAGACTCCGTAAGATTGTAATAAATCTTTATTAGATTTATATTTCTAGATATAGAATGAAACAATAGTTTTTTATACAATAAATCCCATCTTAATGTAATAGTTTTCAATATATCCGTGTCTTATTATGAGAAAATAGTTTACAATTTCACGCGATATTTTACAATCTTACGGCGTTTGCAATTTTCCGCTGACATAGCTATTATTTAATACTGTAATACAATGATAACTATGTATATTTGTCGAACCAAGTTCATTAGACAACTGTCAGCCGTGATACATCCGCTAGACTCGAACAAGTCGCCTGACTTGGTGGGCCATATGTTACGAACATATTTGAGAAATCAATGATTGTGGTATTTCTTAGCTGCTACGACGATGTCATCAACTGTGATGAGTGAAGCAGGGCAGCCAGCAGACCTCGCTTTGACGCAATACCACCGGGCCCTGGAACCGCTCTTTCGAGAATGCTTGTTGTATCTGTGCCCTCCCATAGTAATTACCGGTTTTCCATACCTTGAAGTGCCAAAAACTACCAACTCTGAAAAAATTATCCAGTGAAAACCTATTTGAAAGTTAGAAGTCATCGTTATTATTATCATTATAGGTACAAAAAAATGCGAGAATTAATGAAAAAAATGTTTTTATTGCTTGCTAATAAATACATGCAAATAATGGTTGTCATATCAATCAAAGTGAGTTTCTGGACAACTATTTAATTAGTCGTCAAAATACTGTTAAGTCCATGAAATTGATCGTTCAGCAAATTAACCATCAATTTGAGTTGTTTATAAATTCAAATCGCATTTGTCATTCTTAGACAGTCGTATGAAAAGGCAAATTATCGCAGTGTCAGTGCTAAACAATTCCTTATTCTGGATTTCCATTCACAATTATTTTCCTAGGTATGGGAGAGCGGGGTTAAACGTGCCGCGGGAAAGTTGTTCCGATGTAATTTAACAATGTACCGGACGTTACTGGCCAAACTGAGATAGTTGCCATCGGTGCGCTGCAGTATTCCGTTTTATGACGAATTTACTTGATATGTTTGTCTCTTTTTTTCATAAAGCCTATTTCAATCGGAACGACTTCCCCGCGGCACGTTTAGCCCTGCTTAACTTTTTCTTTTCTTTCTTATTTTCATGTCAATTGTATGACGTTTCCATGATGAAATAGAAAAGTAAACCAAATAATACGCAAGTAGATCTTAATCGGGGTATACAGCATTAATATCTATTACACTTTAGAAGTTTATTGTATGATTTCTTGTCATGCTCATGTGTATTATTGTACATCACAATGGACTCGTCGACGGTCGTGATGGTTGCTCTGCACCCGTAACTGCTTCTGACACATTTCCACTTCACCTTCATTCCTGTGCAGCGACTGATTTTGTTGAATCTATGCTCTCCTAATAACATTACCGGTCTTCCATGCCTTGAAGTAGTGAACAAAGGACCTGAAACTATATCCTTAATATAGTTAAGGATCAATAAATATGGATTCACGATTGATTATTCAAAGTGCTAGTTACGTTCAGGATAAGAATGCTATATACATAGGCAATCAAGGGTGTAGACAAAATAAAACTGGTTGGCATATGTATTAAATATATAGATGACATTTTTGTGTTTGCAATACGTGAGTACCATGTCCCAATTTAGAAAATGAATTAGTCTACCTCTGCTGGTATTACTTTATGTCCTAACATATAATAAATTAATGAATTTATACCAAATATTGTAAAACTTTTATTTGAAATGAGTAACTATGGAGTTTCTTGTCAGTTCTTCTCCATAAGAATCTACCTGCGAATAGACACTAGAGTCACTTTATTTTTAAATATATTTCTTCATTTTTTGACGTTCAAAAGTGCCTTTTAATCTTCTAATTCAAATAAACGTTTTGACTTTAACATAATAAATACCTATAACGATGCATAAACGATTGGAAAATAAATTAAAACTAAAAGTAATCCGTTATACAATATAATTATATTTGGTCTTCGACAATTTCAACACTTGTAAAACTAGGTAAAACGTCTCTGCACCTGGGCGCTCCTTGCGGAGCACTGCATTGCTGCCAATGTGGCGAAGCATACTCCTAATACTCCAGTAGAAAGAGTGCTGGACGGATATCACCGCTTTTGTGCTCGGTTTCCGACTGTTTTAGAACCCACACAATGGCAATGCACACGAGGAACGGTATGACCATAATACTTTGGAAGTTGGGTAGGGCTTTAGTGTGGGATGCAACACGAAGTGTCGCGCCTTCCCATCTTGAAGCACGGCCGGCTATGCCGCGGCCGGGGTGGCTGCTACAGGGGCAGTATGTCACTAGCGGTGCAAATAAGATAATTCTTTTTGTGAGTTATCTGTTTGTACCGATTGGGTTTCAAACACCATGGAGTCCGAGTGTCCTAGTTAATTCAAGGCAAGCTGTTAATTGACTTTTCACGTGACCACCACCACCACTTTTCCCATTGACAGTGATGCAGACGAATTTTTAGGTCCCCTTTGAGCACTTTCTCCGTTTTCTTGATTTTACATGCTAAGTCTAATATTAAAAATATGTTTTACTTGTAAATAAACTCTCAGATAAATCATAATTTAAAATTTCAGATTATACAAAATACACATGTTTGTATAAATTACGTCGCAATTTCTCTTAATTATACCATTGATTGGTCTGTCTCTTCGTAGCTAAGCTTCTAAGAGATGAATCACATAGTTCTCTTCCTGATATAAAAGAAGGCAGCCCGTTGGTCTGATCTCAAAATATTGGGCAATACCCGTGACCCTGTTCGACCAGTCGGGCATATCAAGTTTGTAAAGTTCGGTGTGTCATAGAAACGCCTGGTCAATGTCTCTTTCTTATTTTCTGTCTTCAATGAACAATCAAACAGTCAGTCATGATTGTGTCTATTGTTAGATCTTATGACGATGTTTTCAACTGTATAAAGGGATGCTTTACATCCTCTCGTACATTTAACGCATTTCCAAGAAGCGGTGGGTCCCCTGCATTTGCTGTATTTGTTAAATCTATACATCCCATGTTGTATAACAGGTCTGCCCTTTCTGGATGTTGAGTAAACATAATCTGAAACAGTGCAAGCAGTTCTTACGTAAAAATATAATAGGAAAAACGCAATTAAATACTTATAAGAAAAATTACCGCATTTCAGAAATAAATAAAATAGAACACTACTAAACTCCTTCACCGATAGTTTATTTAAACCAAAAATATATGTCTTTAGTTCCAACATTATTCAACAAATAAATACGTAAAATGAATAATAACGTAAGGTAAAAAGGTTAAAAAAATCTTTCTCAAAATCAAAGTCACTCAGCGCTATAGTTTTTTTTTGAAGGATAAAAAAATGAAGTCCAATAATATAATAAAAATAAAGAACTGGAATTGAAGTTGGAGTTTGCAGAGCCATGAAGCTGAAGTGTTAGTGGGCTGCCCAAATTAGCTAAAGGAATGACTGCAGAGTCCTGGAGTGGAGATCACATATCGGCAACCTTAAGGCAGGACGCCCCGAGTTAGATAGACCAACGACATCATAAAGGTGTAGCTAGGACTGATTGGATGCAGACGGTAGAGACATTGGTGGTGTAGCATAGCTCGAGAGTGGCCTATCTCCAGCAGAAGACTGCGATAAGCGGAGTTGATCATTGATTGATGGAATTAAAATAACGCTAACAAATCAACTTTACAAACAAAATTAATGTCGTTTTCGATAACTTCCAGTAGATAATAATTGAAAACTTACACGATCGTTCACTGCGAGCAAGCCCATACTCAAGTTGTGACAAAAGTCTTTTCCATAATGTATTGTTTTTCAATTATTCTCATGTTCTTGTATTAATTTAAACCTATATTCTCTGTTGAAATATCTCAATGCTGATGGTCATCATTGCTCTTAATGATACAGTCTTGATAGGTCGTGATTCTAGCTCGGCAACCTTTGCTTGCTTTAACACACGACCAATACACCTTCGGTCCATTACTTCGATAGTATTTGTTGAAGCGATACTGTCCAATTTGTAATACAGGCTTTCCCCGACGCGATATAGAATAGTGAGGAACTGAAATTAATTGGAAACAGGCCTATTTATTGGTTTTATCAGAATTCTGAGTGCCATTTGTAACATATTTGTTATGCCGTACAGTGGTTAAGCAAGCAATCAAGCAGCAACCCGATGGTAAGTGGGGCACCCGGGCGTCGGGAGTCGCAGGGCGATCCCCGACCACCTTAGGCGCGGGCCTGCGGACGGCGAGCGTTAGGTGGCTCGCTGTCGGCTGCCGGGTCGATGGCGCAGTATGTTTCACGCGCGCCTCAAAGAGATGTCAGCATAGAAGACGGGGCCCGCTAGGGCCAGAGCCTGCCAGGGTTGCGGAATTTGTTCGAAAGAGTCACCGCGGAACGCAAAGGGCTTTAGAAGGAACACGGATGGGTTTTAGTCAGTAAGAGTCTGGCACGCCCTTCCGCTCCACCCAGAGCGCAAGAAGTCATTTGATGATTTCCCATCCTCAAAAAAAAAAAAAAAGTGGCCACCGACGCCTATGGACTTCTGCAATACCAGCCATAACACAGGGTGCGCTCAAACTGAGATATGGTGTATTACAGTATCCGTCATGATTGGCGCAAATATATGCTTTTTTTTATTTTTTCTTCTTTCAGATAACCCTGGTATTGTAGATGTAGGTATCAGCTTATCGCGGAATAACCAAGGTTTAACCTTTAGCAAAACATTGAATATGTTTATCACATTTATTATCATAATGGGGCTTGCTTTTAACATTTAGACGATGGAAAACCACTTCTTAAAGTAAAAAAATACACACAAGCATAAATAAAATAGGAAAAAACAAGCAACATCACTTGATTACCTAAATAATACCTTTGCAATACTGCTTTCAGCTATTTTTAGTCTACGCTTAACATTTTCAAGTTTACAAAATATCTATAAGTTACTTTTCCGTGTCATTGAGGCACGGAAATATTAATAGGCACGCGTATTTTGTAGGTAAATCCTAAAAGCTGAGCGTTTCATACACTCCATTCTTCATTGCATTAAGTTTTACCTCTAGAACAACTGTTCTAGTACATATTTAGTTTTTTCCCGTTCCCATACATACGGGAAATTCTTTCTTAGTGCTTTGCAGTTTGGTTAACTGCTTTGCAGTTGGTAATAATTATATTGTTTAAAAGGTACTTATTACTGTGAATAAAAACTTTTTCATTTCATTTCTTTTTTTTTTTCATTTTTACGCTCTCCAAGGAAACTCTATGCCAAACTTTCTACGACCAGTAGTGTCGGCAGTGCGTTGTCTGTCAGTCACTTAACCACTCAGTAACGGAAGAGTTTTATATAATATATTGATTGATTCATTATAAATAATAAATACTTTTCAAGAGATTAAAATCAAGCGTCCCCGCGTGTTCTTAGTCTGAAACGGGATGGAGTCGAAGCATCATTCCAAGATACACTTAAACCAAGCCACTGACTAATGACTGTGTGGCGTTTGTTTTATTATAACGTTGTGGACTGTGACAAGGGAAGCAGAACACTTCAGAGCGTTAACTTTTCCACAAATCCAGCGGGCGCGGTCTCCTCTGCTGCCTGCCCATTTATTGTACCGGTACTTGCCCATTATTATAACAGGTTTACCTCGCTGAGACGTTGCAAATATTGGCTCTGAAACAAATTTTGTCAAAGTATAAACAAGCTTAAATAGAAGACATTTTTATTTAAAAAGTTTAACTTGAATCGTAAGCGTTTGTTCATTTGAACTTGAAATGAAAGCGAATAAAATAATAAGTTAAAAATAAAACCTTTCTGTTCCCAATCGTACTAGTGAAACGTCACCAATTATGCGGATAAAAGTATAAGTGTTAGTTCAGAACATAATTAATTAGTTTTCGTAAGGTGGTTCAGCCACTCATGGTGAATGAAATATATTACCTATAATAAAAACAGACACGTTTATTAGTTAGAATATTGGCTAGGTTCAATAGTTCTTCATACAATTTTGTGAATTTCTTATTTAATACATTTTGATTATGCACTAGTAAAAACACTGTACAAAGGCGGACTTAATGCCTTAGGCATTTTCTACTAGTCGACCTTAGGGTGGTGTAGAGACAACATGGCAGGTGCAACTTAAAGAAAAACTTAAAATAGATAGAAGAAAAAAAAAAAAAAACATTTATAAATACATAGATACATACATACACATCACAAAAAACGAATTAACGCTGTGATGATTCTACCAACTTCTTGCGAATTTGCTCACGTGCCTTCACCTTAAAGGACAACGGACTTGATTGACTTGATTTTGTCTAATACATTTTGGAGCTACAGCATTAACTCTACTCTTTGTCTTAATATCACTTTTGTAGCACGTCCATATACTCTATCAACTTTTTCATGTCATATCAGCACTTTGCCATGTTAATGATTATGCCCAAATTTTTCGAGAACAATTTGCTCATTAAGAGTTAGAAGCGTAGCGCGGCAACCCAGTCTTGT
The DNA here is from genome assembly GCA_002192655.3 of Mamestra configurata. Taxonomy (NCBI): domain Eukaryota; kingdom Metazoa; phylum Arthropoda; class Insecta; order Lepidoptera; family Noctuidae; genus Mamestra; species Mamestra configurata. The sequence continues at coordinate 468,447 of NDFZ01005302.1, forward strand.
TTTAACGCAAGCCCAACGCGCCGGAGCATTTGGATTTTTACAAAACTTCAGATTAAAACGATAACCTTTCCATACAATCACGGGTTTCCCCCACCGAGAGCTGGTAAAAACAGGGCCTGGAACACGGAATTATAAGGTTTTTCAAAACTAAAATACATAGTACAGTAGTAACGACAATCAGAGTTTATATGAGGAGCCCAGAATGCCTAGAAAGTATTTTAGGTAGCTACCTATTATCATAACACTTCAAATTAGATGTAGATGTACAGATGGACAAAATAAACACGCAACACAATACATGTGGAACAGCATCTATTTTCAATGATTGTGCACATTATAACACTTGACAATAACTTCGTTGACCGTGGTGATCTTAGCTCGACAGCCGCTGTGGTCTTTGACACAGATCCACCGAGCTTTAGGACCACTACTTCCACTCCATCTATTGAACCTGTGTGGACCTAACTGAATAACCAGGTTCCCACGGGTTGAAGTCGCGAAAAATGCATCTGGAACATGTATTTCACTGAATTTATGCCTTTGTCAAAAGAAATTACCTCGTTAAAGCAGGATTAATCCAGCCAAATCGGATGTATCAATCTCTTGTATACTACTCGTGTACTTCTGACTATGCATTGATTTACATTTTCTTGGCACGCATCATCCAGGGTTGCGGAATTTGTTCGAAACAGTCTCCGCGGCCCTGGAATGCAAAGGGCGTCAGGAGGAACACGGATGGGTTTTAGTCAGTAAGAGTCGGACACTCCCTTCCGCCCTAGAACGGAAGAGAGTTATTTGATGATTACCCATCCTTTAAAAAAACGAAGAGCATACATTATATTGCAAATAATTATAAAATCACTATTGTTTGAAAATACTCAAAGTATTATAACCCCAATAACTAAAGAGTGTTAATATATTTTTCCCACAGTAAAGAAAAAATCAATAGCCTTAGTCAATTTTAGGGCACCTGATCAACATAAATAATATCGAATCAATATTTAAAAAAAATGTCGATATCAACCAACACATCGAAAATTTTAGATTTGTTGATACATTCCTTTAAGCTACGTTCCTCTAAACTCAAATAAATCACCATCAATAATGTAAAGTCATAATTATTGTTTTCAAACCACTTTATTAGAAAAAGTATAAAAAATATACCATCATTTCAATAAACGTTTTCAATGTTAGCATCATCACGGTCGTATTCAATAGCCATTTAAAATAAAAGGTACCATTAACACATATCTATAAAATAAATTAATAAATAATACTGCGGTCAAGAAAAAAGTTTACTTGACCATGTCAAAGGTATTATCAAATGACAATGTCATATTGCTTCCCTTATCAACGTGGAACATACAATATCTTCTCAAATATTTTAGTTGGGTTCATATGCTTCTTTAAGCTTAAATAAATAAAACATCGCGTAATATCATATTCACTTCAGATTCCCAAGAAATATCAGAAACTAGAGGTCCTGGCGAACTTCGTACCGCCTCAGAATTAATTTCTGCCGTGTTTTGTTTTTGTCATGTATCAGAAATGGCGTTGTATTCGGAAATGATTTATTTTTTCTTTAATTTTTCCAATATTTTAATAGTTATTCTGCTATTCAGGGCAGACAAATGCAACAAACCAAAGATATTCAACATCGGTCCAGCCGTTCTTGAGTTATAAATGGTGTAACTAACCGACTTTGTTTTATAATTATGTCACCGGAAAATTGCAAACGCCGAAAGATTGTAAAATATCGCGTGAAATTGTAAACTATTTTTTCTTAAGAAGACACGGATATATTGGAAACTATTGAAACGATTTTTTCATAATATATCGAGAAATTAGAACCTAATAAAGATTTATAACAATATTACGGAGTCTACAATTTTCCGGTGACATATATACAGATTATCGTTTACAATTACATGGATGATTTATTTTAATGATTATGTTCATGAGCATATCTGACAATAACATCATCCATGGTAATGATGGTGGCTTTGCAGCCGTAGCATGCCTTGACACAAGGCCACCTAGCCCGAGCGCCCTTGCTGCCGCTCCATTTGTTGAAACGATATCTGCCTATCAATATCACCGGTTTTCCGTATCGAGATGTTGAAAAGATTGGCTCACTGTCATCTGCAATTTAGAATTTTTTAAATGACATTTTCAGTAAAAGTGAAGCAAAGGACAATAACAATTTACGATCATATGCTACACGTAACGAAAGTAAAAACGTGTAAACAGTTCATTTACAGCTTATTAAGCTAGAAATTATTAAATAACCATCGTCGCTTTCGCTTATTGTACATTACACACATTGTAACAGTACATTGTTATCCCCTTCATTATTATCAACAAAAATATTTAAATATTTGTGAACACTTGTAACTATTATGTTTTAAGGTATATAACTTTTGCTCGACACTCATTAAAATGATTTTGAGAACAAGCCCATAATATTTCAGCATGGCAAATTGGCAACCTTGTCGTGTCTTTGTGAAAATTATTCTTGCTAGAAAAAATCTCATCAAAAAGAACAACATTTTCCAACTTAAATGCATTCAGAAGCTGTCATTACAATATTATACTTCTTTACTCACATATTTTGAAATGAAAGTAGCTACTTGGGTAACCAAAATTACTATTCAATCAATTTACTAACGACTCAAAATTGTTTAAAAAAGATCATAAATATGTTTACCTATATTTAAACATCTAAAATTTATGAAAAGGGGTGTTAAATAACTAAAATAATTTCTTCATAACTTTATATATTAAGTTTTTCATAACTCATGTCATTATAATATATTTTTTCTATTTAATTATTGCACACAGCCTCATTGGCGAAAAATAATGTAATATTATAAGTATGTATCACTACATAGTACATAAGTCCTACTTTTGAAGTACTCGTACCTACGTTTCTTTAAGACGTCTGTTAAATAATAATGTTCAAATCTTTGAAGTGATAACTTCTTATGGGAAGGTAAACCGCTTCGTAACGTAACGCGTTACGGCGCCAGTCTGTCTGGCTTCCCTTTCTCTCACGCATACGGCAGCGGTAGGCAGGCTCTTCCGCTCTCACTCTAACCCACAGCGCTAGTCGTATTTCGGACTGACGCTTTCCATATTAAATAGTTCAACTTAGATTAGTTTAAGTTATTTTATACATACATAAATGTCTTTAAATATTGTATCCACAAATCTTGTTATTTAATGATTGTGTTCGTGTAAAAACTTAACAATTTTGTTGTCGACGGTAGTAGTTCTCGCAGGACACTTATTTGAACCACTGCGGATGCAACGCCAGTGAGTCTTGGGAGGGAAATTGTTACCGCCCCCGGATGACCGATATCGATATCTTCCAATCTGAAGGCATGGAAAGCCGCGTCTTGTCTTTGTGAAGAGTACCTCTATAATACAAATAAACACAGTAAGATATCTTTTCGCATCGGTTATAAATAGGTAAAGGGAACTATCGGCTGGACTGTCAGGTAATGTAATTAAAATGAATAATAATGATGGTCTCGAGGACATGCGTTGCCAAACGAGAAAGAATGATTAATTTGAATACTTTGACAAACAACACAGTACGTAGATAGCACTCGCAGGAAATGAATGATGAAAGGAATGATGATGTACGGTGAACAGCTTACATTTTTGTGAAAAAAAAATGCCTTCAATAAGCGAACGAGTGAGCATTTATTTCATGGGCATTTTGTGGATTCACGATACAATTTTATATATGTCAATGGAAAATGCAAACGCCGTAAGATTGTAAAATATCGCGTGAAATTGTTAACTATTTTTCTTAATTAGACACGGATATTTTGGAGACTATTAAATTTATATGGGATTTATTGTATCTAAAACTATACTTCGTTATATATCGAGACATTATTATCTAATAAAGATTTATTACAATCTTACGGAGTCTTCAATTTCCGGTGACATTTACACAGAATACAGACAGATATACAGAATAAATACAGTAAATTAAAGCTGATCCTCTTTAGCCATTACACTTCGCAAGTACAGTTCAATGATTGTGTTCGGTCATAGACTTGACAATTTCGTTGTTGAGAGTGGTGATTTTAGCTCGGCATTTGTTCTGAGCACTCTTAGCGCACACCCAGCGGATTTTCGGGCCTTTGCTTCCAGCCCATCTGTTAAACTGATGTGGACCTATGACAATGCATGGAAAACCTCGTTGGGATTTCGAGAACCTTATTTCTGTAAATCAATCATAATCATTTTACTAATGATCGGTTTACAAAGTATGAGGAATTAATTAAATAGTTTTAAAATTGCGACTGTTACGAATGAGGATTAAAGGCGAAATCCTTTCGGGTAATGCCGAAAGCTCCGAAGCTGCTACTCAAAAAGCGAACCTATTTGCATTAAATAAAACGAATGTGGAATCATCACTGTTTTATATTGAATATACTTGTATCGTCCAGTCAAGAGAACACTAAATAATATACTTATAATATAGTGTTCATGCAGGACACACCAACATTTCGTCAATTAGGTCATTAGCTGCCGCCCGCAGCTCCACCCGTGCTAATTTCAAAAACTATCCCAAGGGAACATACTCCCGGGATAAAAAGTATCTTATGTGTTATTTCAGACTATAATCTACCTCTGTGCCAATTTCATCAAGATCTGTTTAGTCGTGATTGAATGACAAACATTCATCATCCACCCATCAATCCATCCAAACTTTCGCATTTATAATATTGAGTATAGACATAGTATATTTAGTTTATAGTATTATATAGTACAGTATAGTACCTATAGATTTTATTGTTCCCCTTAACTGTCTGAATTTGTCTTACAAATGCTGCTTTGCTTCGGGACGCCTATTCGCTTCATAGCTAAGTTAATGATTGTGCTCGGGGACGTGTCTGACAATTTGATTGTTGATAGTGATAACTTTTGCTCGGCACTTTTCGTGAACGCTTTTAACACACACCCAGTGGATTTTAGGCTCTTTGCTTCCAGCCCATCGGTAAAATCGATGCCGACCTATGGCAAGACAGCGGGTCCCCCTTTGAGATTCCGTAAACCTTATTTCTGTAAATATTTAACTATCATTTATTTATACAATTGAAGAGGTGAAACGAAAAGAAAACTGGGCCTAGTTTAAAAAAAATATTATACAAATAAACTGTTTATTTTAGAAATGAAATAAAATTATGAATAAAATATTTCTTTTATTTTGAAAAGTATGCTTGAAAAATAATGTTACATGTTAATTAAATACAAACAAACAAAAAAAAAAAGAAATAATGAACTAGTGTGCTAGTGTTCGTCCCACGTTCCTTCCTTCCAGTTATTCTTCAATGCTGGAGTTATTATTTGTGGGCCCAGCATTCAGGTTATTATAAAAATGTATTGCCTTTGCCTTAGTCAGATACTGTGTAAGCCTTTGACATCTTTAAGCTTGCCGTGGTTGATGGGTACCTCTTCATAATATTCATTAATACCTTGCTAGTTTATACAGCTTTCGGACGAATGGAATGGAATGGAACAGATTTCCTAAAAAACAAAATGTGTAGCACAAAAGTTTCCTTACGGCAGTAAAGAGCCCGAAGCTGCATTCAGATAAGTATTTATTTATAAAATAATGGAATCATCATATTTTGTCGGTAAATATTTATCGTATTTTTTAACGCTTTGATGGAGCCACAGTTATTTTCATCACTCCTATTTCTTCTAAGTACCACAAACGTTTAATGAGTGTGTGTGGTCATGGACTTGATAATTTGGTTGTTGATAGTGACGGCTTTTGCTCGGCACGTTTTGTGAACATTTTGAGCACACACCCACCCGATTTTTGGTTCTTTGCTTCCAGCCCATCGGTAAAATCGATGAGGACCTATGAGAAGGCACGGTCGACCTCGTAGTGTTTTCGTGAACCTTAATTCTGTAAATTAATTGTTTATAGAGAAAATCTTAAATTAATTTAATAATTCACTTACAACGCCCAGCCCAAACCGCTGGGAATTGAAGCATGAATTTTCCTGAAACTAGAACGAAATTGGGCTCTAAGGAAGGACACCTGAAAATTCATTATCTTAAGGGGCTGGAAGTCGACATGCAATGAAAGTTTATCTTGATATTTATTTTATATTTATTATTTTTTTCCTATTATGTGTAACGCTTCTTAATAAATTATACTTAGTTAAACGAAGAAAAGTTTTTTATCTATCTTTTCTGTAACGTATGTGATGTACATAATAAAGAGTATTCAATGTTGGCAGTTATTTTTTCCATGTTCCACCATCAGTGTCTAATGATTATGCCCGGTCTTGGACTTGACGATTTGGTTGTTGCAACTGGGGATTCTTGCTCGACACTTGTCGGGGATGCTCCTCGCACAAACCCAGTGGACCTTCGGCTCTTTGCTGCCAGCCCATTTGTTGAACCGGTATCCCGCAATCACGAGGACTGGGAATCCTTGGTGAGACTTAGTTAACATAACTACTGTAAATCAATTATTATAATTATCTCATCATCATTATTATCACATTATTAATAATATATTTTTATGTTGTGTTGACCTTTAATGAACGCCAGAGCATAAACGCATCAGGCGGCGTGCCTCTAACGCCAAGCCACAAATTCGCCGAACTTTTTGTCACATATATGTGACGTTTGGCGTACAGGGCACGCGCTTGCTTGTCATGTATATGTCACTGGATAATTGCACTACTAACAAAGAAATACTAACATATATTATGTTTTCGTAAATTTGAATATCCACATGTAGTGTTTATATCCACATGTAGTATTTTTATCCACATGTAGTGTTTATATTCACATGTAGTGTTTATATCCACATGTAGTGTTTATATCCACATGTAGTATTTATATCCACATGTAGTATTTATATCCACATGTAGTGGTTATATCCACATGTAGTGTTTATATCCACATGTAGTGTTTATATCCACATGTAGTATTTATATCCACATGTAGTGTTTATATCCACATGTAGTGTTTATATCCACATGTAGTGTTTATATCCACATGTAGTGTTTATATCCACATGTAGTGTTTATATCCACATGTAGTGTTTATATCCACATGTAGTGTTTATATCCACATGTAGTGTTTATATCCACATGTAGTGTTTATATCCACATGTAGTGTTTATATCCACATGTAGTGTTTATATCCACATGTAGTGTTTATATCCACATGTAGTGTTTATATCCACATGTAGTGTTTATATCCACATGTAGTGTTTATATCCACATGTAGTGTTTATATCCACATGTAGTGTTTATATCCACATGTAGTGTTTATATCCACATGTAGTGTTTATATCCACATGTAGTGGTTATATCCACATGTAGTGTTTATATCCACATGTAGTGGTTATATCCACATGTAGTGTTTATATCCACATGTAGTGTTTATATCCACATGTAGTGGTTATATCCACATGTAGTGTTTATATCCACATGTAGTGGTTATATCCACATGTAGTGTTTATATCCACATGTAGTGTTTATATCCACATGTAGTGGTTATATTCTTTCATAGCCTTGACCACCTGGTAGTCCATAGTGGTTATTTTTGCTCGGCACTTCTTGCGGATGCTTTTGCAGCAAACCCAGTGTATCTTCGGTGACCCATGACGATTACCGGAAAACCCCGTTGAGATGTCGCTAATCTTACTACTGAAAGTGAATTTATCATTATGATATGATACAATTTTATGATTTGAGAGGATATTTCCATGAACTAGAACCTTAAGGCGCCTGACAAGTTGCCGAAAATAAATCCCATCGGGTACTATAACAAGTTTAAATTATAAACTAGAAGTATTGATGGCTTTGAATGTTTTAATTTTAGAAATTAAAGTTGAAAAAAAAGCGGGCAGATGAAAACTTCCATCTTGGATATAAAAAGTATTTATTTATAAAATGAATGTTACTGTATCTTAACTTTTTTTTTTTTTTTTTTAAGTAATTATCCGTTTTTAATAACTCTGGGAAAGTTACAGTATTCCCGAGTGACATATGATACTTTTAATTCCAGATAAATACTTAGATCCCGTAAAAATGTCATTTCAATTAATTGATTTATACAAAAATACACTTTGGCTATTAATAAAATGTAAAGCTTTCAAATACTGAAAGTTGGTTGATTAAAATTTTGATCGATTTTATTTTGGTCCTTCTAGTCTACCGCGCTAGACTCCTTCGACAAGATTTGTTTCTTGGTAGCCCCGGACCAGAGAGAAGTTGAATGAGACAGCAAACTTAATTTTACCTCTGCTGGTATTGCTTTATTTATTTAAACTTAATGTACGATAGTGGTACATTGGCGGGCTTAATGCATCAAGGCATTCTCTACCAGTCAACCTTAGGGTTAAGAAGACTACACTGAGGTAGGTTTACAACAAATAAAAATAAAAATTTTGTTGTACCTATTAGTATGTGTGTTGTATATTAGTGTTATGTTGGGTGCATTGTGCTCAAATAATCAAATCAATTGATCAATGAATGTATACAAAATATTGTAAAACAAATATTTGAAAAGAGTAACTATGAAGTTTCTTGTCTGTTCTTCTCCATAAGAATCTACTTTTTGCGAATGGACAACTAGAGTCACAAATATTTTAATTTGAAACTGTAATGGTCTCGTTCAAATAAATTAATTGACTTTGACTTTGAGTAGGTACTCTAGTGGGACATTGTAGGCTTATTTAAGTTATAATAATACTCGTATTATTGTAGTCTTAGCACCTCAAACAGTGTTTAGTCGTGGTTATGATCGGTCACGGCCTTAACCACCTGGTAGTCGATAGTGGTTACTTTTGCTCGGCACTTGTTGCGGATGCTTTTGCAACAAACCCAGTGGATCTTCGCCCCCCTGCTACCGGCCCATTTGTTAAACCGATGGTGACCCATGACCAGTACCGGAAAACCCCGTTGAGATGTCGCGAACCTTATTACTGAAAGTGAATTAAATATATATTATTATATGATCCAATTTTATAATTTGAGAGGATATGATTATGAAGCTCGTAATATAATAGTAGGTAATAGGAGCTCCAAGGAATTTCTGAGAAGACATTTATAATTCAGAACAGTTCAATTTATAACAATAAAACTAAAACAACATAACTTCAATAAATACATTATTATTACTTCAGAAACATTTTCTACAGCATAACAAATACAGTAAAAAAAAAAACATAACTATAACAAATTATTATTAATACTGTTTAAACAATAAGATCACAATTCAATACTGAAAGAACTAAACAAAAATATAACATAAAGAAACTCTCTTTGAATTTAAATAAAATTGCACAAAACCTTGCATTACTATAAAAATAAGAACTGGTACAAACTAAAGATTCTGGAAGATCTGGAAGATGATGCATCAGTACATTCTAAGCATAATATATTTTAATATTACTATAGATCTGTGTGTACGACATACTCGTACATTGCATTGTTTAAAACTACTTTGGCATTACAAATCCTCCTTGGCTATCTTCCCTTAGGTGAGTGGCACTGAATACTACAAAGTATGTATTTTTTTTGTGCCTTCTTTTCGATTTACTGCTATCCTATATCACATTATCGCATAGAACACTTTCAGGCTTCTCTCTGTGAATTGTATCTGTTACGGCAATACTTCCTTGCTTTCCAAAGCCAGGCTAAAAACATGGCTTTCGATTACTTCGTCTAATATTATTCGTGCGCATAGCCTTCTTAGTAACTTTGGCTTAGGTAGGTACTCTCTGGGGTGTATTCAAGTAGCCTGAACAATCGTTCAGGCTACTTGAACCTTTCACTGATCAGGGCAGGTGATCATAAGCATCTTAAATCAAAGATGCGTATGGTCAACTGCCTTGATTGGTGACACAACACAAGCTATTCTAAGTTGGTGTCCATCCTTCGGAAAATGAGTTAAAGAATCACTCATGCTAAATAGGCAACATTAGACCAGAAGACCGGCTAAAGTTGACAGACAAGAATAGTTATTTTCAGGAAATATTTTTTTAGGGGCTAAATAATTTGATTTTGCAACTATAATTGACATTTCTATCATCATCATCAAAACGTGAGAAAGTATCAGTACATTGTTTGCATTTCTTTTAAGATTATTATTATTGATTCCTGTAAAAAAAAATGTTTGTTGCATTTCACGGTCCTGCACTGACGTCGACAATATGTAACGTATATTACCTAATATTTCTTATCTAAATCTCATTGAAGATGTACTCAATTTAATAGCAAAACAAAAGATATATGCATACATGAATGATCTTGACCATCAATATCTTGATTAGCTTTTGCTTTTTAGGAATATTCCATTCCCGTTTAGCCTATAGCAAACCTCATGAATGTGGCTATCGTAAGCAAAAAACATTTTTCAAATCCGACTGGGAGTTCCAGATATTAGCGCGTTCAAACAAACAAACAGCTTTATTATATAATATAGATAGACAGCATGCCTACGTCTTTCAGCTATCAAAATTCACTAGTGGGTGTGATAGTTCTTAGTTCTAACGATAATATTGTCTATGGTAGTGATGGTTGCCCGACAACCTTGCTGGTTCTTCACGCAGGTCCACCTGACCTGGGGACCCTTGCTGCCACTCCACTTATTGTAGCGGTATTTCCCAACCACTATCACAGGATTACCGAATCGCGTCCTCTCGAACTTGCAGCCTGTAAAATACAGGTAATTAAAATAAAGCTTTTAATAGTTAACTTCATATTGTAACACATACATGATTACAATATGAAGTTTTGGTATTACTAGGAAGCGTGCTGAAATACAACAATTTACTGTAGCAGTTTCCTAACTAGACACCAATATTATAAAGAAAACATTTAAACAATTCTTTAATATTTTTTACTTAAGTTCTTTTGTTCCCTACTATTTCCGATGAAACAAAACGTGGACTATATTTTAGTAATACACTTAAATAATTTCTTAATACCTTAAAAGGAGCTAGCGTTAGGTACATGGTTCATGGTTATGTTCATTCATAAATTTGTAAATCTGGTCGTCGATAGTGAAGATCCTTGCTTTGCAGCCGAGGGAGACCTTTACACAGACCCAGCATGCATTCGGACCTTTGCTCGTAGTTCTCTTGTTGTAGCGGAACCCATCGTACTGTATGACAGGATTTCCATACCTTGATTGCACAAACACTAGTCCTGAAAGAATAAGAATAATTTATTGTTTAAGATTAACATTCGAATGCGTTGATGCCTGGAACTCACACTAGGATTCCCTGTATCGTGAGGTCGAGGCTCCTTCGTTTCGTTTACATCTATTTATATACATGTTATAGATATATTATATACGTTACAATTAATTTAAGTAACTGTATATAAAGTAACAATCCAATTGAAAAGTCATGGTTAACAGATGCGGTTACATTACATCAGCGACACAAATAAAGTCATAAAGGGAGTTAATATTGAAATGAAGGCTGATAGTAAACAGCGAAAGCAAGAGATGCTGCGCAGACCCACATCATTTGGGAGTAATCGATATTAAAAAGGAAACGCTACCATTTAAATCTTAAACTCATAAAAGGGTGCAGTTTTAGACTACAAAAAAAAACCAACAAACATTTATCACATTTAATACGGCAAGCTAAAACTAGAAACATTGAAATCAAATTCTATGACAACACTTTCTCACAAGTTACTCAATGATTGTGTTGATGCAATATTTTGTGCACCATGTTATGAATAAGAACGATGGTAGCTTTACAGCCCTGCGTGTCTTTGATGCACGTCCACCTGGTCATGGGAGGCCTACTGGAGGTATGCCTTCTGAACCTGTAGCCATGGTAGCAGAGCACCCTGCCTCCCCGCCGTGACGTCCCGAAATAAAGACCTAGGTGAAGAAATGCATTCAGTTTCTATTCATAAAATAATGTCGTTTTAAATATAGATGCATCATATAGATGAACCGGTACCTTTTGCGGTACCTTCGTTTTATGTGGCCATTTCTAAGTGCGGGTAACGCATCTATAGTTGATAAAATCATTGTAAAGTGCCGTTCTCAAGATTTTATTTTTTAAATTTATTCTTCTGTTATAACTATCTAGATGATAGATAGAATATACTTAATTATACACCAAAAAAGTAACACAACTCTTTTACGATCATTTTAATTCTAAGGGCATAATGGCAGTGTTATCGTATAATATTTTCGTAACTTAATCTTTATGCATTATGAAGACTTCTTCGATTTATCATATACTCAACTTAAAAACTGAAAAAACTGCGCGATTAAGGAGGCTTGCCAATGCGAACATATCCTTGTAGTTAATCTTTTATCGTGATATTATGGGTCACAATTTAAACTACTTAAGGAGACGTCGGCATTTATTAAATAACTAAATCAACCAAATTACGAAAGAATTAAATAAGGCAAATAAATGTTCATTTAATAACACACCTTACGGAGCGGCTTGCAAAATTCAAAACTTTATACAGGTTGAGAATCTAACATAAAAAGTTAATTCTTGACTCTAAATAAGGTAGTTGCATATTCTTTATTAAATTTGGTTAAGCTCGTGTAAGGTTCTAAGGCTTTCGAGAACTGATAAATGATATTTATTTTGTAAGTAGGTTTAACATAACACTTTTACACGTCAATCTTTTTTGGGCATTGTAAACTAGATGAGGCCGGTGTTTCCTAGCTGACTACCCTGAGAAGAAACACCGAAACAAACTCAGAGGTCAGAGGTCAGTCTCTTTCAATCGTACTGGTCAAATCACATGAGAACCACACACATGTAGGTTGTTGTCAGAGGTGGTCTTTTGAGGAAAGTGGTACTGTGTGGTACTTTCCTCAAAAGACCACCACAGACAATTACTTAGATTTGAGTGCACCGGTGTCCAGACAGTGCAAGCATTTGTCAGTTATCGTGTAGCTCAAACTTAGAACTTTAACGAGCTCAACGATTTGACGAAATATGCCAAAGTATGGACATTTGGGTAGGCCGCATAAAGAAATCAAACTGCTAGACTAACATGAAATGAACCCATTAGGGGCTCATTTCAGTAAGACTGCAAAATAGTCGCAATCCCCAGAAGTAAGGGAACGACTTATAAGAAGAGAGAAGATAACTTTGCAATTAATACAAACATTATAAATGAAATATATAATTTTCAAAAATATCTCATTTTGTCATTGATTTAATATTTTATTAATGCTCAATCAACATTCAAGAGAACTTCATAGACGCACATTTGGTAATCTTTTAATTTTAACTGATGTCATACAACAACCAAAGAGGATGTAAAGCCGTTCAGTTTTCTAAACCTTGATTTTTAATAAATGTTAATACTTTATCATTTCTATTGCTGACTAATTTCACATGTGATTATGATGATGTAATACTTTGATGATCTCGTTGTAATAAAGGACGATAGTACACTTGCAGCCCGAGGGAGATTTGACACAGTACCACCTGGTCATCGGAGGCCTGCTGGACTTGTGTCTCGAGAAGCGGTAAGACTTATAGCAGAGTAACGTCGCCCCACGCCGGGACATGGTGTAAGATAGACCTTAGGAGACAAAAAACGAAATGAAATTAAAAAGAACACAAAAATAATCTGGTGCAGCCGTTCACTCGCAATGTAGAATTATTTATTTATGCCCCTGGATAAAAAAAATACTTATGAGTCAACCAATCGTCGTCGACGACATCAGCACTTACCGTCATAAAAGATCGGTAGTACAGTTAGTCAAAGGGCCTGGCCTTTGATGTATCAAGAATAAAAATCCGGGACATAATCCACTTATTAAACGGTCTTTTCATTGAACGGCACAACTAGTAACAAAAAATGTTAACAACCAATATTCACAAACATAGTATTATTTGAAATAACTAAAAAATATATAGACATAAATATGTTGCTGTAACACAAAATGAAACCAAAATATAATTACTATGTTTTATTTCAATGTTTGAAACAATTAAAAAAAAATCTGCAATTAAAGCAATAAATATTGACTAATCAGTGGTTATGATCATTTAAAACCTTCGCAACTTCGTCGTTGACTAAGACTATGGTAGCCCTGCAGCCCATTGGATACTTGATACAGATCCACCTACTCATCGGAGGGTTACTGGCACTATGCTTAGCATACCGGTATCCACGCCAACATAGAGTTTTTCCACCTCGCGTAGATCTTTTGTAGTACAGTTCTTGAAATAAATACATGAGAAAAAAAAGATTAATGAATGAAATCAATCTTTGTAACCAAAAACTAAGATACAAGTTAAAAAGGATACCTAAGGTAAGGTAAGAAATGAAAGGTAACTAAGATAGGGAAGGGGATGACGTTAGCTTGGCCCTAGCTAAGCAGGGTAACGTCATCTCCTTTCCAATGTGAAAAACGACAGACTTTGAGAAAAAGTAAAAATAAAAACTAATCAGTGAAACACTTTCTGTTTTACTCGCATCCACAGCATGCTACATGTACTTGTATTATCCAGGAAAAAGTTTTCACCGTTTCATCCAAGACACAGTCTATTAAAAGAATTTGTTTGATAAAAAATGTTCATTTCTCTTTTATTTGACTGGCCTGTTGGTCGAGTGGTTAGTGACCCTGACTGCTTAACCGGAGGTCGTGGGTTCGATTCCCACCCAGGACAAATCTTTGTGTGATGAGCGTGATCATTTGTTCTGTGTCTGGGTGTAATTTGTGTATAATATGTATGTATTTAGAAATATATAAGTATGTTTATCAGTTGTCTGGTTGCCATAGTACAGGCTCTGCCTAGTTTGGGATCGGATGACCGTGTGTGAGTTGTCCCAGGATATATTATTATTATTATTATTATTACTATTATTTCAAAGTAGACAACTGACAACAGAAATTAGCCAAAGAAAACGTTTGATAAAAAATTTCTCATTTCTCTTTTATTTAAAGCTAGACAACTGAAAACAGAAATTAGCCGAAAAAAATGTTTGATAAAAAAATGCTCATATTTCTTTTATTTCTTGCTAGATAACTGAACAGAGAAACATAAATTAGCCAATCAATGGTTATGTTCGTTTTTAACTCTCACTAATTCGTCGTCTATGAGGACTAGGGTAGCCCTGCAGCCATAGCTCAGTCTGATACAAATCCACCTGCTCATGGGAGGTTTGCTAGAACTGTGCTTCGCGTAGCGGTAACCGCGCCAGGTTAGAGTTTGTCCTTCACGCCTAGACAACCCGAACTGTAGATCTAAAAAGATATATTGAACAATAATATTAACACTTCCATTGCAGGTTCGTACAGCTACTGGTATTCAACTGAATCCGTTTGACTGAAAGCCGACCCCAATGTAGTTGGAAAAGGCTAGGCAGATGAGAGTACAGCTAAGGAGTGGAATTGCCTGCCGGAGTCTGGTGTCCTCTTTAAATCAAGAGTGAAAAGGTTACTGCTCGACAAGCGTGTTCCATCGCCGACTTTATCCCTTCTCATCAGGTGAGATTGTGATCAGAAGCGAGCATATCAATAATAATAAAAAATAAACACTTGCCTCTGCTTCGCATGGTTTTCCAGCTTGACATCAAGATTTCTTCATTAAATTTACGAGTTATGCACACCTTCACTTCACCTCGGAGTTCATTCTTATAGAAAGATTTGGTTGCAAACCGTATATTTAAATCCGTTGCGTAATTAAGAAGACCACGAAAACCAACTTAAAGTAATAAAGAAAAAAGATCATGTTACTTCAGGTTTTTCTTGCATGCTAGAGAAATTGTATATTTATACAATGTATATAATATTATACTTCAAGTATCATGATTAGATTTATTCTATGTATGATCTCACTTCTGGTTGAGAATATCATTAAAAAAAAACTCAAATCATTCTCGTTTTATTTCACAAAACAAATAAAGAAACAAACAAAAGAAAATATCCAGAAATAAAAGAAGTAAATTAGTGGGTGACCCCATTTCTCGTTGGTCGATTTTTTATGCATTTCTTATAATATTAATTTGAAGTAGAAAAAAAACCTGACAAATCATTTTAACTTACAAAAAATAAGGGAAAACACTTAATTTTCTACTAATGTGAAGACGATAATACAAAGCGGGTTACGCAGAAACAGTAAAGAGCAAAAGTGCAACAGCACCCAACGACACAGATCGGATTAGGCATCGTCAACATACAAAGCGACCTCTTTGCAACGATTCCCTACCAAGACGACAAAATAACCAAACAAGCTTAAAATTACAACAGAGCTTAAACAATCATAGCTATTAAAATATGCAAAATTAACGTCAAAAAATTAAAAAAAAACAAAACTATTATATTTTAACTAAATAAAGCAATCCTGCGTTAGAACAACATAAAACTTAAGAAAAATATAAGTCATTTCTTAATATTATAAAACTTAAATTAGATGGCAACATTTAATGGCTCACCTAGTTGCGTACAAACTTAAGAGCGAACCACAATTAGATATATTAGGCACCATAGTTTACATTTTGGAACAATTTATATTATTTATATATACTCGTACTTCTTGGTCAAGTTATTTAAGGCATCTAGTTCCAACTTAAGGCACCAATCATGAAGAAGCAGTCACCGGTAGCATCGAAAACTATCTTATAGAAGTTATGAATTATAATAAAAATTACTTTTTTAATGTAATACCATTATTATAACAATAGTAATAGGTACTTAAAGTATTGGAATGCTCTACAATAAATCTAACTTAATCTATTACAATGTTTCTGTTTATTGACACCGGTAACTGAAGATTGTCTTGCTCTCCAGCATAGGCCACCCACAGACAGGAGACAGCGTCGAAGATGGGAGGACGACGTTATAAAAAAAAAGGTAGGTACTACTACATCCTTAAAAAAAAAAAAAAATAAAGGTAGGTACTACTAGGATGAGATAAGCGCATAACCGTATATGGCTAAATACCAATATAGTAAAGCTGAAGAGTTTGTTTATTTGAACGCGCAAATCTCTAGAACTACCAGTCGGATTTGGAAAAATATTTGTGTATATGATAGCCACATTCATAGGTTATACGGGAACGGGAAGCTAGTATACTGAACATTCCCAAACAAGTACTTATTATGTAACTAGCTTTTGCCCGCGACTTCGTACGCGCATATCCCGTTTTTGTATAGCCTTTATAATATATTCCTTTGGCTAATAGGGCTATAGGCTATCATATACAAAAATAATTTTCCAAATATGACTGGTAGTTCCACAGATTAGCGCGTTCAAACAAACAAACTCTTCAGCTTTATTATTAGTATAGATGTTACGAAAAACATTAATGGAATAACCATCATAAAACTTTTCATTAAACAAACCAATGTGTTCAAACATACCTAATTAGGGTTATTAATCACAATATTAGTAATTGTATTTCTTAGTTACAAAATTGTAATAATGACCAAACTAGTTATTTTTTAAACAAGTGAGAAGGTGGACTTTTTTCTTGTTTAAAAAATAACTAGTTTGGTCAATCAAATAAACATGTCAAACATACTGATAGGTTGCAAAATAAAACTTATTCTATGTTCTACTTACTTCTACCTTGTTTAGTAAAAAACACCGAAGACTAAACTAAATATATGTATATCTCAGTCATTCTGGATGTCGGAAACGGTGTTTTGTTTACAACTATAAACAAATACACCATGCGTTGACTGGTAAAAATGTAGATGAAAAATATTTATGCTTATTCTATGGAATGTGTACCATTTTATGGCACTCGTAGGTACGCACTTAGGAGTCAGGTATTATTGCACTTGCTCTCCAAGTCAAGAGCCCTTTGGCTTCTGGACAATATAGCCAACATAAACCGCACATACTAACATTTTCTTAGTCATCTTAAAATTATAGATAAAATACTTTTTTATATGAAAATGGTTAACAAATAATTATGCCTGGTTGTCTATCCTAATTTACAAAACAAAAGAAATTGTATGCATCAATATTGACGACAAAAGAGTGCGACCTTAACAATAAAATATATGGTCTTTTTTTGGTAACTTTAACATAAAAATACCGATTTCATATTAAAAACATTAGGGATGACTATGTTCCCCAGTAGTTCTAATGATGACGTCGTTTCTGGTGAAGAGTGTGGCTTTGCATTTATTCTGGCTGCAGTGCCAGCGTTGACCATTTTTTATACCACCGCGCGCCCAGAACTTGTGTGGGCCCACCAGTATCATAGGCCTTCCGAGTCGACTCTTACTGAACACCGGCACTGAAAAAAAACACAAAAAAATACCTCCAATTAGGGGAGGAAAACAAAAAACAAATGGGAAAGACTGATTAAATGAATGATGTGTTAGACAGAGAGAAGTTTTGAGTTCAAATTTCTAAAAGCCGAGGGTGAGTCGAATAAATTATAAAAAGTTGAAAGCTCTTGTTATTAAACTGTGCAAGATGGACCTTACGCAAATAAAATAAAACATAGTTAAAAAGAAATCAACTAAAATGTAATGAAACTTCATATTACAAAAATTAAATCAAATCTTTGGCTCTGACAAAATGGCAAATGAAATTATCTGAGATACCGATATTATTATATTTCGTGTGCTGAGCATGCATTTTACTACTACTTTGAGGTGCATTCAAAGCATAAAAAATCATATAATAACCTTATAACTATACTATAATATAAGGGATAAAAAAGTAACAAATCGTACATGCCATGCTGCCAAGCTACTGAACAAATTATAAATTGAATGCACAAAGAACATAATATTTCCTAAAATCACATACCTAAGGTAATTAACACAAATCATTCAAATTAAGATTATAACAAAACAAAAGGCGATCTAAAGCATAAAAAAACTGGCCAAGTGCGAGTCGGAGTCGCGTGCGAAGGGTTCCGAACGAATTTGCTTTTTGTAACATGTTTTTTAACACTTCTAATATTTATTTATGTTTTCCTGCAATCTATGAGTTTTAGGTTAGGTAGGAAATTTTAGGTTAACTGGTAATTTTTCGTCTTATTACTTGAATAACTTTTAAACTATTTATTTTAAAATTACGAATAAAATATAATTAAAACCGTCCCAATAAGTAATTTTATCTGATATGTCACACGGTACAGTTTAAAGAAAGAAAGTTTGAAAAACTTTTTTGAACTTTCTAGTTTGTCTCCCAAAAGTGACCCCCATACTCAACATTCATTTATTTACGCAACGTGTTCGTGTTTGGGTCATAGAAGTTCATATGTGTACTAAATTTCAATAGAATCAAGTCCAGTAGATTCGGAAAAAAATGGCTTTGACAGACGGATAAAAACCCGAGTGGTTTAGTTTCTTACGGATGTTCGGAACCCTAAAAACTGAAAAAAATATCTAATGCTGATGCTCATTGGATGTCTTGATGATGACATCATCGAGAGTAATAATGGCGGCGCGACAGCTAGAACGTCCCGACACTCCCGACGCCGTTCGGTTTGAACATGTCCACCGTCGCCGCCGGCCGCACGACGACACGGTTGAGCGCATAAATCGATAAGGACCCAACTCGATGACAGGATTCCCAAACCGACTTTCACTAAAGACAGGCACTGCAAATAAAATGACGTTGACTCAATACTTACCTGAACAGTCCACAACATATTTGGACAATCTACGTATTTTGTAATCAATTCGTTAAGTTAGAAAAATAATAAAAGAGAATTTATAAAATGTGACGTTTAATAATTACAACATTGGAATAGGAACTTACAGCTATCAGAGAAATGTCAACAATTTATTGTTTTTAAACATAAAATTATTATTTTAAAACTACTAAATATATTTGTTACTAATAACACGCTGTGCAGCAGAAATACATTTTTATAAAGCAACACCATAATTCAATCGAATAAAATCAATCAGTTGTATTCTAGAGACCGAGGAGCAGTCATTGGTAACATTCCTTTGTAAGTATTTAATTGAAGCTTCGTCTTTTCATTTGGTCAATATCTCAAATCTAAAACGTAACTAGAGACAAAAATTATCTTGCCTTCCTACGATTAAAACTAAAACAATAAAGAAATATAAAAAATCTGGTAAGTACGAACCATAAAATAGTTTTCAACACATTTGCTCAAAAAACGCATAATTTACGATGCCTGTTTACAGTGTTCGAAAGTTACAAATTACGCACCACACAATGGAACGTGCGGTAAAATAAGCACTCTCATCTAAGTACCTATTTTGCCGCACTCCTCGTTGTATAGCGCCGTGCGTAACCTTTACGGTTTTATTTTTTATTTCCTTAAAAAAATTATGAGAATTCTACTAATCAAATTACAAAATAAATAAGCTAAATGATCGAACCTCCTTGGAATCACTTTTGCTCAATACGTTTGTCCCACTCTAATACTAAAGAGAAAATGAGACGAATAGAATAGATAATAATGCTCTTAAGTTAAAATCATATTTTGCTTAATCATTTTCAGCATGCAAAAAAAACTTAAAATTAAGACAACAACCACTACAAACTGGGTACAGAGATCATTTTAAAACTATAATTAATTACACTTTTTTTTTCTGCAAGTCAATATGAAAAGAAAAAAATAATTTTGTTTGTTGTGTTTTGTTGTTTGTGTTTGTTGACACTTCAGTTTTTTTCTGAGATTATGCATGGCAAAAACAAAAGAAAGACGAAAGATGTAGTTCTAATTTTCACCACGCGCACGTGGAGCCATTTGCAAATTCGCGCTATTTTCGAACATCAAACGGATGTCAAAGATTGTTGCGACTTTCCGACTGATAGGTATCTAAAAACAAGAAGTTTGTTTCATTACCTATTGTACTGTTTTTCGCAAATGTGTTGAAAAACGTTGTATGACACTCGTGCGGAAATTGGTTTACACAAACTCGTACCTATGGTAAGCCCTCGACTTCGTCTCGAGCTTACATTCGTCTAGTCATTTGTAAAAACCAACTTAGCGCACAAGTATCATAAATAACTATAACTTATTTAAAATTATGTGAATAATTTTAAAAGAAAATGCATATAAGTCAAATCAACACAAAATTAGAGCTGCAAGATTGACCAACACTTTTCCCAAACCTAGTGGCTATAAACACTTGGCTAGTAAAAATGGTTGTGGTCCAAATTAGACTTGACTATCAATTTTCCAAGGGTAGTGATCCGGGCTCTACACTTGGTTCTAGTCTTCGTGGTGCACTGCCATCGGACACGGCCGTTCAATCCAACGACCCCGGAGCGAGCAAAGCGAAAGCCGTTCACGACCAAGAGCTCCGTTCTCCTTTCAGTTATTATCCTGTGGACTAAAGGAATAAACGTGAAATTAAAGCACACTTTGCTTAACTATGATGAACGATAACATGTTGGGTTGACAAAAAAATTAAGTACGACGATCATGAAGACAGAAACATTTTTTAATTCAATGATTATGCCTTAAATAACTCCTGACTACAAAATTGTCAACGGTAGTGACTGATGCTTTGCATCTAGTTCGAGTCTTTTTAGAACATGCCCAACGTACTTTATTAGTACACGCCTTGGACTTACTGAATTTGTATTTTCCTATTTTCAACATTGCATAGCCTCTTTTGTTTTGTATCCATTCAACTGTAATGTAAAAATCTTGTTAGGAACTGATTTGTCAGAAAAACTTTTATCTTTCTTATAACAGGCACTGTTTGATGGAGGCGATAAAATGAAAGAGCGAAAAGCGTAAAAATGTTTACTATTTTAATTCAAA
Organism: Mamestra configurata; assembly: GCA_002192655.3. NCBI lineage: Eukaryota > Metazoa > Arthropoda > Insecta > Lepidoptera > Noctuidae > Mamestra > Mamestra configurata. The sequence goes on from NDFZ01005302.1 coordinate 490,174, forward strand.
TTCCATCTTAATTCCATGATTGTGTATCAAACAACTCGTTATGATATGCCTTTCAACAGTTGTAATATACGCTTTGCACCTAGTTCGTGTCTTTTTAGAACATACCCAACGAGTTTTATTGTTCCAAAATTTAGCTTTACTATACTTGTGAGCTCCTACTCGCAACATGAAACCTCCTTTTGTTGGAATCCATTCAACTGAAAAATTAATACATTTTTAACTGATAACAATTGTGAAAGCTATTTGGACGGGTGGGTACCTAAATCTTATTTCAAAGTATTTCAGATATAGGATCATTAAATACCTGAAGCAGTTAGGGACTCTGGTAGAAAGGCGTTTACCTGCAGTCAGACATGAATATTCCAAAAGTCTTAAAACATTAGCGTTCCAATGCAGATCAGGTGACTCTTCTCACGCATAAGGAGAAGAAACAACCTTTGATTACCAATTTCAAAAGTCGGAAGCCTAGTTCTCAAACAACAACCATTAAAGCTCTAAGTAAACGTTAACTCGTACTTCACCTGAGACGTGAGCTGTGATCTCAGCTTGATTTTGTCAACTAGCCTTCATCACTATGTATATCGCTCATTTGGAGCGACAGTGACACAACTGCAAAAAAATGCGAAACTGACCTAATTACACCAAAATTATCTGCCTGATAATCTACGTTAGGAGTAAAAATTTCACATTTGTAAGTTCAAAAAACGTCCGCTAGAGAGTGAAAAGTCGTTGTTGAAATATTCCATTTCTGCGCGCGGATTCCGGAAAAAATCTTAAAACTGGCGTAGTGTAAAATTTACAAATTTGCACTTGTGTCACTGTCGCTCCAAATGATCGATATATGTCAATTTATCATACGGCAGGCAAACTATTGCAACCTGGAGTGGATTCTAACCGTTGGGAAATTATATCGTGATATTTAAGTACTGTAAAAGGTCGCTGAGAACATATGCCGCCGATGTTCCCAAGTTGAATGAGTGTTTAAAAATAAAACACAATTAATCCGTAAAATCTTTTATTTATAAATATACAAGAACTCTTAATCAGAATGATTGTGTTTTAAATTGCTTCTTAAAATTATGCCGTCGATAGATATGAGAAATGCTGAGCATTTAGTCCGACTTCTCGTGGTACACTGCCATCTTATCTTCTTACCATTCGTATAAGACTTGGAAAAACGAAACCCATCCGCCATCAGCATCTGTGTCCCCCTGTTCGTTACTATTTCCATTACTGAAAGTATTTAGGATTTGTTTTAGATGACGAAAAATTAAAGTAATGCCGATTCTTGGGTGTACTGCCATTGCAAGCTGTCAAAATATGTAGTTGGCCCATGTACTTTTATTGTTGTCCAAGCTTATATTTTTACATTAGGGAATCAACTAGTATCTAGAAAACTAGACCACTCGTACATGCACTGCGTGCGTAAATGCATTTCCCTTTGACCGATTTTTGCATCGGAACCTTACCGGTAACTTTTAAGCTATAGCCTAGAAAAAAGTGAGTAAATCTTCTATATCGCACTTATATTTCCACTTGACTAATTGAACAAAAAATATTTATATACATTATCAAAACTATAAACTTATATAATATTAAAGTTTTTTTTTAATAATATATAAATTTTGGGAAATTATATAATATTAAAGCTTGTAACAAACCGAAAGCAGCCACTTTAGTGAAATCTCTCATGGTTATGGTCTAAGTAGCATCTCAAGATTTGTTTTTCATACGTGATGATGAAGGCTGTACACTTAGTCCTGGTCTTAGCAGAACATTGCCATCGTACCTTGCCGTGGGCTAAAACTTTCTTCTGCTGGGAAAATCGGAACCCTCCTACTTGCAACATTATCGAACCTCTGCTGGACAATATTTCCATAACTGTAAAACAATTTATGGATTTAATTTGTTTTTGTTGTATGTTATGTCGTTTCGTAAGATAAATTCTATAAAATTTATTTTTAAACTTTCACAATATTCTTATTTTTTTGTCACAAAACAACAATAGGCACTTAACCGTGTGAGCTCTATTTAAATCATATATATTTAGCTCAATGTGTAAAGATGTACTTTTTGGACGTGACAATGAAGGTTGTACATCTACTAGATGGATTGTCACGTCCATTGGGCCTAAGTATAGATGATTGAAATTCACTGGTAAATAGGGCTCACACGATTAAGCGCCTATTGTTTTATTGTGACAAAAAACTAAGAATATTATCTAGTCCTGCTCTTGGCAGAACATTGCCAGCGAACCTTGCCGTGGCCTTAGACTTTCTTCTGCTAGGAAAATCGGAGCCCTCCTAAGTACTTTTTAACATAATAAAACAATATGCATTTAACCTTTATATTTACCTACCGAAGAAATTTCAAACATATTTAAGTCCAATGTGTTTCCTAGTGGTTATGTTTGAGGCTGCTTCTTAAGATCTGTTTTTAGTAGGTAAGTGATGATGTAGGCTGTACATTCCGTCCGCTGCCTGACAGGACATAGCCACCTGACTGTCCCCTGGACTGCTTCGTTCTTCTGCTGGCAAAATCGGAAGCGTCCTACTTGTAACTACCATACCTCCGTGATAATTTAAAGTATAAAAGGCTTGTAAATAAATGACTCATATTGCTCAATCGCATTTTTTATTTGCACCCATAAAAATATAAAAGAGAAAAGTAAGAAAACCATATTAACTATTTAACATATAAAATTTGTATCAACTTCTTTACGTTCAAAGTTAATTTTAACAATAAAATATGGAACATTTCCAATGTCTTATAAGACGTAAATTCATGTTTGATAAATATATCTAACCCACCTATTAACTAAGGCCCAAACATAAAAGATATAAAATTTTAAATTAACTTAAATCTAGGTATGACACAATATGACACGACAGAAGAAATATTTCTTACTGATAATTTGTTTTTAAAACTACATTGCTCTATAAAAATTTTTACCCTCAAATTGACTTACCCTAACATGCAAAACCCAAATAAAAAAAAATAAAAAAAGATTTAAAGAAAAATATTTTCATCTCTTGAAATAATAACAAATTATATAAATTTCTTATTTGCTATGCATGCAACATAATTATTTTAATTTCACCTTTGGTAATCTTTTTGCTCTATCACAAAATATAAAAAAAACTCAAACAATTTTACAGGGCTTACTTACTTAAAAAAAAATCTGACCATATCATTATTTTAAATACTGATTAGCAGGGCCATTATCGGACCACAAGCCGTGCGGCGATACGCCACCGGTAGGTACATGGTGGACATCCCACTCACTCGCACACAAATTGGGAACACATTAATTGTACAGCTGTGTGTGGAATTCCCTGCCTGAGTCCGTATTTCCTGATAGCTACAACCTGAGATTATTTCAGTCAAGAGTGAATAGGCTACTTCTAGGCAAGCGTGCTCCATCTTCGACCACATCATCCCTTACCATCAGGTGAGATAGTCATCAAACGCGTGCCTATCAATAGTAACAAAAAAGGGCCTAAAATCTCTATAAGTTTTGCATTTTTAATTTGGAATCTGCGAATCAGTATTTAAACGAATCATAACCAAGCCTATTCATAAAACAAAAAATTACTACTCTATCCATGTATGATTAGTTTAAATACTGACCAGCGGATTCTAAATTCAAATTCTTTCGGTCTGACAAGAAGTTGAATATCTGCTGATTAGTAGTTAAAATTAAACTAAGTATGTGCTTAGTGTTTTTTTTTTATGAATAAGCCTGAATATGGTCATTCTTTTTTATAAATAAGTCCCGAAGTGTCTGCGTTTGCTTTTCACTTTAAATTTTCCTAAAGCACGTCTTGTCATGGTTGTGGTTGAGATTAGACTTGATGATGACGTTGTTATCATCGATAGTGATGACGTAGGCCTTGCATTTGGAGCGGTACCTCACGGAGCACCGCCATCTTGTCTTCATACCAACCGTCCGATCTTTGGAGAACCGGTAGCCACCCAGGTACATCAACAGAGTTCCTTTCTTTCCCATCTGCATCACTGTATGAAAACAGGTTTTTAATACAAGATGTAGTGTATATTATAATTAAATCTTAAAGTAAAACCGAAAGAAAGCCTATTCTTTATACAGGTTAAAGGATTTAAAAAAGAATGAGGAATGTAAAGCGAAGAAGAAAGAGACCATAGATAAATGAAATCGTTTACTTGTTGTCCCTCGTTGTTTGTGTTGCCATACCAACGTAGGTATTTCATGGGGTGTATTTTAAATAAATAATTATACAAAAGCAAATATTTATGTAAAACATTTTTATTTCCTTCATTTAACGATTGCAAATGTACAAAATACAATAGAAAAATCAATGTTTATAATAAACAACTTCATATTAAAATAGAAAACTATAACTTTCTTAGTCTAGTATTATCCAGTTACCATAAAATATAATTTTATTAATTTATTGTTCTTAACTCATGGTCCTTTGATATTATCACGTTGGAGTCAACTAAAGGCAACATAACACTGACAATGCATGAAGTTGGCCTCAAATACTATTTTATTTATACACGCTAGACAACTTACTAATTACAACATAATACGAGTATCCCTGAATTGGAGCTTTCTCTTTGAGCGACAACAATACAACATACATCAATAAGGCACTTCTGAAAAGAGAGCTCCTGGCCGCTTTTGTAGAGAGACTTTATAGGCAAATTGGCACTATTGATTTATATAGTAAAAACAATACAAACCGCGCGTTTTCTGACACCACAATTTGGTCCGACATTGACTCTACTAGACCGAAGCAAACTAGCTACACGGTCGGCCATCTTCGGAAGCCGTCGTGACACATTAAAGATGCCATGTTTCTGGAATGGTGAACGCGTATACGCAAACGTTCGGACGTCCCTATCCTTTACTATTTAAACATATGTAGGAAGCACCAGTCAGGCGATTATTGTAATTGTTCACATTTAAGGCCAATTTACAGAGATGGTTTCTCACCTCGCATTAACAATGCTTAAAACAGTTTAATAAATCATCTTCTATCTATTTATTGGACAACATATTTTAAAATAAAGTCGCTTTTCATATACGTGTGTCTTTATAATCAACTGTGAATATGATGCACTTTTCATCACTATTTAGAGAATGAATTCCGGATACATAATTATGAACTTACTTACATATCTTTACATAGTATTAAACACAGTCGCTTTCGCCGTCTGTACGCTTATATCTTTAAAACTACGCAACGGACTTTAATGCGGTTTTCATAAATAGACGGAGTGATTCAAGAGGAAGGTTTATATGTATCTTATTCGACCCGAAAATCCTACGGGATCGAAAAAAATGGGATCTGCGCGTAAAGTGTCGGGCAAAAGCTAGTAATAAATTTAAATATATATCTTTAAATAGATATACCTACTTAATTTTGTATGTTTCTTTGTATTTCACATTTTATATCTCGGTCAAATAGAAATTAGGGGTCGCTAGTTACCGCCAGTCGCCCATTGGCGAGCCTCCACTTAAGAATAAATAGACATCAAGAAGCTGCCGTAACTCAATGTACCTCGAAAAATATTTAATACAATTTATCACAATATTGGCAACATTGGTGACTCCTGTCACCGTGGGAGGACGGTCTCGGGGAGGAAATTAAGCTTAGCAGATTCTGATAAAATAGAGAGAGCTGAGCTTATTCTGTGCCGCATACGAACTTTCTGCGCTGCGGCGTACCAACCTACGTTTCTATACAGTTTGACTATAAACTATAAACAATTATATCCGAAATATGAAAAAAAAATATCTGCTCTATTTTTTCGTATGAGTCCACCTTTGAAATAGCCAAAAAGATAAGCTGTTACATGCATTTTGATTCATGGTTGGGCCCATACAAGAAGTTATTTATTTTTATGATCACTTTCGACATAAGCGAAACGTGAAAGATGCCACAGTTCAAAGTCACACTGTATACAACCGTAAACATTCGTCACTCGTAATGATTGTGTGTCAAACAACTCTTCAGGATCTGGTCATCGATGGTGGTGAGGAACGCCTTGCACTTGGTCCGGGAGCGCACGGAGCATTGCCATCGAATTTTCACACCCATGGTCTTCTCCTTTGAGAAACGGTATCCTCCAATCATCAACATTACTGTACCTCTACTTGTTCTATACTTCATAACTGTAAGATAGAAAACCAAGAATTTATTATACCTAATATAATACCCAACAGAGAAATCTCGATGAAGTCCTCCACCTTTAGGTATATCTGCCTCATGACATTCTGTTGAGCAATAGGCAGATATCACAAACAACAACGTTTTGTGCACATAACTGTTTAATAATAGAAAGGCCAAACAAAGAATCACTATTATTCACAACGAAAACAAACAGTTTAGGTATTTTAGCTATTCATAAAATATCGTTTTTTATTGTTCTTTATAAAACCGTTTTTTAACTAATAACTCAACGTTGCTTGCACCAAAGACAAAGCAAAACATCAAAGGAGATTCTGATGAGGGTTAGGTAGTTGCCTAACCCTCTACCGGACCTTAATTATTTCTGGCTGACCAACGACACGTTATTCATTCCGTCATTTCATTCCGAGAACACGCCAAAATTGAATGTCCATCATCGGTTCACCCATGGTTATGGTTGTAATTAGCCTTGATAACAGTCCCTTCGATAGTGAAGACGAATGCTTTGCACTTTGTCCTGGCGTAGGTAGAACAAGTCCATTTTGTTTTTAGGCCACGTATTACTTTCTTGTAAAAGTGGTGGCCACCAACTTCAATCATAACATTTCCTTTAGTCGTCGATAATGTTTTTACTAAAATTATAAACAAAAAATTGTTATTAGGTACTTAGTTAATCGCACTTCAACATTTGTTTCCAAGTATAGCGAGCATACATGCAATAGAATATGCCACTTCAACCCTTAATGGGTAGATATTTGCCGTTATCCTCATACCAGCCCACAGATAGCAAATTCTAAACATTGGCCTTATTGGTTTCGATCAAAATAGAGTTTCGTGAGTAATGTTGCCATAATTATGACAAACAGATTCGTGAAAAAAAAAACAAATCATAAAGTAACCGTCTTCACATTAGGTTATGGGTAGTTCTTCGAAATTTGATTCTTCGACTGATTCATATGGCCAAAATTTAATTTCACTTTCAGCATTGTGACACAAATTCATATGAAAATAGGTATACCTATATTTTTGGTATACCTATTAATCAAATTTCGAAGAACTACCCATTATAAGGTCTGCCTGTCACAAAAATAGATGAAAAGAAGAAAGTAGTTTTTATTATCCGAATGAATTTTATCTTATATATCTTAGGTATCTAGATTATAGTCAATTACAAAATAGAAAAATAGGTTCAATCTTAAGTACTAAGTACGAGATTATTGTATCCCACTAATCCCACCAATATTCATAAAAAAGAACAATATAGCGTCACTGTAAGCAAGGGCTTTTAGGAATCTCTTGGAACTGCTTCTTATTGCATTCCATCTAATACGTAAGAACGTCGAATAAGGTACCTATTTATCTAGAAACAATGCTGGTTCACTATAACTCAGCTAGCAATTTTGTTATTATCTACAAATAAATGAGCAATTCATTAAATGAAGCTGGGCATGACACCTGGCAAGGCGCGTTGATAATAAGTGGAGTAAAGCGGTGACCGAGTGGCGTCCTTAGACTGGAAGAAGCGTCGGTCACCGGGCGGCGAGATGGGCAGACGACATTGTTGCTATGGTTTGTAAAACCTGGATGAGGCTGGCACCGCGGCCCACCCATCAAGGTAAAAATAGGTGCAAAGGCGAAGTTTTTAGTGCAAGCACGCCGTCTTCCCGGACGGCGTGGCATGCATAAACATTTTCTTCGCTCGAAAAAAAAAAAAAGAATGTGGTGATTGGCTCAAGAAAATAGAAGCCTATGCTCTGCAGTGGGCGAAGTTGGGCTGATGATGATTATGGTGACGAAATGAGCCATTTCAGCATTGTACCCTTGAATGTGTGTGTTGCAGACGTCCATAGGTGACTGTCACCAATCAACAAACCAACAGGTGCGTGAGTGTCACCAAAAAGAGACCGTATTCAGCCAAAAGAGGGCCACTGCTGGACATAGACCTCCAAGCGTCGCCAGTTCGCCACACCGCTTCTCGTATCCAGGGGATTTTTGCGGCCATCACCAGGTTATAATTCCACCTTATGGGAGGCCTTCCAGCTGTATGTCTTACATAAATGTGGGTATAGGATGATTATGTACAAGATGAGTCTTCACAGGGTGACCATCTACGGTTATAACGTAAGCTTTGCATTTCGTGTAGTATCTGGTGGAACACTGCCATCTGGTCTTGCTGCCAATAACAGTGAGCTTGTAGAAACGGAAGCCGCCAGCTTCTATTATCAAAGTGCCTCTTTTTGTTCTGTTCAGCATAACTGAAAGCATCACGCATTTTGGTTATTAGTTTAACACAAACACACATACATACATAAACTCACCTTCGTTGGTTATACAGAAACCTGCTACGATCCTCACTTACTCCTTTTGTTTAATTTTTGTTCATGCTTCAGGTCATACACACGCTGGTTGTGAGTACTACGCACCTGAACCTCTCTGAAGACCACCACCAATATGATTTGGTTCAAACATTTCAACCTATCGGCGGTATCAATATTTGGTATTTTTGTAAACAAAAAAATGATTCAAAAACGCTAGTTTTTATAGTTTATTAAAGTGGACACATCGGACATTCAGAACTGTTTTTTTTTTCTTTATATAATTACTTATATTAATTTACTGACATACCTCTTAACTATTAATGAAATTGTAAATAATTTCAAGAGAGTATTGTTTTTTAAAAAGACGAAATATCTTTAACATCGACTTAATTATTTAATTTAATAATATTTACCTATTAACAGTAACTGCATTCTAATATTTGATAGATCTTCGGTACCGATACAAAAATAAATAGCATGTACCATGCATGCGTATGCGTGCATGTGTGTGTGTGTCTTTGAACTTTAACAGCTTCATCACATCATCACATCATCACATCATTCCATTTACTCCAAAATACATAAATTCATTACATTTAAATTCGAACACGAACGAAAGTTCTAAATGCAAAACTGAAGTTTAAGTTCAAAAGTTGACTAGTAGAGAATGCCTTATTGCATTAAGCCCGCCTATGAACCACTACTATCGTAAAGTTTAAATAAATGAGCAAAATAGAGCCTAGGCATTTCTTTGTATTAACCTTTTGAACGCCAGAGCATAAACGCATCGACGTACCCCCGACGCCAAGCCACAAATTCGCCGTATTTTTATCACATATTTACGACGTTTGGCGTACAGAGTAAGATTTCGTTTTCGTCGACATATACGTGACAATTGCGTTTAAAAGGTTAAGAATAGGGTAATACCTTTATCAGAATAAAACTTTAAGCACAAAAGTGTCTCGAAGATTTAGGAATAGGCTGCCAAAGTTAAATCTTGATTCATAATTAGACGGATAATGTTAGTTAGCAAAGTTGAAACGAGAAAGCTCATGATTATTTACATAAAACCTGAAACATACAATGCAAGGAATAACCGAGCAGCGACTAGAGACGCATTACTTATCACATATGTATATCCCATATAATTACGCTGAGGACAATTTTCGGATGTCATAATGGCTATAACATCCGAAAGTTGTACGTCGTCACGTCCCATAAATAACTTAACGGTGACGTATTCATTGACACGCTTGATAGTATGTGGAACTCTCGAGGCCAAGCGACGCCTGAGCTTGGGGTCCTAGGTTTCCATTAGGAATTTCTCTGTGGCAGCAGGAGCTTGAACAGTGAGAAAACATGATAAGCCGGTGGTCCTGCACCTGATTTCCCCGATCGTGTCGGATTGCCGTCCCATCGGACTTTTAGAGTGATTGAAGAGGGAATGCATCTGTGTACACTTGTACACAATCATATCTCCCGCGCCGATTAGTCTCCGTTGAGATTGCCCGCCATGCCCGAAATCAGTCAGGAGGACTCAAGGTCCCATTAAAAATATATGGTCAAATTTTCACTGCTCAATACCTTTTTTTTATTGCCAGCACACTAGAATAAACACATCCATTATATGTAGGTAGGTACTTGGCGTGGTTACGTACGCCTGCACATTTGTAGTATCAGAATTATGAGATAACAAAGACATGCATGTGTTTATGTATTGGGTGACCAACTTTTTTAGTGTATTTTCGGTTGGCTGTTTTTTTTTTTCTTGTAAGTATCTAATTCGATTTTTTTATATTTTTTACCATTGTCCTTGTTTTGGTGGACTAAATGATTTCTAAGTTTGTCCATCTATTTTGATGGGACCTTACCTACATACGTATCTATGGGAACTTTTGTGTATGCCAACTCTAACTGTGGCTACCGAGGCTTATCGATGCTCTGCATTGGCTACTACATATTTAAAAAAGCAATGGTGCTCTGTGATGCCTTGCTCATGATGAGTACGCCTACATGGTTAATTATGATTATGACCTAAACCATTCTTAATAACTCTTCCGTCGCGGGTGGTGATGAAGGCCTTGCACTTGTAACGCTTCCTATCCCCACATTGCCATCTTATATTCAATCCACTAGCCTTCTCTTTGTGAAACCGGAAACCCTCCACCACCAATATTGGGTTGCCTCTATTTGATGTGTAACTTGACACTGAAAGGAAATATTTTCATTTAGCAGAAAGAAAATAAATATGTTATCAAATTTTGGTATCAGTAAGGTATAAAAAACCTAACTTTGAGCCTTGTTTGAATTTCAAAATAGGTCTGCCTGTATGTACCTGTACATATATCCCTCATGTTTTGTAAAATTAAGTTCTTCATTGGTGGCTCGTCAGAATTGGGTAAATTTCAATTAAAAGTAAATACAAAGCGGTTTCTGGTTTATTTAAAAAATATAAAATACTGTACATTCCTCAAAGGATCTATCCGTACAATATGCTTACAACTACGAGTATAAAATTACAACATTATACTAATACGTAGTATTTAGGAAGAATTTTTAAAGTGTGCGTAGATGACCAAATCCAAAACTATGAGGAATATCAAAAAACACTGAAAGGAGTCTAGAGCCCAATTTCGATGAAAACTAAAAATGCATCATTAGATTTTTGAAAAATCGGTATTCCTAGCCAGGAATCGAACCGGTTGATTTTGAAGAAAAAATACAATTGTTTTACTGCACCATTCGAAAGTGTCGCTAGTAAGGATCAAATTCTGGGAAGTAATAACACATGGTAAACTAAAGGAAGGAGTATTTTTAATAAAAATACTTTTTAATTTTTTCAAAAATCTTAGTAATCTTATAGTTTTAGTTTTCATTAACAGCGGACCCGAAAATTTACAACTGCATCAAAGGATTTTAAAAAAATATCAGTTGCGGTTTAAGTAGGTGGGTTTAGTCAGAAATTTAAAAATAAATCATTCATAATAATAATCGGTAACCTATGCCGATTTTTTTTAATCCAATGATGCAGTTTTAGTTTTCATCAAAATCGGGCTCGAGACTCCTTTCAGCGTTTTTCGCTAATACTCATAGTTTCGGATTTGGCCATCCACGCACACTTTAAAAATTCACCCTGTATGTACATCAAAGTATTTTTCTTACCATTTCATTACCACAACCAAATAAGCTACGCCTTAGCCATAGATATGTATTACTAATTGAATTAATTACGTATTTGCAATGACATTAAATCATATATAGAAGAAAGTTCCACGATTAATCGCTGCTTTTGAAGAATACTGTTGCAACCCAAAACGTGTATTTTTCAGGAGCTGATTGAAGTTTCCTTTTTTTCCAAACTGTTATAACTTTTGCCCTTTTTTTACCGATGGTTAATCATTAAATGACTCCTTTCACTCTGGGCGGAGCGGAAGGGAGTGTCAGACTCCTACTGACTCATCCATGATCCTCGCAATGCCAATGTTCCAGGGCCGCCCTGGAACGCAAGGGGTTCTTTCGAACAAATTCCGCAACATATATTTTGACCTAGTGCACATACCTATCTTGGTAAAAATTAAATAATAACATAGATAAAAAAGGTGACTCTGCCTCAATTTTCGCAATTGGTGAAAGATCACTCAATCAAAAATGGCGCCTTAAATCCACAGTTACAAGAGTTGTGATGCAAATATGCTTTTTACTGGGTATACAGTGTTTTTCCAAAGCAGCGTAATATGAACAAACAGGTTAAACCTAATATTAGCTAATTTAATTTGATAAACATGAGACAAAACTTTTAAGTACGTTCTTATTTAAGTAAGTACCACTAACATACGTCTACTAGTTTGTATATTTCGTTGTCATTGAATTGTGATATTTATGTTACCTAAGTATAAAAAGGTCTAGGTATATTAAATAGTACTAGGGCAGGGGTTCACAAAGTGTGCGCCACGGCGCCCTGGTGCGCCGCAGAAAGTAAAGAAGGACATCGCAAGACGCTCCTCGTGTCCATTCTTCGGGAACTAGACTTACGTATTCGCGGGTACAAATGAACAGTTCAAATTCCGGTCGCTACTTAGTATTTTATTTCCTTATTGTGTATCAATATGTAAACAAAAACTCAACAACATGTTGTGGGTGTTTTAATTTTTGTGCCTTGTATAATTTGATTGTAACCTATTTTGGCAAGGTAGGCCACCGGGACATACTACTAAACGATGTAAGTGCACCACGGATTGACATAGTTTGGGAACCCCTGAACTAAGGTACCACCTATATCTTGTGTATTAATATCCATATTTAAGTCCAGGTAATCTTTACAAATATAAATTTCGGTTTAAAAAAAAAACTGTGGTGGTGGTGTGTGGTGTATTTTTGAACCCAAATGATGTCTGGCAGAGAATGCCTTATTGCATTAAGTAGGCCTGTGTACCTCTACTGTATAAGTTAAATAAATATTACGTGACGCGCAAAATATACGACGGCGTATCGTCGAATACGTCCTTTTACTCATTGGCAATATTTCAATGGATTAACGCACTTTTGAATATGAACTACTTTTACTTGGAGATTAACACCAAGAAAGAAAACCGTATTTAGTTCATTTATTTTCGCATAACTCGCTTATTGCGATTTCAGGGTTGGACCCATAGTAAATAAGTTGTCACATACATGAATTTCTATTTCACCATCTGAGATATTAGCAATGGATTGCTACTCTGTAGGTATAAGTGTATTCTTATATTAGTGAGATAGAGAAAACCGTAAGCCCGCTTGTATTTTCTTAATTAGCTTTTAATGTCCTGTAGTACCTACTATTTCGTGAAAAACTTAGGTTAAGCGGGTTTGAAGTAAGCTGACCATCTCTAACACAATACAAAACACGATTTCCAGAAAAGATCCAAAAGCTTCTAAAATATACAACAAAAACAGAAACTATTACGATAAAGGTGCCTGGTGGTTATGTCTAGAATTAAAACACACAACGTGTTTGTCTACAGTCCTTATGAATGCTTTGCACTTGTACAGTTTTCTGTATGCGCATTGCCATCGCACTTTGGGGCCGAAAGTCTTCTCCTTGTAGAAACGAATGCCTCCAGCCATAAGCATCGGCGTCCCCCTGTTTGAAGTTATCATTTGCACTACAAACATACAATATTGTTAAAAAGTCATACAACTAAAGATCAAAAAAAAAATATCATGTTTGTCATAAGATCTGTTCAAATCTCCTTCCGGAATATATACGGAACTCAAGAACAATTTTATTGGGAATAAAACGATCTTACCTTGCAAAGTCTAGATTGTAATTTCATAGTAGTTACTCGTTCTTCGTGATCAATAAAAGCTATAAAGTCTCCTTTCCTATTCTTACTTCTGGTATACCTATTTGGGCCTTTCAATTTTAACTGGAAACTCTTCCATGTAAAGCTGACCCAATTTTTTTTTATCCAATATATATATATATATACCTATAAGGAAATTTAAGAGTTTACAATCCAAAGAACGGATTATATAAAAATGAGTAACACATTTTTTTTAACAAAATCTCTTTATTGACCATTACTTCAAGATAACGTACTAAAAGTTCAACATGAAGCGCATTAAGAATAATAAAATTTTCTAAACACTGCGCAAAACTGTATCAAAATCAACAAACGAAATGTAATGAAGCGTAAAATTAAATAAACTCAAACATCGTACCGTCTTTTAAGGCTTTTCTTTTTTCTCGCTAAGTAGCAGAATGCTGTTTCCATTTTTTTAACGCAGCTTTGTGCTCTTGACTATTCATATATTTCACTAACTTTCGAGTACCCCTTTCCTTCATCTTTTGGTATTTCTGACGTTCTTTTTCTTTTAACTGTTCAGGGTTATTTTTAAGCCGTTGGTATCTCAAGCGTTCTGCAATTCGTTTGCGTCTTTTTATTTCTTCTTTCGATTTAGTTTTCTTTTTAGGTGGTCTTTTGGACTCAATATCTAAAAGAATGAAAATCTTATTAGAAGCCAGAAAAGAACTGTCTGATACTTTGAGTCTTGTCAAACTGAGCTGATATATTTGCGTTCAATATTTGCATCTAGCATAAAAATAAACAATTCTTTTTTTTCATATAGCCAGGAGTCTACTCACTGAAAAACTGTTATATAAAATAATAACAATTTAATCTCTTAAAATATGAAAATCAACTCACCAGACGAATGTTGAACGACGGATGCCTATCGTAATATGGATTGGCTCATTATTTTGCGCGATTTTAGAGTTGCTATAAAACAACTCAACCCATATGGTACTCCATGAAGCAATGTGTCAATGCAGAGATTTACGTCGCATTGAAGGCACTTCCATACGGTCCTGGCAGAGACTTTTCTCTGTGCGCACAGCCGACAGCGACTCCGTTTGAAGCCGGTTCGAACCGGAAAATGACGGTGCTCGAGTTGAGGTCTGTTGATGGCGCTCTTTGGTTGGGTAGTCGTCTTCAGTCCAGTTTGTGATCTTCGGTAATCTTTTAAAACATAAGTATTATTTAAAAAAAAATCAAATAAGTACAAGTTGTTTGAATTTTTTCGAATGGGTCACCGCGGCCCTGGAACGCAAAGGGCAGGGAAGGAACACGGATGGGTTTTTCGTTTATAAAAGTCTGACACGGAGAAGAGCGGAAAAAATCATTTGATGATAACACACCCTTAAAAAAAAAGTTGTAGATCAAACAAAAATTTCTAACGTTCATGATGTCAAAATAACTGTAAAGAATTTATCTGAACTACACTTCTCATCAAAAAAATCGAAACACTTTCGTTTTTATTGTTTTTGTCCTAATTTTTTACAAAAGAGAATTAATTCCATGAAAAAAAAAACATTATTGTGTAGCTGGCAGTTTGGTCATTACAGTAAGAAGAAAAAAATCAAAATTCGAAATTAGAATTTCATTTGTTTATCCTATAAATGAAATTAATCACTGTTTTGAGACAAATGTGTATTTAGGGTTGGAGTACGTTTCTCGTTTAAAAACTAAAATTAGCGCTTGTCTTTAAACTTTTTGTTTCTTATTTCATTTACTGTGACTTTGGGACGTCTGAAAAAACTTTTTTTTCTAAAACATATGGATACTTCGCCCGCAGAAGCCGCCCAAGTGGTGGCATTGCTGGATTCTGGACTTAGTCAGCGTGTTGTGGCTGCAAGATTGCATCTAAGCTTATCATCTGTTCATAGAGTCTACAAACGCTATCGGGAGACTGGTTCGTTCACGCGCCGTTCAGGATCTGGCAGGAATCGGGTCACTTCTGAGCGAGATGATCGATTTATTGTAACAACCTCTTTACGAAATCGACGCCTTAACGCTTTTCAACTGCAGCAGCAGCTTCGCGTTGTACGAAGAGTAGCTGTAAGTGACTCTACAATAAGAAGAAGGTTGAAGGAACGCGGATTGGCACCGCATAAGCCAGCGAATGGGCCGAAATTAACTGCAGACCATCGAAGAGCGCGCCTTAACTTTGCACGCGAGCACCTAACTTGGTCATACCTTCAGTGGAGCAAAGTACTGTTTTCTGATGAGTGTAAAATTATGCTGTATGGTAACGACGGAAGGAACAAGGTCTACAGAAGAGATGGAGAACGCTTTGCACAATGCTGCATTGAAGAAAAGGTCAGCTATGGTGGCGGTTCGTGGACGGTTTGGGGAGGAATCAGCGCCGACGGTAAGACAGAACTTGCCTTTGTATCTGGGCCACGGCTGCCTGCACTAAACTCTCATCGGTACATCGAACAGTGTCTTGAACCTCATGTGATGCCCTATGCACATTTTATTGGCAACGACTTCATATTCATGCACGACAATGCTAGAGCTCACACCGCGGGCGTCGTACGAGATTATCTTACCGAAGTCGGTATCTCCATTATGGTATGGCCAGCAAGAAGCCCGGACATGAATCCCATTGAACATCTATGGGATGAATTAAAGAGACGAATTCGAGCAAGAGATCCAGCCCCAGAAACACTTAGCCAGCTGCAAAATGCAATCCAAGAGGAATGGGATAATATACCACAACATGTGATCGTGACTCTCATCCGATCGATGAAGAACCGTATGGAAGCAGTAATAAGAGCTCGCGGAGGGAATACAAGTTATTAAATAAACGTTTCTTACATTTTTTTTCATTTACGCGTGTTGTTTTACCCATTTCCTTCATATTCCATACAGGGTAAAAATTACTCATTATACAAAATACGAAACCTATGAAGACTTAATTTGAATTTAGAACATTAACATTAGGATTTAAAAACCTCATACTACTCACTATTAAATGACATTTTACATTTATTCCTAAATATACACATTTTTCTGATAATCCTTATCAAATCATAAACTGCGAGGTGTTTCGATTTTTTTGATGAGAAGTGTAGTTTTCCATGTAAATATTTTGTCTAAGTATATTATTGTTTATGTTTACTCAAACAACATTATTTGAGGTACAAATTTGTTTGTATTGAATAGTATTACTACATACAAACCTTAGCTATTTTACTAATTAACTTGTAATTGTTTTTGAAACTCATACACATATTACATACGTTTTCAAGTTTAAAAACGGAAAAACGCGAACAAGGACTGGCCTGTTGGTCGAGTGGTTAGTGACCCTGACTGCTAAACCGGAGGTCGTGGGTTCGATTCCCACCCAGGACAAATCTTTGTGTGATGAGCATGATCATTTGTTCTGTGTCTGGGTGTAATTTGTCTATAATATGTATGTATTTAGAAATATATAAGTATGTTTATCAGTTGTCTGGTTGCCATAGCACAGGCTCTGCCTAGTTTGGGATCGGATGACCGTGTGTGAGTTGTCCCAAGATA
>NDFZ01005302.1:507612-523942 GCA_002192655.3 Mamestra configurata
GACTGGCCTGTTGGTCGAGTGGTTAGTGACCCTGACTGCTAAACCGGAGGTCGTGGGTTCGATTCCCACCCAGGACAAATCTTTGTGTGATGAGCATGATCATTTGTTCTGTGTCTGGGTGTAATTTGTCTATAATATGTATGTATTTAGAAATATATAAGTATATTTATCAGTTGTCTGGTTGCCATAGTACAGGCTCTGCCTAGTTTGGGATCGGATGACCATGTGTGAGTTGTCCCAAGATATTATTAAAAAGATATTATTAAAAAAAATAGGGGAAACTCAAAAAAATACCGGTTTTTATTAAATATAAGTAGAAAGATAGAAAGAATATACACTATAAAGCGTTGTGATAAATAGTATCACAACGCTTTACACAAATTTAATTCGCTGGGCACAATAGCGGCCTTATCGCTGACAAAAACAAAACACAAATGTAACACACTAGGTTTTGCCCGCGCCTTTGTACGCGCATATTCCATTTTTTCCTGTTTCCGTATAGCCTATAGGACTATAGCCTTCCTCTTGAATGTGGCTATCATATACCTACAAAAAGAATTTTCCTTATCCGACTGGTGGTTCCAGAGATTAGCGCGTTCAAACAAGAAAACCCTTCGGCTTCGGCATATTAGTAAAGATAATATTCATAAGCTAAAAAAATCTAATGTTTTTATGGAAAACCAATTTTTACGAAATCTCATTAAAACTCACTTTGACTGAGTTCTCGCATTTTGACCGAATAAAGGAGTTATTATCATAAACCTAAACCTATATGGTGTACATACCAAAGAGTTTTTTATTCTATAGTCATAAATGAATTCATCCATAAACAGAATGCTTCATAATACGTTTTTCTAAAACATCCTCGTTATCGCCCCAGTCCAGCCTGCCATGGTTATGCTGAAGAAATGTTTTGATGACATAGTCTCTCATGGTCGTGATGGAGGCTCTGCACTTGCCACGTCTCTTTTTACCGCAGTACCAGTGCGTCTTCACACCCCTCATGCAATTTTTGTGAAAGCGTTCACCACCAGCTACTAAGATAGTAGCGCCACTCGTCGTAAGAATTTTTTCCACTAAAACTGGAAAAAAACAAAACCAAGTCAAAACAATTAGCTTACCTTTAAATGCACACTTTACTATAACATATAAACTTTAAATAATATACTTTCACGTCCTTATTTATTACTAGCACTTCTCCAGCGACTTCGTGCGCGCGATTTTAGTAGGTATTCCACAAACTTCAACGCCCTTTCTATATTCCATTCTATTCTTTCAACCCCCTTTTAAAGGTTAGTTTTGGAAAATGAAGCACACCGATTTTCATTAATTACCCATTTCTGCTGCTGATTCTGTGGTCTTAGGATCAGCGCAACTATTCATCCCGTTCATGCCGTCAGAGGTTGATTATGCAAAATTGTTAGATATGTTTCAATTATCCCACTTTTATTTGTTCATACCAATTTCCACGTGAATTGAAGCAGGCAATAATGTCCTCCCTTAAAAACTTCATCAACCCTTGTCGCCCCTATAGGTGTTTAGTTTCGAAAAATACAAACCTTTGTTATTATTTTTTATCGAAGTTATTAATGCCGTGTTTCAACGTCATCGGACCAAGCATTAAGATTCTCCCCAGTTCGCTCAAACCGCAACATTTTTCTTACTGAGAGCATTTTATACCCGCCGTTACTTTTAAACCAAAGGTCCGATTTGAATAATTTAAAGTGTAATTTACATGTACATAAACAACCTTAATTATTAACTATTTAAATGGATAAGGATTAATATCGTGATACCAAAATCACCACTTTTCCATTCCACCCGGGTTTTGATTGCATAATTTGAACAAAAAGCGGTCATTGTGACTGAACCATAATAGTTAGACACCTCCCGGACTTTTAAATATGTAATAATGAGTATTTTAATCGTCTAGTACATTAATTATGTATCATCAATAGTATTCTCAGCGCACGCCAAATAATGAATTTGTTAGGCAAAATTTTGCTACTTACACTATTACAATTTTCGTTGGGACCTCTATATTTTCGAAAATAAAATATAGACTATGTTCTAAGTTAATAATGTAAACAAACAAATCTTTTTTCTTTATAATATTGGTTTAGATGTAAACTCAATTCACTTTTAAAAGATAATAATTAATTATATTACAGAGAAGGGCACAATTTTGACTTTCCGGAAATAACCCATACCAATTTTGAAATCTCACGATAAGAGTTTTTACCATAATATTACTTTGAATATACCATTACCTTTAAGCACGTTGGACTGTAAAGAAACAAATGTTTCTTTGAGGTACAGTACAAAGTATTTGACGTCGAAAATACAAGAAGATCGAATAAATTAATTCGTCAAAAGCTCGTTCAACGATCTATTACCCCCTTTTTACCAGAAGATTTTTATTATAAACGGTACCTTTTTCATAAACCCCTTAAATAAAGACTATGAGTCTTAAAATCTTATTGCTGGTTAATGCAGATAGGAATGATAGTTTTTTTCCAATGGAAAATAGGACTGCGGATTGAATAAAACGACCAAGTAAAAATCATAAATTATACACGTGTAATCTTATCTAAAGTAGTAAACTGTCAAAGATAAACATTACTCATGATTAAATACTGAATAAAAGATTGTCTATTTTATCCACCACCAAAACCTAAGTAATATTTATGTTAGTAACCGTAGTGCGAGAGCTTATACTGATCAAGTT
Source organism: Mamestra configurata (assembly GCA_002192655.3). NCBI lineage: Eukaryota > Metazoa > Arthropoda > Insecta > Lepidoptera > Noctuidae > Mamestra > Mamestra configurata. The sequence continues at coordinate 510,341 of NDFZ01005302.1, forward strand.
AGTCGATGCTACAAGTTCATCTTAAAACTATATTGTAACACTTACTACTAAAACCCACCCTAAAACTTAATAAAATACTGCTTACAATATAAACTCCAATCAATCATAATTCATTTGATTTCAATCACCGAAAAAAATTATAAGCCTCAAAATGTAAACTTTTGCAACAAGCAACATCTATTGGGAAGCACCTTTTGTCATCATTATTTGCATTGATTCGAGAAGTATTGCTGTCGATGCTACTCCTAGGAATGCAGGTTAAGTCACGTCTTGACTTTGTCCGTTAATGATAAAGTCAATAAATTAACAAACGATTAACTTACGCTAAGTTACAAACCCCTTACCTTTGGGGTTAAAACTCTTATTTAAGACCGATATCTTTTAATTTTCGAGGTCGATCTGAGATCCAAAATCTAATTCTGTTCCCCGTTCATAGGAACGATCAATGATAAGTATAGCTTTTGAACATTACAGACAAGGCAGTGTCAGATTGAGCTAGCTTTACAAAAGTAGTAAGATCTAAGTTTCAAATTATGCAAAAATAACTAGAACATTTTCAAGTAAAGAAAGTCAAGATAGCTGTCAAATAATTTTACTAAGTCACGGCCGATTTTTATTGGAGCTACCAAACCGACAATTTGATCATCCGAAACAGGAATGTGCACAGTATCGGAATACAAAAAAAAACGCCTCTCTTCATAGAGATGCAATGCCTTATGCTCTAAGAATTATTGCATATTTATTGCAACAACGAGACATGTTTTATCTATCTGGAGACGGTAGCCCGAACAACATTCGAATGAGGTTCACTTCAGCTATTTAGAATCTATTTGCACTAGTGTGAGCTAGTGGGTCATGGAACCCCCACACTCGGACGATGGCGTTGTCCATGGTGTGCAGGGACGCTCTGCAGCCAGCCTTGGCCTTGACGCACACCCATCGCGTTCTGCTACCGTACTTATTCACGCGGTTGAATCGGTACTGACCGATCATGATGACCGGGTTACCTCGCTGAGATTGCGCAAAGACAGGGTTCAGATCTGAAAATAATTGTTGTTTTAATACCTGGTTGTGAATGCTTATGTACATAATGTACCGAAGGAAAATACCATTACTTTTTACATAAAAATTGTAGTAATATGACAGAAAAATCGATTCATAATACCCGTAAAAATGAGAGCAGTTAAGGACGCATCCTTGCCACGTATACCGATTACCTGTAGATTTGTGAGAACAGGATGCCAGAAGAGAAGTATACAGAGTTGATTATATTTATTGTTGCGTATTTTTCTGCAACATGCGTAGACACTCACATAATATGTGCAGTGCAGTGTGTCAAACTGACGTTACTGTTTTGAACGATGGAATATCGGCAACACCTGTAATATTAATTGATTTTTACAAGGCTTCTGCAACCTTGTAAAAATCAATAAAGATTACAGGTGTTGCCGTGCAGGGTGTTATTTCTACTAATTTCTAAGCAAAAATGTATGGAAATTGAGACTTCTTTGACAAATTGCGATTGAGAAGCGAATGCGAGCGTTGCTTTAAAAGTTGTAGAATTGGCCCTTAGACGTCAAATTCTCTTCGTGGATTACTGATTCAACTACTGAAAGAAAACCACCAAAGGTAGGAGAAGGAAAAGGTTCAAAATAAAAAAAGAACAGTTCGAAATGAAATGTTTATTAGCATCAAAATGAAACGTTTTATCAATATAAGTAATAAAGCGTTTTTTCTATGATTATGTAAATCTCTACGTAATCTAAGACTTATCTTATAGTAAGTAGGCGTGTTACTTGAGACGTAAGTACCTTAACAATAAGGTTCGGAAAGTCTTTTATTTGATTCGTTCACAATATCATAACATCTTTAAAATATAAACGAAAGAAGCTAAATGGAAAACTATTTTTATTAATTAATCGGTCGGTTTCATAGCAACTTCACTAATCTTCTAAAATACGTTGAATAATGTCAAAATGTCTTAGTTGTACCGAAAACTCAAGGCTCGATTTGTCAGTTTCTACGAAATTCAAAATTCATTCAACTTATTTTGAAAAAACTTTGTTTACACACCAGTGTCGAATAATAAAATTTAATCAGTTTAGGAACTTACGGGAACTAATAAGAGCTAATGCTAGGCTAACAAAAGTACATTAATAAGTCTCAAAGATAATACAAAAAAAATCTCAACATGATTGGATAGCTACCTTTATCTGCCAATTTAAATGATTATGTTTGGCCGTAACATTATTACATGGCAGTGATAAATACAGATCTACAACATCTAAACCACACTGACTCTAGATTAAATGTTAAACCACTTAATATTATTTTATCTGAAGCACGTTAATAAAGTTGCCTCATAATACAATATATCTAAAATTAGTTTCAATTTATTGCTATAAGTTACACGATTTAACTAATCAAACCCTAGATTTTGATTTAGCCATCACAGATAACAGATCATCAAATAAAACACATTCTGAAGAGAAAACTCTCTATGTAGTTGCCTTTCAAAAGTAAAAGTCCTCGTGTATTACTAACATTTAAGTATCTTGTAAGCATGTAATTAACATTTCTATAATATTTTTTTATTTAATATTAAACTAGCGACTATTATCATAATTATAGCATTTTGTTACATTTATCTTTTGAGATTCTAGAAAAAAATAAGCTTACTTACTTATATGCTTTATAAATTGTACTCTAAGTCATGGAAACTATTCCATAATGCGAAGGTAAGAATCACTTTCCAAGATTGTGGAGTTTGGCGTTGAAGGAATACGTGAAAATTAAAGCTTATGTATTTATACAAGGAATCTTTCTACGAGCCAAAATTGGGCTAGACTACTTACCTGCCGCAATCAGACGTTTTTTTAAAATAAATCAATTGTCTAAAAAAGAGTTGTCGATTCAAGTGTGTCACGCAATAAGGGGACAAGCCAAAAATGCCTTGGTCGAAACCAGCATACTATCGGAAAATATGGTAAGGCTTGAACAAAGTGAATTATATTATATGAGCGATAACGCTTGTCGAACCAGAATGGGACTAACATATACTACCGAAATGTCACGACGTCAATCCCATATACGTATTTTGGACTTTGAGAATTTTTATCACCTCTACAATGCATGGGTGTGCAGTAGGCTACAGTAAGGGTAGGCCAGCTCATACATAATGCCCAAAAAACAAAAAAGTCACCACATTATGCAGGGTTGAAATCACGATACTGACGATGCGAATTTTTTTTTTGGGCATTATGTTTGGGCTGGCCTACCCTTACTGTAGCCTACTGCGCGCCCATGCTACAATGACATTATCGCTTTGTCTAGAACCCTCTAATCACCTGAAACACCCTTATTATACCTTCAAGTAACAGAAAACTTAATGATTATGTTTGCCAAGCGTCTTGACGATAACATTGTCAACTGTAGTGATGGCTGCAGTACACCCGTTCTTCTTCTTGATGCAAGTCCAGCGAACCTTGGAGCCCCAACAGGCGTGTTTGTTGAACCGCCACGGTCCGATCTGTACCACAAGATTCCCACGTTGAGATAAGTCAAATTTCGGCTCTGAAAGATAATCAGAAAAATGTATTACCATCTTTTTTTGTTATTTTGACTTGGAATTCAGATTTTGTATGCGGTTCGTCTTTGACCATTTTCATGCAAAAAAAAGTTTCAGATTCGTAATTTTATTCATGGATGTGCAAAACTACAAATAACAAATGCAAATTGACTAAACAACTTTAATATTAAGGATTACACGTTTTTTGTGGAATATAACATAAATACAGATCACATAATAAACCTTTGATTTTTATGTCTAGCCAATTTATTTTTACCTCAAAATATTAATGGGTGAATGAATCATATTATGTTTATAAAACCATTTTTATTTACATATCAAATATATCCGTTGAAACTTTATAGGTACTTAGTCATTGCAATGTCCGTCCAATTCAATGTATCTGGAAGGTATTAAGGTAAAATAACAAAATCCAAAATAAGTAAAATAAAAAGTGTAAAAATAAAATAATTGTTTTCTAAACCTCCTGAATATCTACTTTGTTTTATATATCTACTTACTATAACCACACCCTTGACATAATATGTCTTTTTAATACAATTTATATCATGTTATATTATATTATAACATTACCTATGTTATGTAGTTACGTTCGCAGTATTTAAGTTCAACAGCACTGGAGAATCACTAATAAATTAGTTAATACCTTTATATCTTACAGTGAAACGTTCAGGTTTCAAAAATAATGCCGATCTTTTGTTTAATATATTTACATTGAGATGTATTTTTAGACCTATTTTCTGATAAATTATAATCTTGACGTTTAATCAATTAGATATATTTTAAACATGTATTTTAGGTACTTCTTCATGTGAAGAGGAGGGATGAAATGCACGTAACTAAAAGAGTAATGAACATAAATGTGGATGGATGGACAGGGAGAGGGAAGCCAAAGAAAAGACGGATGGATTGTGTTAGTAGTGATGTGAAAGAAAAGGGAGTTAGTGATAGCGTGACGGTTGACAAGACAGAATGGAATAAAAAAACGTGTTGCGCCGACCCCAAGTAACATGGGATAAGGGCAGGAAGATGATGATGATGTTAGGTACTTCTTAATTAATTATTTAATTATTTGTTATATCTACAAATAAATGATCATAGTCATTTTAGACATTTTAAGAAAAGTTAAACAATTACGACTATTACAAACCGCGTTATTTGTCTAGTGACAGCAACTATGACCGAGAAGTGTTTTTTGATTCGAGAATAGGGATGTTGTCTGGATTTTAAAAAAACATGATTCTATTTAGTCCATCAGTAAGATTATCGAAAAATATTGGACACGATTTTTTTATTTTATCAAATCAATACAAAAACCCGAAGACAAAACGCATGAAAGATAAGGAGTGGGGGATTGTAACGTCACATTCCAGTAAAAAGTGTACTGGTAAGTGACGTCACACGTGTTTTGAACGCACTGTATCGTCTTCAATTTTTGTTTACGTAACAAAAAAAAATACGTGTCCAATATTTTTTTTAAATCTGTCTGACGGACTAATTAGATTTTTTTAGTCAAATACTCTATATTCNGGTACTTCTTAATTAATTATTTAATTATTTGTTATATCTACAAATAAATGATCATAGTCATTTTAGACATTTTAAGAAAAGTTAAACAATTACGACTATTACAAACCGCGTTATTTGTCTAGTGACAGCAACTATGACCGAGAAGTGTTTTTTGATTCGAGAATAGGGATGTTGTCTGGATTTTAAAAAAACATGATTCTATTTAGTCCATCAGTAAGATTATCGAAAAATATTGGACACGATTTTTTTATTTTATCAAATCAATACAAAAACCCGAAGACAAAACGCATGAAAGATAAGGAGTGGGGGATTGTAACGTCACATTCCAGTAAAAAGTGTACTGGTAAGTGACGTCACACGTGTTTTGAACGCACTGTATCGTCTTCAATTTTTGTTTACGTAACAAAAAAAAATACGTGTCCAATATTTTTTTTAAATCTGTCTGACGGACTAATTAGATTTTTTTAGTCAAATACTCTATATTCTATAAGCCCAAACACCAAAGACCATAAGAATTTTGAAGGTTGAACCACGATGCTGACGGCATTGCGACTACTAGACAAAAAAGGAGGCTCGGCACTCCTGGTGTCCAAACAGCAATATCAAATGGTCCATCAGAAAATCATGAACGAAAGACCTTACAGTTTGACCACCATAGATCGATCTATTCAAGAGCTAAGATAAACGGTATTAATAGATAACAATTTGTTAAACGTCACTTTTGTACCCAACATGATAACATACAAGTTTCAACCATTATTTGTTCCAAAACCTTTATTAACGCACTGTTCAGTCTCCACTTAAGTTCACATTTTAGTGGTTATGCCACCCGTTGAGCTTGACCAGGCGGTCGTTGACGGTGACAGCAACGCACCGGCAGCCGTAGGACTTCCTCGCCGTGCACTCCCACCAGGTCTTCACACGACGAGCCAGCTTCTTAATGAACCGATAGTTGCCCCAAGTTATGATGGGGTTCCCAAACTTTGTCATCCCGAACACAAGAGGATTTACAGCCGGCGCTGAAACATGGAAAAATTGTTTAGTCTCGTTTAGGACACGCATGTAATATTTACTAGTTTTGCAGAAATATGTGTATTTAATACAATTTAATAATCGATGAACAACATAGGACCATTAAAAATATCCCAAAATATGTCATACGGTGGGATGAACCTGGAACACTGTTCTCCGTTATTATGTTGAAAAACATAAACGGAAAACGCAATAAAACGCCAAAATATAAAAATAATTTATTTCTTAACAATGCTCTATTATGAAACACAATTGTGTTATAAACAACCTTAAATTATTGATATCAAACACGCGCTTTAGGATACGTAATTATTATCGTTTAAAAACGTTTTACCGTTGGTATCTTCTTAATTCAGCTGAAAAAGTACGTAAATTTGTAATTTCACAACACTAGTTTTATTCGTTTTTAGAGTTCCGTACCAATATGGTAAAAATAATCCTTATAGTATGACTCCGTACATTTGTCAATCTGTCGCAGATTATGCTATCGACTTGGGAACAGTTTCAAACTAACATTAGTTAGTTTTACGTTCCACAAGCATTCATTTATTAGCATTATTACATGGTAATCTACTTTTACTAAAATTATGGTTTTCTGGCATACTTAATTCATCATTAATATGCACTTGTGCTCTTTGGCAAATAAATATATTTTCTTTCGTTTCTTTCTATACAAAGAATGAATGGAAAAATAACGTAGGTAAAAAATAATCAGGATTTCTAGGTCAAGCGCTGACTGTGTATGTTTTTCCTACCAAACTACGTAATTTTCGGTGAGCGAGTCCGAATCGCACTTCTCCGGTTTTATTTTTAAACCATGAGTATGTTGAATATTCATTTTAACTATGTTTTCATCTTCAGTGACTACGAACGAGTTACATCGCTCTCTGGTCTTGATGCAAATCCATCGTTGATATTTCCCCCTGTTCCTCATCAGTTTAAATCGGTGTCCGGATAATACGAGTATTGGGTTCCCACGGTTGCTTTTAGCAAAATAATATTCTTCTATGTGCTCTTCATCTGAATCTGAACCTAGAATAACGGTACAGCGTCAAAAACTTCAGCTACAGGCAAATGGAATGACACAGACGGTGAGCCTATTTGACAGCAACACAAGTAGAAAAATACATCGAAGCATTCGCTGAGAATTGAACTAAATCATTTTAAGTAACCTCCATTTGAAATAAAACTTCTAGAATATAAAATAAATTAATTATTTATGATTCACAGACTTCAAACACGTCAACGACCAGATTAATTTCTCAATATTAAAAATAAACTCTATGAACGGTTGTTCTCTCTAAAAATTCTCTGTAGACCCTACAAATAATCCATTTTGTTTTAATACCATTTGAAAATATCGTTTAAAACGACTTCGCCACGACCAGGATCAGACCTCATCCTCATCAGAATTCATCCTTAATATCTACATCAAACATATGACTATTATTATTACACATCTGTCTTTTGAGACACCACTACATATTACAATCTTTAAGTATTTACAATTAACCAATATACAACGTGTAACAGAATAAACTCAATACCTGAAAAGGGGTCATTCTTCTCATCATTATGAACAACTTTTACTATGGGACCAACACCGAAATAGCGAAAAAAAATCTGCTGTTCAGTACATTTTGTCGAGTTATGCGCACATAAAGTTTTGGGAAAGTCGATTTTTTTCGCGTATTCAATGTGGTCCCGTAGTGAAAATTGTTCATAATGATGAGTACAATAATCCCTTTTCAGGAAATACGTTTATTCTGTTAACACGTTGTTTGAACGTATATCTTCTATTTATTTCTAAATTTCTACTCAGACTTGACTAGTTTGAATTATTATAACACATGAATCTTAAAAAAATATTTTTTTATCGATTTATTTTTGTGGAGACAATCAGGGTAACTTCTAATTTAATAAGGCTTGCTTAAGTTAAGACTAGAGACCTTGATTTGCACTACATACATAGGGACACTGAGGCTACTTGATCCCTATGGGAGTCAAAGTACACCAACATTTTGAAAATACATTGAGAATGTACTGTGTCGAGGAATATGAGCAGTAGCAGACTGTCTGGTTCTCTAATGGTTGTGTACATTCAAGTGCCAGATGATGGCCTTGTCGAAGGTGTGCAGCTTGGCCTTGCAGCCGCGCGGTTGTCTGGTGCAGCGCCACTTGGTCACCGCGCCCTTCACACACGTCCTACAGTACCGGTGCGATCCCAAGCACAGTTGTGGTCGCCCAAGCCTCGAAACACAGAATAATGGCATCTTATCTGTGAACAAAATTATCATATTATGTTATAATATTGCAAAATGTTTTGATATCTGGTACGGATTTTACTTCTATGTAGTTTTGATACTTACGTAAACATTGTTGTTATTAGTTTAATGACACGAGTAAAATGCCAGATTAGTGTCACAGAGATTTTAATCCAATCATTGATAATCGAATCAACCCTACATTATTGAATGAAAAGTTATTCCATGTCTGCATAAAATAGTTTACAATAATATTCGTACAAGCAAAATATGCGACCCTGATACAGGATGCTGACATCTTCTGCCACTAAGTTACAAAATACTGAGATCAAAAGGTACACCGGTACATTTGCACGCATTAGAACACTGCCATAACAAGAAAATGATTTATGGATGTCTGCAGTGTGCTTTTTCAAGATCTAAACAATCCTGACATCATTTCTAATCCGCATGATTATGGTCATCCTTCACCAACACGATCTGGTTCGCAACGGTGCTGATTCTTGCCAAGCAGCCGATTTTGTTGCACCGGTACGACACCTTGCCGGTAGCCTGGTGATGGTAGTTCCTCGAGAACCGCCTCCCGTTGTACAACACCATGGTTGTACCCTTTGTCGTTTTTATGAACGAAACTGAAAATATATTTGTTGTTACTCGTACTTTTAGGATCTGGGTTTGTTTGAATGACTAAAGCAATACAATGCCGGAAAAGGCCAGTAAAGTCAAAGCGTTCAATACTTACCCGACAGATGCTATGACAACAGACAGGTACCAGTATGTTTGTTTTGGTTATTATGATCAAAATTACTATACAAAAACAAACATTTGAACAACACAAGTTTGACATACAAAACAAGTTTATTTGAAATCAAATTGATTAAAATAAATTAAATTAGGCTTACATGAAACTTACTCTTACTGTACTAATAAATACCTAATTACTTAAGTTAACTTCTGCGATAACATTTAGGGCAGTACCGGTGGCCCCTTTATTTCAGCGTCAGTGGTCAGGTCCTCAAAAGGTGAAAACAAGACTAATTTATACCTACTAAGTACGAAAGTATCGTCTAAGCCAAACCTTTTGTTGAAAACCTTACTCGTATTTTCCGTATTCTTAGAATTGGGCTAGTAATTGACTAGGTATCACAAAAGTAAATGCAAGGATTTAACTTTACAAAAGTTAAATAATAAAAAGTTAAACAAAAGGTTAAATATTGTTATTTTTTTAAACAATAATCAGGTTATGAAATGTGAATCCATTAATAATATGAGAAAATTATGCCATAATGTGAGATCAGAGGTTACAAAAATATCACTACGGCAGTCAGAAAACAAATAACTTGCATTTCATAAAGTATTCATTTGCAAGTATTAAATACTTTTCTTCTAAATTGCTTACATCAATTCTGCTGAAAATTCTGATCTTAAATTTATTCGGCCATAAATTTCCTCTCTTCTTCATTGTAAGTCGCCACACATTCTTCTGAGTGTGGTCTCCGCGAGACATCGATGACGTAGTGTCCGCGCGTCCGGATCCGGCGGTTGCACGGCTTGAACCGACAGACCCAGGACACCACGTCGCTCTTCCCCTGGTAGTTTTTGTTGAACCGCTTACCCTCAAACTCGGCCCCGACCTGCCCCTTGGTCGTCGTGAAGAATTCAACGATACCTAAAACTTAATTTCATAAAAACATAAATAATTGCTACTTTAAATCGTTTTTATTGAGGTTTCGAAAAGGTTCGTTTACGCTAAGATAAAGGCTGATTTTAATTTTTCGTATTTATTTCGTTTTTGACATAAATATTCGTCTATAACGTAACACCGATATTATTTCATAAACAATATAACACAAACAACACATTAATTATTCGATTTCATTTACATTTTTTTATTGATTTTATTAACTAGATACTATGGCTAAACAGATCTGGTTACGATTGTTTTTTTTTAATATAATTTTCTTAACTAATAAACAAGTTAGCGATACCTTGTCTGACTTTATATCTTAAGAATAAAAATGACGGATAAATATTTATGAGTAAGCGAATTTTATTAATTAAAAAAATACCAATTCTGATTAAAGTGATCATTCTCCTTAAAGTTTTTTATAAAACTTATCTAATTTGCAACATGTCTCAGAAAAAAAAACTAAAGATATCTTTGAGATTAATCTCTAAAAAATAATAGAAATGTGGAACCGCTGGCCTTTGACAAACCTATTAATCACTATCCGGCTTGGGATTGTGATTAATAGTTTTGTTTAATTCGCTGGAACCGTATTGAGGTATAAGTCATTACATATGGACACGCGAGTAAGTACATAATTCCAAAAAACGAAACACAACATTTACCCTACCCGTACATGAGCATCATGAGTAACCTTCTGCTTAGTTACACCTCACGTTGAATTTCCTCATAGGCTTCTAAATCCAACTCGATACATTCAAGTGAATGTCCTCTCTCAGAAATGGCGATGATATTCTTTCCCTGAGTCTTGATCCTGCGGTTGCAGAGGTGTTTGTTGCGGCAGATCCACGACACAGTTCCATCACTCCCCCGGTAGTTCTTGTAGAACTTCTGTCCATTGAAAATAGCGCCAATCTGACCGCGACCCGTAGTGTAAAACTCCACCGTTTCTGAAAATGTGATTTCAATTCCAGTACCATTCCATGCATTAGAATTCTTAAGCACTGCATTTAAGAAGGCTTAAAGATAAAGATGAATTGTAAAGGAAAGCTGTAGTAAAAAATCACGTTATAATACTAACAAAATATACTATTTATTAAAACATCTATGTACAATTCAGTACTCATATAATACCTAATTATATAAATCTCAATTGATTTCCCGATTAAATTCTGATTACAAATTCAAATTAGCAAAGGGAAGATGGACAAGAGGACCCTTCTATTTGTCGCTGTATAGTTCATCATTGAATTCAAATTTTTTCATATCATCAATTCCTAAAGAAGTTGACCCTCAACGGCTATAGCAGTAATGGATCAAAACTTCTACGTGTCTCTTTTAGATTCAACGACAGTCAGTGCTTGTGCCAATATCTCGTGCATAGCAGTTCATCGTTCATGGTGACCGCAGTCGCTGGGCAGCCTCTCTTGGAACACCTCCAGGACACCCTGGCTCCTGAGGAGTACTCTCTCCGGAAGCTGTAGCCTTCCACAAGCAAGTTCTTGGAACCCAGTCGGTTCGTTGAGAATCGTACACCTATGGCATAAACGGATATGTATTTTTCTGTGTATGTTAAAACGTTGCAGATGTTTTCGGGTATTCGCACCTTAGTGCCCAGAATATAGCCTACTAGTTTTTTTTTGTCCAGTAATTTCAAGGTGCAGTAAAGTGAGATTCTATAAAAAATATCCGGTATTTAATTTGAATGGCACCTGTATGTTTAGTATTTTGGACATTGACATGAGCCCCTTGTCTATTTTTTGTACCGATTGTTTTTGAAATTAAACAGAGGAATATAAATCTGCCAATTCACTTGTTTTACATGATTCCGTCCAAATCTGCAATGGTTATGGTATTAACCTACTCAAATCTCCAACAAATAGGTGGGTACCTACTATTAGTATTGTAGTTCGAAATTTCTTTCAGTGATTTGTCGTAAGAGATTTAAAAAAGAAACACCAACATTATTTAAGCACAATATAATTCACAAGGGAGCAGTCTATATTTAAAATTAAGATTTTATATACAAACGAAATATTAAGTATTAACATGTAGAAAACTTTAAGTAGAATTAACGTAGATATAATAAGGCTCATAATAACTATAATTATTACTTAAAAAATATCACCGAATTACGTATCGCGTTGAATTATCACTGAAAGCGAAGCTTATAACATTAAATTTTCGAAATATACATAAATTTTAGAGATCAACAAATTCAGAAACATTCGATTTCTATAACGATCTAGTCTAGTATTAAGTAAAGGTGTCACGTGATGCGTATCGTCACGACATAAATAATTCACAGCTTATTCCAAGGCCTTTTCGTATGTGTGGAGTATTCAAAGTAACCTAAAGGAAAACTAAACTAACTAAGATGTAGGCACTCGTTACACAACGATATAAGTACTAAACACTATATATAGATACAATAAAAAAATTGAGAAAAATATAGCTGCGATGTAAACAGATGTAGCAAATGAAAGGATATCAGGTATGGGTAGCTACCATGCTGCATGCATAAATATTAGCTGCAATATTAAAATTTCTTTCACAAATATTTGAGGCCTTAGCATCTTCAACATTAAGCAACTATCATTAAAGAACAGTTCCTCAATAACCGTATCTTCTATTAACAATGTATAACAATCCGGTCCCGATACGCATCAGTGAACATCAACATTTTCATTTATTGCTTAATATTTTTCATCATAACTAACTAAGAATCCTTTTTATCTTCAGGATTAGGGGGTCGTGACCACAGGTCGGTTTTGGGAAGTATTCTTGGAAAATTGAGGGCATGAAGGGCTAGAGCTGCTACGGTTGGGGAAGTAATAGGTGAAGGAAGGATGGCTGAGGATAGACCTGAGAAGTTAGCTAGACCTCTGGGACGGAGTTGGACAAAGGCGCCGTTACCGCAGCGCGCGTGTGACGGGGGCGCATGGTTGTGCTCGTCAGCAGACGCCACGAGCTTCCCCGATATCAGCCGAACCCTCGCCCGGCACCCCATATGCTTCGACGAACAGTAGAAAAACCGTCCTCCAACTTGAGAATACGTGTATCCGCGAAGCACGAGGATATATTTCCCCTTCTCCGTGGGTATGAACTGGACGTCTGTAACAGAGCCACATTTAGAATCTAATTCCGGAATACCTTTGACTGTGCCAGAGATCACTTGCATTTGTTCATCCTAGAAGGCGAAGTGGATATTGCAAATATAATTCCACAACGCTGTCAAACCAGAATACCCAGCGTGCAATAAAACTATAGATAGAAACTTTATGACTCTCTAAAATATGTTTGCATGAGTGAACGAGTTCAATACAAAATTAAATTGACGTGTGTTCTCGTATAAAAGTATTTTCCCCGAGCCGAAAGGCATCGAACCTACATACAGTTTGGATATGTTCTTGGCATCATAACAGAATAAAATGTACTTCAAAATTCAAATTCAAATTTCATTTATTTCAATCAATTATAGATCATAACATTCACATTAA